>VZRN01000521.1:1053766-1236111 GCA_013397935.1 Dasyornis broadbenti
TTTTTTTTTCCCTTTTGCAAGGGGTCCTGAGGCCTCCCGCCAGCGTGGAGGACAAGTTACTGAGTGCTCTGTGCCTGCGAGGCGCCTGACGGCCGCTCATGCCGGGCAGGGCGCTGACACTTCTCATTGCCAGCCGTGTTTCCTTCGGTGACCTAACAGCTAAAGTGGGTTTAATTGTGGTTTGTCTCCCCTGCACACAGGGCACAGAATCACTTAGGCTGGAAACACAGAATCAATTAGGTTGGAAAAGACCTCTGAGATCATCAGGTCCAACATCAAACACCACCTGGACATGTCAACTGGACCATGGCACCAAGTGCCATTTCCAGTCTTTCCTTAAACGTCAAGGGATGGTGACTCCACCACTTCCCTGGGCAGTTCATTCCAATATCTAGTCATGCTTTCTGTGAAGAAATTTTTGCTGATACACAACCTAAACCACCCCAGCACAGTTTAAGACTATGTCCTCTGATTCTCTCATTGTAGCCTGGGAGCAGAGCCTGACCCCCACCTGGCTGCACCCTCCTGTCATGGAGCTGTAGAGAGTGGAAAGGTCACCCCTGAGCCTCCTCCAGGCTAAACTCCCTCAGCTGCTGCTTATCAGACTTGTGCTCCAGTCCCACACTGAGGAACCCCCACAATCTGGTGGTGGCTCTGCACCCCAGCAGTGGGGTCATCATGGGGCCATGCCTAGGAATCCCCTGGTGGGAAGGTGGGCACCTGGGCCTGGCCTCCCATGCCAGGTTTGGCAGCACCGGGCAGAAGACCCTGCAGAGTGATGGGTGTGCTGGGATCTGCTGTGCCCAGGCGCTGGCTGGTTGCCAATACACGTTGGATTCATGAATAAAATCACACCAATGCACAGGGGTTTGATAGGCGGAACAGCCTGGTAGCAAACAATGGCAGCATTTCGTGGGTAGCATTGGCGACAGCTTTGGAAATACCTAACAGGGGTCTCTTTTCTATCACAGGTGTTCTGTTTCCAGACTCTTTGCCATACACAGAGCATTACAGAAAACACAGGCTGTGGCTGGAAGCATCTCAAGAAGGCGAAGGAACAGGAGTGCAGTGTTCCCATCCTTTGGAGGGCAGCAGAGTATATGTGAGCCAGTCCATTCTGACTGCTACTCTGACAGAGCGATCAAAACAACAACAACAATAATAATAATAAAAGCAAAAATAGGCCAGACCAGCTCAGGCCATGTGCTGGTGTAACCACTGGTCACAAATTAGAGTTGCAGAACACTTTCCCATAGCCCCAGAGGCTAATGTGGTCACCAGAGCAATACGGGCTTTCTGCTTTTTGTCTGCAGAGAGCTGTACAGCTCTAATTTGATTGTCATGCAGAGGAAGACTGAAGCCAACAAAAAGCAGGGACAAATAGAAGGGTTGAAACAGGACAGTGTTAGGAAGGGATGTAGATGACCTTCAGATGCAGCAGCAAGTGCAGATTGTAAGGTAACTGCTGAGAAGAATATCAACTTAAAAAACAATCTTTCTGAGCCATGACATGGTCCTAAAATTCCTTTTCAAAGAAACACAGTAAAGAAAAAGGATAAATAAAAAGCTAAAGGTTGTATGAACTAGGGGCTTAAGTAGTAACTGATTATCAGACAAGGGAGGGAGCTAACCTTCCCTGGGAAACTACTGTTTTTCTGGCTTTTTAAAGCATTAGTAAAGCAAAGGAGGGAGACAGGGCTAATTAACTCCTACGAACTTTAAAACTCCTGCAATTGGCCCCCAAAATCACAAAGCTGGCTTGAAATGATGTACTTACAATACATTACAAATGTAATGGGTTCTTTCAATTTGCTTTATGTCTATGAGACCACGAAGACTGGTAACATTTTTCTCCTTTATAGGCTGGAATTTTCCTTCGACTAGTATGTAGTTAGGAAAGAAAAAGGAAAGTCATGAAAATATAAAAATCTATGTCCATTACAACTCATCTTTGATCACTTGAACCTCAATGAAATACTTTGCAAAGGCACTGCTTCCCAAAACCTAATTGTGATGCAAATTCACTCAGTTACCTAGACAGAGCTGGCGTCCCCTGTGACATTTGGATAACCAATCTTCTAAACACCAATCAGGTTTAAAAAGAGTCCCAAGAGGGGTGCCATCTAAAACAGAATCCTTCAGATTTTCAGATTTTGTGCTTGCAAATCTCTAGCAGATTCAACTCAGGCTTGGTTTTCCCTTTGCCTACTTTATTTTGATCCGTGAAGGTAAGTGAGCTCTGGCTCTTCGTGCAGCTGCTTTCAACAATCCTGTCTTGATTTTTCTATTTCATTGATCTTGATCCCACGAAGCTAAAGAGCTTCCTCCTTTTTTTAGATAGCCATGTGATTCATGTCGCTNTGCACACAGGGCACAGAATCACTTAGGCTGGAAACACAGAATCAATTAGGTTGGAAAAGACCTCTGAGATCATCAGGTCCAACATCAAACACCACCTGGACATGTCAACTGGACCATGGCACCAAGTGCCATTTCCAGTCTTTCCTTAAACGTCAAGGGATGGTGACTCCACCACTTCCCTGGGCAGTTCATTCCAATATCTAGTCATGCTTTCTGTGAAGAAATTTTTGCTGATACACAACCTAAACCACCCCAGCACAGTTTAAGACTATGTCCTCTGATTCTCTCATTGTAGCCTGGGAGCAGAGCCTGACCCCCACCTGGCTGCACCCTCCTGTCATGGAGCTGTAGAGAGTGGAAAGGTCACCCCTGAGCCTCCTCCAGGCTAAACTCCCTCAGCTGCTGCTTATCAGACTTGTGCTCCAGTCCCACACTGAGGAACCCCCACAATCTGGTGGTGGCTCTGCACCCCAGCAGTGGGGTCATCATGGGGCCATGCCTAGGAATCCCCTGGTGGGAAGGTGGGCACCTGGGCCTGGCCTCCCATGCCAGGTTTGGCAGCACCGGGCAGAAGACCCTGCAGAGTGATGGGTGTGCTGGGATCTGCTGTGCCCAGGCGCTGGCTGGTTGCCAATACACGTTGGATTCATGAATAAAATCACACCAATGCACAGGGGTTTGATAGGCGGAACAGCCTGGTAGCAAACAATGGCAGCATTTCGTGGGTAGCATTGGCGACAGCTTTGGAAATACCTAACAGGGGTCTCTTTTCTATCACAGGTGTTCTGTTTCCAGACTCTTTGCCATACACAGAGCATTACAGAAAACACAGGCTGTGGCTGGAAGCATCTCAAGAAGGCGAAGGAACAGGAGTGCAGTGTTCCCATCCTTTGGAGGGCAGCAGAGTATATGTGAGCCAGTCCATTCTGACTGCTACTCTGACAGAGCGATCAAAACAACAACAACAATAATAATAATAAAAGCAAAAATAGGCCAGACCAGCTCAGGCCATGTGCTGGTGTAACCACTGGTCACAAATTAGAGTTGCAGAACACTTTCCCATAGCCCCAGAGGCTAATGTGGTCACCAGAGCAATACGGGCTTTCTGCTTTTTGTCTGCAGAGAGCTGTACAGCTCTAATTTGATTGTCATGCAGAGGAAGACTGAAGCCAACAAAAAGCAGGGACAAATAGAAGGGTTGAAACAGGACAGTGTTAGGAAGGGATGTAGATGACCTTCAGATGCAGCAGCAAGTGCAGATTGTAAGGTAACTGCTGAGAAGAATATCAACTTAAAAAACAATCTTTCTGAGCCATGACATGGTCCTAAAATTCCTTTTCAAAGAAACACAGTAAAGAAAAAGGATAAATAAAAAGCTAAAGGTTGTATGAACTAGGGGCTTAAGTAGTAACTGATTATCAGACAAGGGAGGGAGCTAACCTTCCCTGGGAAACTACTGTTTTTCTGGCTTTTTAAAGCATTAGTAAAGCAAAGGAGGGAGACAGGGCTAATTAACTCCTACGAACTTTAAAACTCCTGCAATTGGCCCCCAAAATCACAAAGCTGGCTTGAAATGATGTACTTACAATACATTACAAATGTAATGGGTTCTTTCAATTTGCTTTATGTCTATGAGACCACGAAGACTGGTAACATTTTTCTCCTTTATAGGCTGGAATTTTCCTTCGACTAGTATGTAGTTAGGAAAGAAAAAGGAAAGTCATGAAAATATAAAAATCTATGTCCATTACAACTCATCTTTGATCACTTGAACCTCAATGAAATACTTTGCAAAGGCACTGCTTCCCAAAACCTAATTGTGATGCAAATTCACTCAGTTACCTAGACAGAGCTGGCGTCCCCTGTGACATTTGGATAACCAATCTTCTAAACACCAATCAGGTTTAAAAAGAGTCCCAAGAGGGGTGCCATCTAAAACAGAATCCTTCAGATTTTCAGATTTTGTGCTTGCAAATCTCTAGCAGATTCAACTCAGGCTTGGTTTTCCCTTTGCCTACTTTATTTTGATCCGTGAAGGTAAGTGAGCTCTGGCTCTTCGTGCAGCTGCTTTCAACAATCCTGTCTTGATTTTTCTATTTCATTGATCTTGATCCCACGAAGCTAAAGAGCTTCCTCCTTTTTTTAGATAGCCATGTGATTCATGTCGCTGCTCAGCCTGGATTTGTGACATCAAACTCAGTCACCACTGAAAATGTAGCAATAGGTCTCACTGTATCTTTTTAGCACATATTTGTTTCTACTTGTAATAAGCACGTGAGATGGAGTTGTAACAGCAACAGCAAGGTCTCCACTCTTTGTAGAGCAGACACAGTCACGTAAACACTAACTTAAGTAATTATCCAATGGTCTCTATAATGAGCATTCTGCATGATAGATAAAGTAAAGTAAGTATAACTTCCTGTGCAATGGTCCTTTGTACAGCATCTTCTTGTTAGGGTACAACGTTCTTTTATGGATACCATAAACCAAAGTGTCATGGACAGATCTTGGAGTAAATGGAAAGGATCTCAGTGGTTGCATTGGGCTATGGACTTCGGTACTGCCATGACTGCATCTTCCCAGTTGGATTCCTGCTTATAGGAGAAGCTGAAGCCACCTGTAGGGAGCTAAAACCAAGCCTTCCAAACTCACGATCAGGTTTTACGTTGTTTTCTGTGGCTCATCTCTTGGGTGAGCTCTGCATTTTGTTGCCTGGCAGCCCCAGCACAGAGATGCCTCCATCCTGATCCCTAATGAAATGATTCCTGCAATGAAGGTTTTATCCAGGTTTCTGGAATCAGCAATATTGTTGGCCACAGCACTAGTATCTTCCTCTGTCTGCATTTGCTCTTCCTTTCATTTGTTGTCTTGGTTGTATCCCATCTCCTTACAGTTACTCAGTTCCCCTTCATCTATTTCATAAGATGTAGTAGGCAATTGCAAATTCAGTGGGCAATTGCAAATTCAGTGGGCAATTGCAAATTCCCAATTATTGTCAGTGGAAGTGAGATTGTGCACTGTGAAATGAAAAAGTCACAGACTGTTACAGTAGCCACTGTATTAGGGGCTGCAGCAGACCATTGCATCCCATCAAACTAGCTGATATCCTTTGCAAGGTATTGTGCCCTTTCAGCACTCAGATGTAACAGTAAATAATGATGTTTTAAACATTCTCACTATCGTACCCATGGGTGACATTTAGAAGGTCCAGTCTAGCCAAGGTTTTGTTCAGTCTCTCCTCTGAACAATTACTATTTTCAGCACTTAATGATTTAAAACATACAGGCAGACAAGAAGACATTTTTTCCTTGAAACTTATGTTTGTGACATTTTTAATATTGTTTTGTGAGATTGGCAATATGAACACAAACATTTTTAGCTCACTTACCAAACTGTTAGCTCATCCCAACCAAACCCAAGGCAAATAAAGGTGGGAGTAATGGCTGTGGAAAGAGAAGAAACTCCTGATCATGGTCACCTTCTTGATGATGTAGTTAGCAAAGGGCCACACAGTAGCTCCTTTCTTAAGCAGGTGGAAGAGGAAAGACTTTATGGTCTGTGGCATTTGTAGAGGAAGAGGTAGTCTGATAGTGAAAATACTGAGGTTCTGGTAGGGAAAAAAATCACCGCTCCCTCACAGTCTACATGACAGAAGTTGACAGAATTGGTGGCTGGTCCTCTCTACAATGTCATCTGTGCCACGTCTAGAAGTCTGCCTAGAGAGTAATGAGAATATTATAATTAAGTACGTGATGACTACTAAAGTTTTTACCAGCCTTCTCTTTCTGCAGTGTCATGATTTTGATCACATGACACAAAGACTGTGGTCAGGATATTCAAGTAGCCAATCATTTTGGGTATTTCAATTCTTGAGAGGCTTGATTTTCAGAGAGTGCTACTGTGCCCTCTTTGAAAATTGGGCTGCTGAGGAGTTTTTCAGTTTCTATGTGGGTACACATTGCAAAGTCCAGGCAAGGACAGGCACATCATGCCTTGACACAGAGTAGTCACCCATAGAGAGGTTTGTTTGGGACAGTGCCTTTACACATCTTCTCTTCTGAAAGTCTCAGGTCATCTGTAGCTGTTATGCTCAAAAGAAATTAATCTCTGGGAGAATGAAGTGGGTCTTTCTAACTCACGTATCATCCATGGAACAACTAATTAAGTCTGATTCACTGAGCCTTGACCTGAGAAGGAACAAACAAAATGAGAACCTTTGCACTGTAAGTGCATCACAGGGTCCTTGATTTGGGCCAGGATATTAAATTTCAGATCACAGCTCTGTGATGCTCACACAGTGAAGAAATGTTTTGCTTCATTTTTATATTTAGACTGAGCTAATCTGATATGGAATTGTTGGAAAACAAAAAGGCCAGGAACTTATAATATATTTGTGAAAGATAAAACTTCTCCAAACAGAATCACTAGTAAGATTTATTTGATGTTCAAAGAACAAAAGACTACACGTCGTTGGATTAGTGACATAGAAATCCTTACAAAGGGGCAGAGAGGTGTGTATTTTCGCTGTGTCATTTTTAGGCAAAATATATGGATTTAGACTTTACCTTCTACAAGCCATAATACTATGACACATCTTTCACTTAAAGTAGTTGTAAGAATGAAGAGTTAATTTCCCAATGGAGTGAGATAGTCTGAAACAGCAACAGACTTCTTACAGGTACACCTCACTCCCAAGAGAATGATGATCTAAGATGGAGGAGTTTTTTTAGCTTTTCTTCTTCCATGTTGATTTTTGGAAAGAGAATTGAAAAGGCAGAGAAGTGGTAAGAAGAGCAATATCAGAGTTGTAGAGGTAAAAAAGATAGAAAGGTAGAGATTCAAGGTGAGCACAGGAAGTATAACCTTGAACAGATCTAAGCAAAAAGGAAAATATCCTGCAGGGAAAAAAATTAAAAAAGGCTGTGTAGTGTCTGGGTAGACATCCAGTTTAATTTGAGTAATTTATACAAGGGTGCATTCTGAAATGAAACAGTCCCACCAAGCAATGTTTCTTAGGAATTTTAGCCTGATTGCAATTTAACTATAAATAAAAAGTAAACTTTGCTACCATTCACTACTACTCCCTCCATCTTCAGACTCCTTCTAGGCAGGGGATTCTGGCATAATCCAAAACTGCCAGTAGAACCACGTGTCTTTTTAAGACTCAAATCTTGCTTACACGCAAGCAGACACTTTGACAAATGGTGAAAGAGCACCCTCTGGTGACACCAGGCACGTCGCTGTATTCTGCTGCCAGTAGGAAATACATTCCTGGAGTACCCGCTGTGCTCTGGAAAGCCACCTCAATGTGGTTAGATGTGTTTTAATTAATTATTCAGTTATACATAAGCAGAACAAGAGTGAGCTCCCTGAAAACAAATCATGGCCGACAGTGAGCTTATTTCTCCTGTCCCTTAAATCACTGAGTTCTTGTAATTTGAATCAAATATTTTCTGAATTGTTCTGAGACATTTTTTAGGAGGCTTTGGAGCAGGTTTTATGGGCACCATGAAATGCAGTCCCAAGTTTTATTGCACTGGACAGTTCAAGGCTTTTCAGTGTGTGATCCAAGTATTTTCTTATAGCATTCAAGAAACATAGCTGAGCTGTCTTTTCAAAGATTTTCTTTTTCCACAGAAGCAATTATTAAGAAAAATGAATTACCTTTTGCCGTTCTAGCTATTCAAAGGTAAGGAAAAAGGATGAGTCTTAACCTAACTATTATTTGCAAATCATAACTAATTTCCACACAAATTGAACCCAAATATGCTAACAAATAGAATACATGATTTTTCTGAATAGGTTCTTCTTCACAATGATGATGACACCCATTTCATTAAAATTCAAGGGCAGGCTAATGTGAGTTTCATTAGGAATTAATAAAAGCAGTTAGTATTTATAATAACTTTAGAAAACTCTTTCTGGAATTTTAATCTGCAAAGATCTTGTTTTCTAAGGCTGTGGTTAGTGCAGACTGACTCTCACACTTCAAAAGCTGTGCAAACCCCCTTAAACATCAGGGAACCTTGCTAAAAAGTAGGTAAAGGTCAAGAATGTTGAAACCATGCAAGTTCTTAACTGTGATGAGGGACTCAAGTATATAATTCATGAAAAAAATGGTCATATAATTACCAACTTATTTTAAAATTTTTCATATGAACCTGGTCCACATAATATTGATTTAATAATTTATTTAATAAGATAACACAGCATTGCATCTCCAAAGTGTAAAGATAATATTCAGAATGTCACCTAGCATAAAATGCAATAGCATGTCTGAATAAGTCAGCACAGAGCATATCATGATTACCTGAAAGAAAAGTGATATGTTGTGCTTCCTCCCAGCATCTCACAACAGTGGGCTGATAAATCTTCATTCAGCCTGTGATGCCACCTAGAAGTGTTGAGTTTTTTTCAATATTGAACGTGCTGTGGCAGAAACACCCAGCTGGTAATTCTACTGCTTCGTGCAGCAAGGAATATTCAGGAAGGTTGTAATGGTTGATGATCTGGAGCAAAATCACTCATATTAAGTGGTAACTTAGAAAACAAGTCCATTGTTGCCCAAAAGAATGAGGGACGATAAAGTAACATCTCCAAAAACTTTAGCTTTCAATTTGTATGATTTCTAATACTTCTTAGAGTGCAAGAAGTTTAAAAAAAAAAACAAAACAAGATGCAGGTTCCAGCTCAGTTGTTGAGAAGTCTGTTAGGGATGCACACTAAATGTTCAACAAATTCAGGCACTCAGCAACTTGGAAGAAGCCACCTTGTGCAGAGACAATAAGCAGCATACACTGATTCATGGCAGCTTTCTGTCCTTTCCAAGAGCAAGACCAGGTGCCCATTGTGGCCAGAAAGATTTGTATTGAGTCAGCTTTGGTGGAGGTTCTTGCTTTTAGATTCATATATCTGCATCCACTCTTGCCAAGGATGTAATGTCACTTACCAGAGATGGAAAATTCCACCATCAGCTGTCAGTGTTACCTGTTTTTTGTTCCTTCAAAAGTGCTACCACAAAGGAATCAATTGACCTGAGCTTCGGTCTCCCTGAAGCTGTTCTGTTGCTAGTAAAAGCATGGGTCATTTAAAAAAGAAACCTCCACTTGGGTTTATTATCATTAATGTTATTAAACAATGAACATTAAAAATTCAGGCTCCATAAATAATGTAATCAACTTAAATCAGGTCATTTAATATAACAAAATCATATATCAATATGAAGGGTTTGCTATCTGATTTTTCGGGACTTTGCAGCCTTGGAGATATTTTTTTTCCCCAGCAACCACAAAATTAAGAAAACCTTTGTTTCTTAATTAAAATAGAGACTTTCACCTAATCCCTTGATTCTGGGACCTGGGCTATAAACAAATATCAAATATTGCAAGGCTCATAGTAAAAATAAGGATAATTGTCAATGCCTTATTATGCAACTTCACATCCTTTATGCAGGGCCACTCAAGAAAAAGATTTACCTCTAAGATTGTCAACATTTTTCTTATCAATCATCTCAAAAGCAGCAGTATGGCTGACTCCAGTGACTACATTGGATTTTTTTACAGTTCAAAGCTAATGAAGTCTTTTGTTGTAGAATTCTCCTAGCAATTTCTCCACTGTCTCCAGTAGTTCATATCCTTGTGATTTTGAAAGGCTGGAAGCAATATGTTTGGAGTTATACTGCTTATCCCCAAAGCATGCCCTCTTATCAGGGACTATGCCTTCTAAAAACAGAAGGTGGAAAAGGATGCCTTGTAACTTCCATGACTTTTGAAATTAGGAGGAAAGTTCCTACAGGTACACAAACACCTGGGATATGCCATATGCTGTCCAGTGTAGTTTGTTTGGAATGGCTAATAAAATCACAGCTCACTTGCAAAGCAAGTGTTAAAAACTCCAGCAAGCTCTGCTTTGCATTGCTACTGCCTTCTTTCTTGGGATCCATGTTAGTTTATTTACTGTAAAAAATAGATGTGGAGCTACATCCTATCTCCTCTGTCTCTGTGGAAGGAAAATAACCTCTTCCAGCTTCCCATCTCTAGGCCTTGCTCTGACAACTTACCATACCCCAGGCTGTGATGCCCTGTAGTTGTAGAGATGTGTTGCTTCTCTTATTCAGACTTCTTGTAAACTAAAAAGCCATGCTATGAAACTCTTCATGTCCTACAGATGGGCTCAGCAGAATTTACTTCCTTCCACTTTGGGAAGCCTGGGGCTGGTAGGAAGCTGAGCAGTGAGCATGGAGCAATGCCATAACTGGAGCCATGTGGAGCAAAAATTACTGAATCCAAGAACTGCTTCTAGGGAGGAGATGCAGTTGCCCCCATTAATTCAGGGACTGTAACTTCCACCAAGGAAATAATTAACCTTTTACTTGTCTACTGTTCTACTGAGCTTAAAGCCACTTCTCTGTCTTCATCTCTTCTGGTGAAACTGTCTCCCAGTACCCTTTCTACTACAGATTTAAAGAAAAATCTGACAATGCATTTTCTTTTTTGTCAGTCTTTGCTTCCCTAACTGGCTGCCTTCTAGTCAATCCATCTACTATACTCTTCCCTTTGTATAGCCAAAAAAATCCTGCAATTTTTTGGTTTAGAAAGTAGGATGAATTGAGTGCTTATGCTCTATCAGAACATCACATCAGGATTTGCCTGCCTTTATTTCTGGAAGTGTGTATGAAGTGAAGCAGCATGTTTCACAGTGGCTCAGAGAAAACAGGTCTGTGCAGGTCTGTGAGAGACAGAAAAGCCAAGACTGCTTTCAGGAAGACAAAGTAACCTGGGAGTTCCAAAGTGACAAGTCATGCTGTGGCTCCCGTGCCATGCAGTAAGTCAGAACTACCAAGTAATTTTCCATGAACTTGCCAACAGGCAGAATTTCAAATGTTGAGCCAGTTCTGAAGAGATTTTAGTTTATGAGAGTCTGCCTCCACACATGCTGGGTGGTTGTGCAGAAGAGTGGATGTTCTAAGGAGAGCATCCACTTGTTCCATAGGAGAGCCTGAGGAGACAAAGAAATGTAGGGTGAAAGGATTAGTCAGAAAAAGTATTTTAAACATTTTATGAAGAAATAAAACATAAAGAAAAAAAGCAACATCTCTGGCCTTTGGCCATGGTTAACTCTAGCCCAACTTTTTTCCAAAGTGTTTTACTTAACTCTTTCATTTTCAGTCTTTTGTTCCGGGTCTCATACTGAGGTTTTTCAGGAGATCTGGACATGAGTTTGACTGTTACTACATTCTGCCCACAAGAAGACACTTCTGTGCTAACAGGTTTCAAAATGCTGGACAAGACCTTTTCACATACGTCTTGTTGCCCTGGGGGATGTTGTTCTACTAAAGAACTGGCACATTGGTGTTCCGTTCTGATGCTTCTTCACTGAACTCCATATCAAATTCCCTCCACTTATACGTCCGAATAAGACTTTTCTAACTGCGAGATCTGCACTTAACACAGAATCTGAAAACTGAGTGACATCTTTTCTGCCTTCTGATTTGTCTGCCTTTCTCTAGTTCATAACTTAGCTTTGATAGCAACGGATATTCTGAGATCAGGACCAAAATGCAATTTTATTGTTAGGGCATAAGAGGACAGAAACTGTATCTTGCTTTTTCTACAGCTGCACTGATTATCAGCCCTTTTGGTAATTAAAAAAAATAAATCAGACAAGCAAGGAGATTGAAAGTATCGCCATGAGGAAAGAGTTAATACCAGAGTAGTAAACTGCCACTGACAAGAGCCTATTCTGGACATTGCAGAGTAAAAATACATTATTTGTAATAAACGTATATAATTGTAATATAATTTGCCTTTCAAGGCCATCAGCAATATTTACGTTAATCTTCAAATATCGCTTTATCTTCCACAGTAATTTTGCTAGCAGTCTCAGCCAAAGCCTGCTGTGGTCAAAGGAAAGTTTTCTGTTGTTTTATATTGAATCAAGCCAAAGAATTAAGTCATTGAGTCAAAGCTGGATACACATACATAGGAAATAATAGAAAATGTCATGCTTTTACAGACTTCCTATCTCTAACTACACCCATCAGTAGCAGAATATATTCCACTTTTAACATCTTTTCCATAAGTAAACTATTTTTTCAATTCACAGCCTACATATATATATTTCTGAGGGATTTTTTGAGGGGGTACCCTTCAGTTAGTTGATTGTCTTTTTTTTTTTTTCCTGGATGCAACCCATTATCCACACTGAGTGTTATTTGTTAGATGCAGTGAAAATGTCAGTATCAAGTAACTAGACTGGAAGGAACTTCCTGACAGAGCAAATGACAAGAGCTGATGCTCTGGAACTCTCTGCCTGATAAACTGCTGGTGCCTCCATTGCACAAAATGAGAGATGTTCTAATTACTGATTTCTTTTCAAGCCCTTATTCTATGTACTTTTGAGCTAGGTGGGAAATGTGGATTTGTTTTCCAGGATCTGTTTGAAGGAACACAGGGCAATAGTGCTGTGAAAAGGAACATGAGGAAGACTTTATCTTTTGAGCAAAAGGAGGAGGAAGATGCAGAAGGGAAACATACCCAAAGAATGATGGCATTACTTAGGTTGGTGTTGCTGGAGTCTTCACAAGGTGTGACAGGGATAAAACACTCCCTTGGGTGAGGATAAGGATGCACAGGACACAAACTTTATGAACAACTATTTCCCTCCTGTCCTTTTCTACATATTAAAATTGTGTAAGAGTTGGAAGTGCTTTGGTAAGCCGTACCTGGGCACATCACAGCTTTCCTATTTTCCAGGCCTGCAGGCCAGGTTCTCTTCCTTAACAGCAGATGGCAGTGAAGTTAAAGAAATGAGTGGAAATAAGTCAGAACATGTTTTGCCTGCTGGATGGTGGTGCTGCAGACAGCTCAGAGTGCTCTGTGCATATTCAGACAGTGCAAGGTTCATTTGCAATGCAGAGATCTCCTGTAGCACATTCAGGGGGCAGAAAATATTAATTCGTCCATAGCTGTTTGTAGTCCAAGTCGTGTTTATTTTGTTTGTGATGTCTTTGGTGACAGAAACAGTAGAACAAATAGAATCTGTTATCCTTTCTTTCTTACATCCATCTTTCATACACTTAAAATCTATGCATAGCTGAATAGATAAGGATCAAGCTCAGTTTCAAGTGAGTAAACTTTTACTCTTTATTATGTGTCTTGTGCTTCCTCTGAGAGAATGAAGATACATCACCATGAGTTGCTTTAAAACTTTCATATTGCCAATTATTTTTTACTGCCAAAAAAATGTGTGAAAGGGTTATTAAGGCCACAAGAACAGGGACTGAAACTAAACTTTTACAGTCTTGCCCTACACTTTAAATTAATCTCACTTCTGGTGGCAGGATGGGAGAGGGGGCTGTTTGTTTTCCAGTTTCCATCAGACAAATGATGGAGCTGCCAGTACAGATACTTAATTGTAACTTGTAAGTTCCTTGCCTAAAGTGAAAAAGGGATTAAAAGATACTAGGGATATCTATGTAATGTCATAAATAGCTTAGTTCCCTGGCAGTGTCATGAAAAAAAACATGCTTGTGTGGTCTGTGATTTCCAGTCAGATGCTAGACCATCAAATAGTGCATCTATTTCACATATTTACTGCTCATTGCTCGATCCACCTCAGGAAACCCAGCAGGACTCTCCCTCTATCACATACTGAGGTAATCACTCAATCCTGCACGATTATGCAAAGCACTGAGGAGTGCCTTGAATACAGCACTCAAGGCCCAGACCTTCATTTCAAAACCTGTTCAAGAAATAGCAAGCTCTGGGTGAAGACTCAGCTGTTATCAGTGCTGACCTGAGTGTCACTACTGCAACAGCAGGAGGAGAGGAACCAGAGGAACCTTTCTTGCCCCACTCTTTTGGACCATTAATGGTCTGCAACACAGACTTGGACTCTGCAGTCCTGTTCTTAAGAGAGGTGCCAAGCCAGTGGGACTGCTCAGAAAAGAGAGGGCTGCTCCCAGGGGTTTGATTTTCCTTATCATAGCATCCATAACTATATATTCTCTTTTCAAGCTCATATTTACACATCCTATAGTCTCAATATGCTTTTAATCTTCCTATTTTATTAAAACCTTTAGTTAAAAAATTCACATGACATCCCAGCAGACATATTTATAACAAGCAAGGGCACAGGTCTCAATCACTTGTGAAGAAGCAGCCCTTCTTAATCTGTCAGTCAATCCATGTACAAAATGCACGGAGCATCAATTTCTCTTTAGGTTATTCACTGTGACTTATGTATCTGCCAATAAATCTAAAATACAGGTCAAAGAATATGTAGCTCAAGTAAATCTATAAATGTAGCAGAAAAGCTTCACTAACTACCTCAGATTGCCAAAGCTGAGGTCATTTCCTTGTTGTGAAAAATACTGAGTCCATAAATTATTTTTATCACCTCTGAGGCAATGCAAACAGTTTCCCACAGATGCTGAAAGTAGGGTATGTTTTTTATTTAATATCAGAACACCACTTTTACACAGCTCTTAAAATACGTGGTTCAAGGTTCTGCTTGTGCTTTAAGGCCCCAATTCAGCAACATATTAAAACAGATGCTTCAGGTACTGACATTAAACACGTGCCAGAGTGCTTTGTTGCATAGTCACAAATTGCTGAATTGGAGCCTAAAGACTAAATGTTTTTCCCATGAAACTCTGGATTTACCTTCCCTTTTTCTTCAAGGAAAACAAGGTATTTATTGAAACATAATATACATAAACATTCAAAAACATTCAAAAAGGCTTGTCTTTCAGAAATCACTGGGTAAGCCATAGCTCTGGAAGTAAGCTTTTCACAAAAATTGATGTAGCATTTTTTACAACAGTTTAACTGGCATTTACTTAAGATTTAGTTAATGTTTATTTCCACAAAGAAAATAAAAATATTTTGAACGTGTGAAGACATAAGCATGAATGGTGAACATCCTACAGAGAACTTTGGAGAAAACACCACTGAATTAACTTACAGTACATTTGTTAAACATGAGCAGCTCTAATAATGACATTTCATTTAACAATGCCCTTTGTCTTTTCAGTTCATCAGTTACCTATTTCAGTAATGAACTGCAGTCATACCATTCTGATTTTCTCCTAATGTAAAGGCTGAGATCACTTCACTTGCAGTGAAGCGTGATGCTATTATTCTGTTTGTGCCTTAGGAAAAAAGCTATAGAATATATCACAATTGTAATTGGCTACTAAGTATTAAAGTCTGTGATCAGTAAGGATACCAATAACTTTGTTTAGCTATTAATGGAAACAAGTAAAATGAAAAAAAAAAACCCAAACTTGACAGAAATGCTTAAAAATGCTCAGGATATCTATTTCATGAGCAGAGGAGCAAGTATTCAGCTGGGAAAAAAATGAGCCACGCATTAAACATTATTTTAATTTTGTATCAAGAATCCATGCATAGAACTTAACAGCAACATTTTCAGATAGGATGGATATTCTCAGTTGCAGAAAAAAAATGGAGTTGCCTGCCCTGTTTAAGAAGGATTTTCTAAAGAACTAGAAGTCAGATTAAGTGGAT
Source organism: Dasyornis broadbenti (assembly GCA_013397935.1). NCBI lineage: Eukaryota > Metazoa > Chordata > Aves > Passeriformes > Dasyornithidae > Dasyornis > Dasyornis broadbenti. The sequence goes on from VZRN01000521.1 coordinate 1,069,660, forward strand.
AATATCCCACTTTGCACTATGTAAACACAAGAGAGATAAAAAATATCATAGGTCTACTTGATATGATCCATAAGTCTTACAAGGGGTAATGGAGCTTACTTTCACTCATTTGCCTACCTCTTTTTTGGATTTCTTAGATTTCAAAAGCTTTTTCATTGCCTTTCTAGCTGCAAGAGAGATATTTTAACCAGGCTGCTGTTTTCATTTTTCTATTCACTGTGATCCATTCAAAATATTTTCAGAGCTCACCAAAAACATTTCATTAGCAGAGAGTGGTGTCCAGCATTTCATAATCTTTTCCCAACTGAACCAAATCTGCACAATTTACAATAGATCTTTGGAAAACTGCTTTTTACTGTGTGCTGCATCTATAGATCTCTCTCAATTACCCACAGTAAATTTAGGCATTGTACAAGAGCAAATTTTACAGTCCATGAAGAGATGAAGTGAAATCTAGATGAAATTCATTGTGACAGATTCTCAGTTAGTGCCCTGATGTGTCTGTATTACAGAAGATAGACATTCTATTAGCATGGAAGCTCCCATAATGGACTGTGAATCATTTCAGGTAATAGAGATGCCAACTGGAATGACTGAAAAGCACTATTGAATTCCATTAGAGCTCTTTGTTTTTAAATCAGTCATTTCTTTGTGAATATCCAACTATATACTTCTTGACCTTAGCTGAGAGTAATAATTGTGAACTAATATTACAAAACATTAATCTGAGTTACTGTTCAATTAATGTTTCTGTTTGAGGGTTATTTTTATGCTGCAAACGTGAAGGGGACTGTGGCTTTTATTACAAATATGTATTTGGACTTGAGCTAGTGCAAAATGCAATTTTCAGTTATATTTCTGTCTCCACTGTATTCAGTCTCATCTCATTAGCTGTAAAAAGACTCGGGTATTGCCTTTTCTTTTTCCATGTCATCCTACCAGAATAAAATAACTATAATCAACAAATCTATAAAGATAAACATTTTTATAAGAGATGCCACAAATAGTCTTCTTTCATTTAGGTGCTTGGTTAATTATCAGCAAAATAACTAACACCATATCCTGTTACCCAAACAGCCCCACCTTATCTATCAATCATGTATGATTTATCAGACTTGATAATTGCTTGGATAATTAACACAGAATTTAGGTTTATTCAGTGTGCTGAAACCTCAGAAATGCCTGCATAATTGCCATTTGTGTAGTAGATGAAGTTATGAATAATTCTTTTTCACATAAATATGAAGGCTGGATTGCAGGCAGCACAAATTCCTCACCCCTAGCTATTAATGCAGATATTATGTCATACAAGTGCTATGGTATTGTCACATGCTACCTATTATGTATATAGTAAGGTAATTAAAATGCATAGCCATGAAAATATGGGGGAAATCTTTGCCTTTGTTTGTACGCACTGCATGCTTCTCTCGTGAAGAGGTACAGAAGGAGAATGAAGGAAAATGAGTCTACTCAGTACAGCAGCAACCAGATTTGAATCTCTGTAATATTCACACATAAATCCTTTGGGAAGTCTTTAAAGAGAGTGGGTTCTGTATCTTCTGTCTACGATCATCTATTTTCACATCAGAATGAGCAACATTATCCTTATATACCAGAGTTTCTGTGTCTACAGCTTGAAAATGAGCCTCTCCTTAATGTTGTAATGACAGGTGTAAGATTAACTTTGTTAGGTGTCTAGCCACTCATGCAAACTAAATTAAATTAATGGAACAAATTTCTCTCATAATTAAGATAAAAATTCATGTCAGCTGTAACCTTGCTGTACACTAATTATATACAAATGATTTATCATCTGCTTCGCCCAGAATATTAATCCTCAACTCATTGATAACTGCAGCCAGTGTTAAGAGATGAGAGTTGATTAACTATGACAGATTGGGCAACCACAGTACCAAGTGCCTGAACAACCAGTGAAACCAATAATATTCAAATAGCACTTCTTATTTAAAAATGCATTCCCATGGAAACAGATGCATGTTTAATGAGGGATACAGAGATTATTTCAATAATGACTGATATTGGAAGAGTGGGCAGAACTAATCAATAATAATTAAGTGCTTAGCCTGGATAAGATATGGTTTTATAAAGCAGGTTATGTACACATTAGTGAGGTACTAGTTCAGGCCATGTTACATATAACGTCTTCATGTATTGCTGTTGGTTATTTATTTTCCTACTGCAGCAGATATTGCAGAGTTTAGTGATGTTAAAAGTCTACAGTCCATTCTTGGCTCCCACCAGCTCCAATAAAAACAAGAAGAAACTGATGCCATCAACAGTCCTTTGGAAGTCAACTCCTGCAGTAATTCTGCTTTGGGGAATTTCTTTATGAAAATGTCATTCGACAAAAAAGCAACCCAACCAACAAAAAAACAACCGCAAACAACACTTGAAGCATCATCTCTTCAGCAGGACACTCATTCACCTCTTAGAATAGGATGTTAATTATAACAATTTTCATTTAAAGTAAAAAATTATCTTGTACACTTTTAAAAAGTTTTTACTTTTTAATAGGTGATAGGTATTTTGGGGAAGATGGTTAGTTAATAATGTATCCTTTAAGGAATAAAAAGAATAACAAAATTCCAGAAATCTCAAAGATTTTCAAGTTAGGGTTTGGGCCTTTTTAGTCTGTTTTAATTCTGTCTCCCCAGGACAGCTTTTTTAAACTAATTGCTCATCAAGGCTCCAAGAATCTCTGTCAGAAAGAAGAAAAAAACCCAGTCTTGTTCCTAGGCACTAATAAAGCACAACCAGCCAGCTAGAGGAACTAAGTAATATTGCTGTAAATTAATTACTTTCATGAAAAGCTGGTGTGTTCTGAAGACTAGTTATGTGTGAGAAGGCAGCTTAAATATGAACATAAAACTGAAGACAATTGCAAAATCAACACAGAGTGTGAACCTGTTATTCCCAGTGGCCAGGTGGGACAAGCCCTGTGAAACCCTGTGTGGTGCTGGGTGCAGGGATGGACAGCCTGGTCTGCAGGGAATGTAGTGATCGCAGAGAGCTGGAGACAGGTCCCCAGAGCTGCCTTCCTGCCCAGGCGCTGCAGGCACAGCTCAGGCTTTCCTGTTCACCAGGCTGGTTCGATTCTGACACAAAGGAACAAAATCCAAGAAATTGGCTCCTATCCTATGACTGCTCAGTGCCTGGGTTTATGAAAGCCAAACTTTCTCAGTCTGTTCATTCTTAGCACAGGGACACCAGTTCCTTTAGAACTGGAATGGCCTATTTAACATAGGCTACACCAGGATTATGTCTTAAATGAGAGTTTGAGCTCTTTCTTCTGCTCCCACGTTCCTTAACTCAGCATCTGACTGAACACAGGTGTTCTTGCAGAGGTAGCTCAAAGCTTGGCTTGGATAAAAATGTGAGGTCCTACTGGGACTGTAAAGCCAGATGAATGCCAGCTCATGGCAGGGATGGGCTGAGCACAGTAGATGGTCTGGTACTGCAGTTTGTCTGTGCTTTGTGGTACACTGCAGGCTGGTACCAAGCACACAAATTTGCCTGGCCTCCACAAACACCCAGCATTGCTCCCAGCCAAACTTCAGCTGCAAGGAGAATCAAAACACCAGCGCTCAGCCATTCTAGCACCAGCACTCTCAACATGTGGATATAGACTCAGCCTCTCAAAGAGTATTTGAATCACCAGCCTAGGAAGCAAATATTCTATTTTGCGATAATGGTCCTTTTCAGCCTCCCATCCCATGATGGACTTTTTCTTTTTTTTTACATTTGTCTTACGTGCTTCAAAAGAAATTAAACTTCCACTTAAATGAAAAAGAAAATGTGAACTTTATGGGAAATAAAAATTCAAACATTTCTTTCTCTACATTTCTAGCTATTTCAGGGCTAATTGCCTTTGAATTTGTAAATGCAGATAATGAGAAGAATCCTATGTATATGGAATTGAAGAGAATATATGCAGAGCAAGTCAAGTACTTGATATCCAATTTAACTTGGAGTTGGATATCAACTTTAAATAAGCCAAACGGCCTTAAGTTTTTTTCATCATCTTATCCCTAGGGGATACATATCTGCTATGAACCTAATCAGCTACAGAACATGACGGATCCTCTGCGCCAACACTAATGAATGAACATTCCCGTGGCAGAATAGAGATGGATCATCAGCACTGCAGGTCCAGTGGGGCGACCACACACTGCCCCACACACTTGTATAAAGATTCAGTTGATGGAAAAGTTTGTGTGTAAACTGCCTTACAGGTCTTTAGGATCACCACACAGAAGCAACTCACCAGTAGAAATACTTTACAATGAAAGCATAGAAGAAATTCCTCATGCAAAATGACTTTTCTGAGCAATTGTAGTGACTTGCAAACCTCCACCTTCCAATGCTAACATCTAGTAAGGAGGTGAGCTAGACCATGTCCACATCAAAGCCACAGCAGAAAGGCTGTACTGCAGCTCCCAGAATCACTCTTCCCAGCAAAGCAAGCAGCACTTCCCATCAGTACAATGGTCCCATCCAACACTGTACTGTGAGTAGAACTGTGTCCCTGCTCTGGTGGTTGGAGTAAATAGCCACCTGTCTTTCCACAGCATGTAACAGTTAGTGGATCAGTTTCAGGGGAAATGCCAGTGCGGAAGTCAGTGGCACTCTTTGCTTGGGAAAAGAAGTAAACTAGAAAGAAAGCACTAATTAGAGAGAAGGCATGTGGTCATTTAGCACGTATTTTCTAGCAGAAGCTCAGCACGGACATTTGGCAGTGCGAGTGTCTAAATGCAGCCTTCTGGGAATGGCTAAAATGGGTCTATATTGATCAGTGCTACTTTGGCTAATTGCTAGAGGTAGGAACTAGAAATGCCCTGGTAGCCCCCATTGCCAATTTAAGCTATAGCTGATAGACCTAAATTCTGCTCATACTGATACAAGCGGCAGCATACCCCCTTCAGTACAGCTCCTCCAGTTTAGCAGGCACAAGGAGAAGCAGATGCAAAAAGTGGAGAGTGTCCTTGTCCTAAATCTCTTTTTGCACACTGAATTACCTGAGCACCTTCTGCCCCTTCCACTCAGAGCAAGAAGTGGGATTATGCTGCCTTCCCCTGCAGTATCACTTCATTCCATTCATCAGGCTCTGCAAACAATGCAATTATCTCAGAGGGGAATGCAGCAAGCCCTAGTTTTGCTACTTCCACTTATTACTGAGAAGCATCAAACTACCCAGCCATTTTCTTGCAGCCATCTTTTAAAAAGGCAATGATCTCAATGTGCTGCTAACCTAATGAGGGCTGTGTGTGACAGAGCCGTAGATACATTTTCTCACTAGCCTAATGAGCATAGTGACAGACAGCGAAACAGTTCACACTTGAGTAATTTTCTAGTCATCAGCAACTGCAGTGTTCATGGGAGCAGAAGCCGGAGAGGGGACGGAGAGCTATACAATAAATACACACTGGCTCCATTGGCCAGAATAAGTTATCACTAGGATAGAGGTCTTGGGGCAAACTCCCTTAGGAAATTCAAACAAAAAGAGTCAATTTAAGGCATCTCTAGCAGTGCATTCAATTAAAATTAAATTTAAAACGTAGGATCAGCTGTTGGGCTGTTAGGCCACCTGCCCAGAGGAAGAAAAAAATTAGAGATGTAACGAACCTTTACTCCTGATGTCTGCAAGCTGCTTGTGAATCACTGAATAGTACCAGCTTCTCACAACCATCCATTCAGCACAAAGTCCAGTTCTCCTTTGTCTCCCACCCCAAGAAGGAAACCAGCAGCACATAGCTCATTATCCATATTGATAGCAAGCGTTTGCATGAAAAATGCTGTCCTTCCTACATTTTTTATGTACTGGCAACTTCTTCCAGTGAAACCATTATTTCTCCAAGGAATGTTACTATGAGCCAAGCCTTGAACATCCACTGGCACAGGCCCCAGGATAGATACCACAAGGAAATAGCAAGAGCCATTCAGAGCAACGCAGTTCTCCAGGCACTATCAGTGCACCCAGCACCTCCCACTGCCCTGATGATCAGGTATAAGAGCGGAGAAGAGACAAAGCCCAGGTGCAAGGGAAGGAGCCCTTCCCAAAGATGGGAAAACCAACTCATCCAAGGGGAAGCATTTCACCTGCCAATGGTGTGATCCAGTTCTTGAAGAGATGCCACACCAGTCCTTCTTATCCCTTCTTGATCCCTCTCCTTGGATAGTGCCGTTTCTACCAGTGATAAAATATGCCTACCTCTCTTCCTTCTTCTCTCAGAGGAAGAAAGGAGTCATTTGATGCTGCTGGGACAAATAAAGCAGCAGCTGCAGAGTCCATCTGTCTAATTTCAGAGTTGTTCCCCTGTGAACTGGCCTGACTCTCTAAGCAAAAGGGATGTCAGGAAATAAAGAGTCTTGTGGTTCCTCACCAGGATCCTTCTGCTGTGACCATTCCTGCCATGTATGGGAACCAACAAGTGGGGACAAGTCCTGTCCTGGTGTGGCAGAGCTCATGCTGCCGTTCAGATCTGGTGCTGCTCCACAGGCAGCAGTGATCACCACAGCTCTTTCTCTGAGCTGCCCTATGGGAGCTGGGTGATGCTCAAAATGCCTGAAGTCACCTCCTGCTGCAGCAGTCTGTCAGCTTCAGTCCATGAGGCTGCCTGGGTATGTACAGGAGCTAAAGGTGTATCAGAATACCTCCCAATGACCTCAGAAGCAATAGATGAGCCCTTGTGCAAATCAATTCTACCCTGCAAGAAGCTGCAGAGAGCACACGTCTCAGGCTCTTCCACTGAGGCCAGAGCGGCTCTCTGGCAGAGCTTTTGCACTGTGTTAATTAGCTAATTCTCACAACCACTTCGTAAGTAATTTCTGCCCAGCTTTTCAGGCTGGCGAGGCAAAGGACTTGCCAGGAGCCACCAGAGGCACAGGTGCAGTTAGCCAGAAACCAAACTCAAAGCTCTGGGCTCTGCTCCTCAGCGTTGGCTGCTTGGGCAAAACCTATTTATCCAAACCCACTATGTGCTTGGCTGAACTGTTGTTGTCTCTGACATTTCTCCTTGCACGTGTGAAAGAATCCTCTTGGCTTGTGGGAGGAGGTCTGTGATTCAGGAGGTGAATGGGCTCTGAGTCAGGTACCTCTGTTCTACTGCATCTGCTACTGCTTCCCTGGGTCACCCAAGGCAGGGCATTTAAACTCATTGCACTATGCTTGTGATGTTGGAAGAACCCAAAATTGCTTCTAAAATATTGTTGTGTCAGCTGGGGGTAAGCCAATAAACACTGGGATCTTTTAAAATTAGGGAATTCAGTGCTTATCTCTCCATGACTTTCACTAGGGCTCAGCATTCAATTCCTTTAGGATATTTTAAAGATCCTTGTCTAGAAAAAGAAACTGGCATTTATGGGCAGAGCACAAATATTAAACTACTTTGAATAACTCTCCATTTGGAACTGCTCATGAGTAATAAAAATGGCAGTGTTTTCCAGTATAAATAATCACTCATTTCTTGAAATAATAAATCATTCACCTTTTGAATTATTTGGGTGTCAAGGGATAAACTGTTAAATCTATATTTAGTATCTAACTCAAAGTCCTGCCTGGTCTTTGGAAGTACTGCACACACTTCAGCTGGGAGAACTGGTACATCAGATCCCTTGGATAAAAGTGCTTAAATTTGAACTTACATGCTTACATTTAAGAACGCCACCAAATATTTAAGAGAACTGAAAATTAGTTAAAAGCTGTTCTAAGCATTTTCAAAAATCATACGGTGGAAGGCATTCCAGGTGAAAACTAATTTTAACTAATTTTTCGTAAATGTCTTCCTTGTTTTAAATTCTGTCTGGCTCATCAGAGATACCCTGGAACATGTTACCCTGCCTCTGGCCATAGCAGCCATGCTCTGGATCACCCAACAGAGGCAGAGAGTGAAGAGCCAGTCTTGGGGGGGAAACCAGCCAGTTGTGCCAGGGAAATGGGACATCAGGATGGGACAGAGCCTGTGATGCAGCACTGCAAAGGAGAGCTGCACCACCCCCGTGGTGGGAGATGCCAGCCCCTCCATCAGCATGCTGGATTTGACAGGTCTGAGCACCAGTAAACAAACTGCAGCCCAGGTGATTTTAATACCCTGAGCCATTTGAGTGTCTGCATAAAAGTCTATCATGGACTAGATAAGGTACAAAATTTTTAGAGGGGTCTATAGGAAATTGTTCCAGTCCCTGAGTAGAGATGGACACACAGAATCTGCCAAAAAAATATTCATCCAACCAGAAAGTGTCAAGAGGATTTTATACAGGAAAAAAGATTTGAAGAAACTCAGTGGTTAAGGGAATATTTATTTTACTTTGTAATTCACCTTAACTGATCCTGCATGTGGACCAAAACCTCTGAGACAAGAAATCTGTGCAAAAGATATAAACCTGTGAAATGGTGGGACAAATAGTTTCTCCTCCTCTAGTGAAATGAAACAGCAGCTACCTGGGAAAAGAATCCATGTGCCAAATCTGTAAATATGCTCTACCTCTTTTTATGCAGCTGCTATAATTAATGTAAGAACCTTTAAAATTCCTATCTGATACTTACACTTGTTATAGCAATGTATTTAATTCCAGAGCTACATCCTTTAGCAGATTCTTTTACTTCATTCAAATTACTAATCGTTTAGATTCTCTCTGAAAGTCTTTCCTCCCTCACTCCCCATGCATGCTTAACCTAATTAACTATAAATGAGAAAAAATGCTATTCGCATAAAAAGAAAATGTTAACCTATAAATTATCCAGTGCTCCCTCCTGAGGCTGGCAACGCCTCTCACAGAAAAGCTCAAATGTTGGTGCAATATTCTTGGCTTCCTATCCAGTTTCTGCCACCCAAAATCATTTTATACAACGCATTACTCTGCCATTTTGTACATCTGGCAACATTTACTGATACTAAGTCCTCTCCCGTGTTTTCAAGATTACACGAAGGAGGATTTCTAGGATGATTAATTGGAGAGAGAAAATCATTCCTTTACATTTCAAGGAACATTTGCAGAAGACTAATGGTCATTTATGGAAATATGGCCTCTTTATACCCATTAATGTCTTCCAGTGCTCCCTGCGGGTCACACAATTAACCACCTCTTTGTGTTTCTTTGCTGCCATCATCCAAAATCTTCTCTTGTTGTCATCTGTTTAAAATCTTCTGCTTTGCCATGGCCAGATCACAAGCACACTCAGGTTTGTGGGACTGAACCATCTAAGAGACAGGATTGTTACTCTATATATTTCTCCTCAAAATACAGCTTTTTCTAGAGGTTCTCAACTGCATTTTGCCAAATTTGACCCCTGACAACCAGTTCCAAATGTATCTGTAAACCCAAATAAAAAATAGAGAGATAAACAGTCCTTAATTTTCTAATTCTATTCCCATGTTTTTGTGATTTTATTCACTCCACTCTCCAGTGGTGATGGAAAGGGTTTTGTTGTGCCTAGCTCAAAATGTCTGATCCATAGCCAGAGCTCCAGAGCACTGTTGTATCTTATTGCTATTGTCATTAGTGTAACCATTATTTGGAATGCTAACAGTTCCAATAAAACCTGACATAACAGACCCCTGTCCAGGAAACCTGTGCCCAGGTTGCAGATCATATCATGGGCACCACCAGGGATGCTGGGCCCAAGGGAAGACTGGCACTAGGCACGTATGAAGGAAATGACCTTTCCATCACATTTTCCATGGTTCCCTACTCCCTGTCCCTACTTCCCTGTCACTGCAGGGCTTTATGTCAGCATCCCAAGGGCACTAACAGCCCTAGCGACCCAGCGACTGGTATCACACAGTGTGTTGCCCAGTTCTTTTCCCTTTTGCCAGTGAGGGGTTTTTTAGCCTTTGGTATCAAAAAACGCAAACCCAAGCGTAGAAGAAAATGAGAGAGAAAAAGGAGAAATGAGGACAACATTGATAAAAACAGGGAGAAATGCTAGATCAAAACACTGTAAGTCACAAGAGACACAAATTGCTTATCTGTTCATTCCCAATTCCTTCAAATTTTCTCCATTTTGATGGTGCTTGATCACAAGCTGAGAAGAGATGGGCCTTCCAGCTGTGAGGAGACAGCCTCATACCAAAACAGGAAAGAGAAGCATAACCTACTTGCCATTCCTGAATACTGTAAAAGAAAATTTCAGGAATAAACTGCTAGCATTTTGCTTTAGCTTCCTGCATAGCAAAATCAAGACAGATTTAATGAGTGTGCATTATATGGAGCAGGAAAGGCTGTCACCATTACACAAAGTAGTTGAAATTTTTATATGTATACAATTCTGCTAAAATATTCTTATTAAAGGTATGTGTAAGATTCAGGAAAAGATCAAGCCATCTAATCTTTTCTTACTTTAACAGTGCTTTGGGATGATTTACAGCACTGGCAGAAAATTACAAAAGCCATACATGTATATTTACTCATATTTTTACCCTAATTTTCCTGCAGAAAGCCCTGTGATCTTTTCTGTGGTCACTCCAAAGACTGAATTAGCACCACAGCATCTTGCAGACAGACCCCCCATCACACCCATCTGCCCCACTCTCTCCCCATAATCTGCCTCACCCTTAATACCTGTATTTTGTGTTCTCTGAGCTTCCACAAACCCCTCATTCCAGTGCCTGCACAAACCCCAACCATTTCCTTTCCTTTTCGCTGCCAAGAGCCCCTTTCATCAATGGGTTTGCAGGAATACAACTGCTAAGAATTTTAGTTAATTGGTACTAATTATAGTTAAGGGTAACTGGGGGCACATCCATAGGAGGAGGGAGGGCTGAAGGAGGAGAATTATAATTCAGTACGCTTTCAACTCTGTACACACACTTAGCTGAGCAGGGTTAATAAGAGCATCAGCCTGGTTCCCGAGCACACAAGAGGTAAATAGAAGCCATTTTTCATGTTTTATTCTGCAGGCACAGTTTTACCATGGCCAGTTTTACAAGTGAGGTAAATGAGTCATAGAAAAAGCAAGTAGCTTGACCAAGGCTTTGCAGTAAGACATTGGCAACACAGAGAGAGCATTGCAGGAACTACTTTCCAGCCCACTTGATCCCCATGAGAACAAAATCTTGCCTTATTTTTATTATCATTATTCCTGTGTAGTAGCTATCCTCATCTGCAGGATCAGAAATTTTAGGCTGAGCTGTGGCACAGCTGCACAATTGAATTTGAATTAATCAATCTTTAATCCCTGATTAGGTGAACACAGCAAGAAGAAAATATCTGAGGGAAAGGAAACTTCTATCAGAAATGAAATTATTACTTGAGAGGCTAACATCCTGCATCAGTTTGCAATTGATAAGATTCGGTATGCAGCAGTGGAAAAATACTGGAAAGTCTATTAGGAGACACTTAGGTGAATATTGTGTCCCAAAATTTAAAATCCAAGCTGTGCCTTAAGATTGTAACTATCTTTTTGCTCCAGAACAACAACAAAAAAAAATTGAAAGGCATGACTATTAAGCAAGGATAAAGGTTGAGTCATAAGCAAATGTCATGTTATAGATTTACCTACCAACAAGAAGGCAGCAGGGTTCAGGTCAAAGGTTAATGAAAGACATCCAAAGGTCATTCCGTGATTATGTGAGAGCATGAGTTTAATAGGGCACGGGGACGACAGACACTGACAGAAGATTTATACCAGAGGTGATGACACCGCTCCGAACAGTGCTGATAAAAAGAGCCCCAATATGGGCCTGAACAGAATGATGAATGGTGCACAGGGCCGCTCACACTTCTCATTATAAGCTCCTTCACTCATGGTGGCACTTAGTGGCGTTTATTTACTGGGGTTTGATGGTACTGAGCAGAAGCACAGTATATCTAATACTTTAAATGTAGACTTGCCATATAAAAATGAAACGAGATAAGATTAGACCATTGAATAATTGCCCAGCTTTCCTGCAGAGATTATATTCACCAGTGCTAACATTATTTTTTTCCTAATGTTCTAGTGTACGAACAGCTCAAGTGAATTAATTTTCCAAGGCAGAAGGTCAAAGGAAAGTAACTGATAAGCGTTGTGCCTGCTATAGAATATCACTTTACAATATTCTCGCCTCCTCATTTATCAGATAGAGAGGAAGAGATAATATAATAAAGGTATATAAACATATTTTTTGTCATGATGAATTTAGTTTTAGTTGTCCCAAGTGCTATTTTTCCTTGTGGCTCTTAGTATGAAGAAGATCAGAGAAGTCAGCCAAAAATGTCAAAATAAAATAAACAAAAAACCCAAAAAACCAACAAAACACAAAAAATCAACAAACCTTAGGACCAAACCCAAGGAAAACTAAGACCCGATAAATAATATGCACTGTACCAAAAACTCCTTTTCAGACTGTTATATATTTATCAAACCATTGGAGTGTGAATTTATGAATAAGTCTTATCATCTTTCAGGCAGCAGGCACAATAAAAATTAGAACTACAGAAAATTGTGGGTATTATGAAAAGTTATTTCTACAATTCATATATATCTGTAGATGGGAATATCACAGAAGAAAGTTCTGTATGTCTTTCCATTCACACCTCCACCCAGAGACAGAGCAGTATTGCATGACGTCATATTTAACACTTAGCTGGACTTGGAGAATTATAAATAAATTCTTACTCAGCCAAGAGGTGTTGTAAATAGTGTATGCAATTTTAAGAGGTGCAGAGCTGTAACATTCTGAGCATACAGTACCATCCCTCTCCAACATAGTTCATTTAGTTACTTCACCCATGCTGCCATTATTGCTACTTCCCAATACATCTGTATTTTACACCATATCCATCTTGCAGTGCCTGAATATGTGATAAACAGAAAAAAAACCCTACCTGCATTTCTGAAAGAAAGAAATATCTCCTGGATTACCTTGAAAATTACACAGTGGTATCTAATACCTGAAGGGCACCTGAAGGTCCCGTAGGTCCGTCAGGATAAGGGACTCCAGAAAACCAGATGTATGTCAGGCAAAAGTTGCTGAAGTGTCACATCTAGTTAATGGAGAGAGGAATTACAGTCACTTACACTTCTGCTTGACTAGGAAGAGTGAAAAAAGAAAAGCAAGTGTAAATAATACCTTATCCCTGTGCAGCACAAAATGTGTGCACCGTATGAGCTGAAAGGGAACACAAGAGGTGCTGGCTTTGTAGCAGGCTCTGCAACATGGCAAACTTCAACCTGAGTGGAAGAAAAGTCTTTTGTTACCAAACCAGCTATTCCATCAACTCCCACCCCTGATACACGCCACAGACTAGCCATTTCTGTCATCTTTTTCATCTATGCCAAGAGCAGATGGACACACACATATATATATATATTTTTTTTTTTTCCATTTAAAGGATCTCCCTCAGTTTTTCAATGTTTTCCAACTACTGTAGAGTAATTCACCAAAAATGCATTTAACAAACATTTCTCAATAGCAGGTTGTTTATTAATCTTCGGCATGTAGGTACCTATTTTCCTTAACTTTTTAATCACTAAAAATTAATAGAAATATATCAACAAGGCTATTAAAACACAGTGTGTGTTGTGCAGGGTACACTCAGATATATGAAAACCAATGAAAAGGCAGGAAGCACAATGGTCGTTCTTTAAAGCTCTCTAGTCATCAGTGACACTCTGTCATTCAGCATGTTTTATTGTCCACTTGAATCAAATGAATAGAACAATCTCAGGGAAGTCACAGTGTTTCTGGGCAGACAGTGTATTTGTTAGAGAGGCAGACAATAAAATGTTAGTGAAGCATCTGAAATGGCTCTACACCAAATGAGGATGAGACTTCTTATTTATGAATAAGAAAAAAACCCCTTGAATGACACTCCTTATTTATTCTGCAGTAAAAGAGAAAGCCAGGATGACTGAAATTCTGTCTATAGTGCAAACAGAAAACATATCAGCCACAAGAGACTAAGTTTCATCTGAATATGTAAGATGTAACATCATTGCTGGTTCTGAAGTTAAGATCACTTTTTCTGAAGCAGCAGAAATTCACTGATGACAAAATATTACTCATTTTGGCCCATGTTCTGGTTATAAGCATGTCAAACTACTTATAAAGTCTCTAATAATATATAGCTAAAATCTCATAATTGGAGTAAAAGATGATCTTTATTCTGCTGCACCACAAATGCTGGAAAATAATCTAAGAGTGCAGAAATTGTATAAGAAGATTACTCTCAAAAGGACTGGTGCATGAAATTCCCTTTTATTAAAAATAATATATTTGGCAACTAACACATGACTTTGAATTTATTTGGAATGGAAGATCTTCATACAACTCTAGAAATGCACATACAAGAAGCTAGTGCCCTTTCCCAAAGTAATTATGTTATTTGGAGTCCAGAATCTGCCCTGCAGATCCAAACTCTAAACAAACTAATTATCAAATTATCTAATCTGCCGGATATAGATCAAATCTCCAGAAGAACTGGTTGCTAATTGTAGGTATATACATGTATATATGTGCCTAACTGTATGGACGATATTTTTAGTTTAACCTTCTGTGAATTTAATTAATTTAGTCCTTCAAAAAGCTTTCTTCTGAGAAAGGCCAGAAAGGGAAGTACTGTGACAGCAGCCATAAATCCACAGCAGAAGAAACACAGGGTAAATAGCACAGGGCACAAGTTGTATTTAAAGTATTTGTGTTCACTTTGAGTATGTGTGTCTATCTTTATGCGAGTCCTGGCCTGCTCAGAGTACTTCAATTCCTGGGTAATGGAAAGACCATCAGAAACCTGAATCTCATCATCTTGTTTCAAAAATGAATCACTCAAGCAAAAAGAAGAAAACAACTTACCAAAAAAACCCACTAAGAACAATCCAAACATGATACTGAGATTTTGCCTCTGCAACATGAAGGCCAAATTCTTCACTGGGGTAAGTTTACAGTGCCAGCAGAAATTCACATCCAAAATGTGTAGCATAGGAGTAAAGGGCAGAGACAAAATCCAGGAGCCAGTTTAGGCTGGTCGTAGTTCAGTGTTCCATATCAGCAACACAGCTGGGCACGTATTTTTCACTGTGTGAAGTCCTGTGTACTTTAGCTCAAGTTGTGTGGGATAATTCTGTTAAAAGAGGTAAGAATTAAAAAAATCTTTCTCATTAAACCTTCTTCAGCCTTCCTCATTAAACCTTAAAAATAAGTAGAAGAGAATATGACTGATTCTGTTAACAGATCCATTTGCTATTACATTAAAATATAAGTTCAGAAGGTTCATGCCCCATGTTCTGGTTGTAACATCAACTCTTACACAACATGGCTAAGCCCCTGCTTTCATCAGAAAAGGTCAAGCTGAAGCAGCAGCTCAGAAATACAGGACAGCCTAACAGTTCTTGCTGACGCTAACTAGCAGGTCACTATAGAAGAAAGAGATAATTCTTTTTCACAGAGATTATAGCCAAAACAGTAATATAATTATGAAGGATGAAAAGGCCTGGGAACTCTGCAATACCAATTCCATTTATATTATATTACCATAGAATCACAGAATGGTTTGGGTTGGAAAGGACCTTATAGATCATCCCGTTCCAACCCCCCTGCCATGGGCAGGGACATCTTCCACTAGACCAGGTTGCTCAGAGCCACATCCAAGCTGGATTAGTTAAATTCTTTGTCTTCTTTCTCCAGCACATGGCTTTCCACTGTTGCCTCTGTGACCCTGAGACTTAAAAAAATATATATAATAATGTTGACTCAGCCAATTATTAATCCTCCTTGTCTTTTTATAGCTTCAGGGAGATTTGTACAGAGTTGATTGCTAGGTACCGCTCCGTTTATCCCGGTGTTCCTTGCACAACCCGGTTGCCCAATGCCAGACTTCACTTTTTCCTTGCCAAGCTTGCTGTGCCTGTATGCCACATGCTTGGATCATTCCCAGGACAGCATGGGCTCCTGCTGCAAGTGCCTGCTTTGCAACCTGCCTCCTGCTCTGGGCCTTGGCGTGGAGGCAGTGGGTGAGCCAGCTGCCCACTGCTCAGCACTCGCTGGAGGTTACAGCATGGAGCTGCCAGCACAGGAATTTCTGCCTGCTCTAGTGTAAAATAACCAGGAGGGGCCAAAAGGGTGTCATGAATTTAGGGTGAGACTCAAGGGCACTGTGCTGCTGCCCTCTTGCCCTTACCAGGCTCTGACAGCCCATTAGTAATGGCATCATATGGGATGTTTTATTGTCTGAAATTGTGGACATTCTGAGACTAATTTTCCAGCTGAGGGTGTGTAATGCTATTCCAGATGCCCTGGAGTGTCCCTCCCAGCCTCAGCAAGGTAAGGGTCATGCACATGGCTGTCACATCCTCACCTCCATGCAAGTACCCCGGATGCCTTAAAGTATTTCTCAGACAGACCATGAATCCTGTGTTTAGGCACCTGAATCACTTATTGACTGTCAAAAGCAACTATGGCTGATGGAATATATTTCATTAAAACTACTTCTAATGGAAAATTGCATTTCTAAGTGAGCTCTTGGTTCCTTTATTTTTGCATTTGCATTATGTGCTTTGTGAGGGAAAGGTCAAATTTGAGAGGAAGCTGAATGCTGCAAAATGGAAATATTTGTTGGAAACGAGAACTTGTGGTATTTGAATTGTCACTGTAGATTTGCAGATTTCCGTTGGCTAAGAGAATTAGACATTTTTCAAACTGCTCTGTAATGTGTCCTTCCCAGCACTGTCAATGCCAGCAGTGATTGCTGTCTGACAGAAGTGCCTGAGACTGCTGCAACACAAACATTCCTCAACACTGACCCAGATAACCTGTGCTGTCGAACAAATTACACAGGATAACATCATTATCTCCTTATTCTGAGGCCTAAAACTTAGATGTCTATGAAGTTTGGCACCTTTTCTACCTGCAACAGGTGAAGGAAAGAAACAGGCCTCTCCAGAAGACAATTTTTCAAACTAGATACATCAAATGAGCAAAAGGATCACACTCTGTGTGTGCTATTCCTTTCTGCCACCTGCACAGGAATCTGCTGCTCTCTCTGGACTGCAAACTCTGCAGAAGTAGCCTTGTTCATAGAATCACAGAATATCCTAAGTTGCAAGGAATGCACAAGGATCATCGAGTCCAACTCCTGGGCATGCACAGGACCACCCCAAGAATCACAACATATGCCTGAGAGGTTCACACTCTGCAGTTGTACACTGAAGAGCAAAATCGGACTGGGTTATTGCCCTATCTCAAAATAATTTAAAATGAGTTGTTGATATTTTTTGTAGGCCTAAGTATAAAGTCTGTATCTCTACAAATATAATGTCAATTGAAAGAAATTCAATCAACAGTATTGCCAAATGCAACTGTCATTGTGATTGCGTAAGTACAAGGAAAACCCTGGGGGAGGGAAGGAAGGAGGGAAGGAGGGAAGGAGGGAAGGAGGGAAGGAAGGAAGGAAGGAAGGAAGGAAGGAAGGAAGGAAGGAAGGAAGGAAGGAAGGAAGGGAAACTGAGTTTCATTGGGAGAGAAATTGTGAACCTCCAAACATAAATATACTAATTTTCATTCTAACTTCAATGATACATATATTTAAAATATTTTCAATCAAGTCCAGAAAAAATTTAACTTCCTGAGCAAGGCTACTTTTGTTCTCAGACTGCAGTTTTTCTGTTTGCATTTCTTATGCCATTTTCCTTATCCACTCAGCCATCTATTTTTAGTTTGATTTGACATGAATTTCCTCCCTGCCCTTTTTTACATATACTTACTCATCTGCACTGGCCTTGTTTTGACTCTTAGCAAGTGACACACTTATGACAGATGCACGCACACACAGGACTAGAATGCATTCATATACACTCTCTGTACACCTTCAGACTCTACACTGTCCCTGCTTCTCACCAGAATTTACCACTGAAAAAAATACGCCCCACTGAAGATCAGTGTCCCAGCTATTTAGTCTGACCCTTGAATCCAGATGTTGCATGATGCTATAAAAATATGGTAAGAAGCCTTTAATTTCGGAATTCCCCATTTGGATGCATTCTAAGGTGATGATGATTACCTTGCATTTTCAGTATCTTGTTTAAATGTCACAGTGCTTCAAATGCTACAGCTGTTTGTGGCTCTTTGTCATGTGATGCAATGAGGTTATCTTGGCAAACTTCTGACTGGGTTGGATGCCGTATCTCAGGAACCACAGCCATGGTTTACTCCCTAGGTGACTATTTTAGCAAGTTCTGCATGAGCATGGAAACCAGATCAGGGCTGAGCCACGCTGGCGGAGTGGTACAGGGAAATCCAGGCTGCATTTGTCCATGCAGTGCCTTTCAGCACATAAATAAAGGACTTTAGGCCCTGGAGATGACAACCCAGCATCTTTTGCAAGTGGCTAAATGAATAAACAAAAATTTGATGTCAGACCTAAAACTGCATAGCCTGTTGCTAACCTGAGATAAGCACAAGCCCTTTTCATACACACGAATGCATGTGATCCAATGGTTTCACACTGCTGCTGTCTCTTCCCTTTCCTCTCTAAAATGCCAACACTATTGGAAAATCAATTTTATAGAACTTGTCCATTGCTCACTATGCTCTTGCCAAGACCCCAGAGTAGTTCATAGCATGCTGCTCTTCGTGCCTAACAAGCTCCTCGTGTGCTGCAGGACTTGCCAGCTGCGCTGCTCTCTGCCTGTGACCCAGCCGTGTGCTAACTTGGGTGGCTACTACACCTCCTTTTGAAGATAATAAAACACAAATCAGCATCCTCAGCTGGTGAGATAAAAGGCATTTCTGGAAAATGCACCCAGTTCTATAATTCTTTATTTATGAAGGCCTTCCAGAAGGCTTCTGTATGTATGGAGAACTTCCAAAATGGCTTTGAAAGAGATTTATATTCCTGAAGAATATTTAGAACTTATGGTATCTTTTTCTCACAATACTAGCTAGAGGCCCCAGATAACAGCAGTACTTGATGCAGTTGTCTGCAACGTGGAATGAGGGAGGGAGAGGCATTCCTCGTTGCAAAACTGCCGCTGGTCATCGGCCATGCTTCAGCACAGCTCACAAACAGGCTTGTGCAGAAGGGATGTTATAGATGTTCAGGATCTGCAGACTGTGCTTGAAGAGTTTTACAGCTATTCATTCATACACCTAACAGAAAGCAAGCCTGGCCTAATCCCTGGGAACAAGGCTCCCACTCAGATGGTTTTCTTACACTGGATGCACTCTGTGGTTGCCCCAATATTTCACACAGTGAAGGCCTGTCGTGAAAAAGAACTTTGGCCCAATGTTGTCCTTTATATAAACTCTGGAAGACCTACCAGGAATTAGCTCCAGGCTTCTACAGAAGGCTTTTCCTTGTCATACACATAGGCTTTTCCCAAGTTACACATGCATACAGTTTCAGAAACACCTGATTATTTTATCATCTATCACCACACAAAGACTCAGGTTTTTCTACCTACTCTCTTATTTTCTTTCTCTCTTTCTCACCCATCCATCCATGTGTCCATTGTCTTCTTACCCTTCCTTTATGGTCCTGCTATTGACACACCTCCCGTCAAGCCAACTGTCCTTCGCTCACTCAACCAGTGTATCAGGCAGCTCTGAAGGCCTATAAAGTACAGCTTTAAAGAAAACAGTGTTAGGGACAGGACAGCAATTCTACTTTTTCTAGGTATGTGGCTGCTTTAGGCTCCTCTGCTTTGTATGAAATTCCCTGAGTTTTTCATTGTCAGATTTATTATATCCAGAGCAATACTAACGTCCCAAAACTAAATTCAGAACATTCTGTATTATCTTGTTCTGCAGCCAGTGCAATGAAATAACTCTGTGCTGCTTTCCAAAAGAGATGATTCTCCCATGATGTTTCACAGCAATTCCAGTCAAGTTGGGGCAAGTGCCATGTCTCTGCAGGTCATATCTCTGACTCCCTTCTCTGCAAAACTATTTGTCAATGTATTTATTTTGGCAATTTCCAATTCAGATACATTTTGTATGCTTTTCCCTTATGCTTCTCCCATTTTTTGTGCAACAGGATATTGTGCCCTCTAGGATAACCAGATGGGTGTAAGGACTGAGACTTCAGCTGGTGTGAGTTGGCAAAGCCATAAAGTCCTTGGAGTTGCAGTGACTTACAGCAACACTGGTTATTTACTTTCTCACATATTAGTTTTAATACCCCTCTATTAATATAGCTACTATTTGTCATATGATCACTTTTTTTTTTTTTTTTTGGTAGGAATTAAGACACTGTAATTTTATAGTACCAAACACAGCAGCAAACCTGATTGTAACTAATGCAAATTTATATACAAATTATATCTGACTATATTTACATGTGTCTAGAGAAGGAAAGATCCAGCAATCACTTGCAGTCTCCATCTACTTATGCCATACATTCCTCTCTAATGCACACACTTCATGTTCCCAAAGTTTCTGATTTCAGGCTTTCTGATGGTTCTGGTCTTTAAGGCACAAATAGATAAGGCACTTTGTTCTGCTTCAGGCATGTGGCTGGCCAAAGGCATTTATCTGATGTTAGGGAAAGATACTTTATTTGATTAAAAAAACCTTTTATCTTTCTCAATCCAGAGTTTGGCGTTTAAGTACAGCAAAGTAACTATCTAAACCACAGACAGGGCAAGCAGCTCAGCAGGAATTACTCAGAATAAAAAGACTTTGTTTCTGTGTGACAAACGCCAAAGTTGAGTGATTTGAAAATTCATTTATTGCTCATCTAAACCACAATGGGGTTTTGTTGCTGCAAACATCTCCCTTTTCCATTTTTAGTATGTCTATTATAGACCCATATCCTCCCCTCTGAGTTTGTACATTTGGTGACACTGTTGGTCACAACATAGCAGCACAAAGAAACCACAGTTATCACTAAAGATGCCACTATAGTAAACAGCTACAAATTCCATTCTCCTCAGTCATTATTCTGGGAACTGTAATGGGATATGCAGTGAATCACTGCTGACCTCGTAATATGGAAAGCTCTGTCACAGTCTTTGCAGTGAAATACTAAGCTTGGGGGAATGCAATGTGCAAATATTTCTAATAAATTGTACTCAGTATCAGTGCAACAAGAAAGGGAAGAGTTCATTAACAGAATAATAATGAATATAATGTTATAATGAATATATATAACATATAAATGAATGTAACAGCATTATTCTCCCATATCCCGTCTCGCATATATAAAATTATAATTTTTTATTGTGATGTCTTTAGCATTGTTAAGACAAGCTAAAGCAAATTCTTTTCTGCCTCACGTTTTATGTTTTCCCCAAGAGGTCCAAACTGGCGATGAAAACGTGGCTCCTGGAATAAGGAGATGTGCAATTTTGGCCTCAATCAATAAAATCAAGCACATGGGAAAGTCCTTGCAGAACCAGGTGTTCCGGAGGGCCAGAGCCAGGCTGGCAGCTTCAGCTGGGGACAAGGACTTCATCCCCACCACGTCTGTGCCTGAATGAGTAACAGGCTGTGGCACAGCCCCTGACGGCTGCCCCTGCCTGGCTGGGAAGTGTGGCTGCAGTGCAAACCGTCCAACACATCCAGCTTTTCTCTTCATTATTGAATCACAGAATGTTAAGGGTTGGAAGGGACCTTAAAGATCATCCAGTCCCAATGCCGCTGCTACTGGCAGGCACACGTCCCACTAGACCAGGCTGACCAAGGCCTTATCCAACCCGGCCTTGAACACTGCCAAGGTTGGGGCATCCACAATCGCCCTGGTCAACTGCTCCAGTGTCTCACCCACACTCACAGTAAAGAACTTCTAATACCTAACCTAAATTTCCTGTCTTTCAATTTGTACCCATTACTCCTTGTCCTATCATTACAGTTCCTCATGGATAGTTCCTCTCCAGCTCCTCTGTAGGCCCCTTTAGATACTGGAAGGCTCCTATGAGGCAACCTTCTCTTCGCCAAGCTGAACTGGCCCAAATTTCCTGGCTTGTCACAAAATCACCCAGTATCTTGAGTTGGAAGGGACCCACAAGGATCATTGTGTCCAGCTCCTGGCCCTGCACAGGACACCCCCAGAGTCACACACCATGTGCCTAAGAGCATTGTCCAAATGTTTCTTGAGCTCTGTCAGGCTTGGTGCCGTGACCACTTCCCTGGGGAGTCTGTTCAGTGCCCAACCACTCTCTGGGTGCAGAACTTTTTCCCGACATCCAACCTGAACCTCCCCTGATTCAGCTTCAGGCCATTCCCTCAGGTCCCGTCACTGGTCACAAAAGGGACTAGTCAGTACCTATCCCTCCACCTTCCCTCGTGAGGCTATTGAAGACCCTGATGAGGCCTCCCCTCAGTCTCCTCCAGGCTGAACAAACCAAGTGTCCCCAGCCACTCCTCATTCGGCCTCTAGACCTTCCCCATCCTCTTGGGGTCTTTTGGACGCTCTCTAATAGGTTAATGCCTGTTTTGTACTGTGGTGCCCGACACTGCATACAGGACTCAAGGTGAAGTGCTTCTCTTATCAACATCGTGGCTCTCCTCTGCACTTGCTCCAGAGCCTCAGTGGCGGTACCCAATGCTTCTCCGAGGTGGAGCGGGGCGGTGCGCGCAGCTCCCGCCGGAGCATCACCGCGCTCCCCCCGCGCTCCTGTGCTCGGCACGGCCGCGGCCCG
This sequence comes from Dasyornis broadbenti, assembly GCA_013397935.1. NCBI lineage: Eukaryota > Metazoa > Chordata > Aves > Passeriformes > Dasyornithidae > Dasyornis > Dasyornis broadbenti. The sequence continues at coordinate 1,092,233 of VZRN01000521.1, forward strand.
GCGGGCGCTGCCGAGGCTGCGCGGGGCGGGGACTGCGGAAGATGGCGGAGGCCGAGTGAGTCCCGGCGCTGTGGAGGGGCCGGGCCGGGNGGCGGCCGGGCCGGGGGCGACGGAGGGAGAGGCCGGCGGGGCTGTTCTGCCGGCAGCCGGGACAGCCTGTGCCCGGCGGGGCTGCCCCGGGCCCGTGGCTCCTCCGCCGGCCGTGCAGGCTAGGGTCGGAGGTGTCGGCGCTGCCCAGGCGGGCAGGACTCCCCCGGCCTGGGGGTGTGGGGCGGGACGGCCGCGCCCGATGTCTGTAGAGGCGATGGTTTGCTTTGCTTTTGGCGTTGCCTCGCTGCGAACAGATGGTTTCTTGCCATCTCCTGCGTGGTGTTGCCTAAATAACTCTTGTCATTCTTGGCCGCGCCGCGCCGTGCCTGGTGTGTCTGTGTGGTGTCAGAAGTTGTGAATCGCTCCCGGTGCGCAGGGAGAGCACAGGGGAACAGGACGGATCCTCTCCCTAAGAGACAGTTAAGTGACTAAGTGTTTTGAAAATGTCTAGGGTGGTAATTTACTTGTTAACTTTTTGCGCAATGCCAGACACCGTGTGGCTGCCTTGCAAGTCTTGTATGGTGCACGGTGTGTTGAAAAGCTTGGACTGAATCCGTGCATACCAGCGAGGAAGGAAGTGCAGCTGAGACTCTGGCAGTGCCAAGCCTGCAGCTTTCAGTGCGGTGTTACAGTTGTGAATCTGCATTCCCAAGAGATGAAGGCTCAGAAGTCTTGTTGGTTCAATATGTTTTGATCTGTTCCTATCTGAGAAGAAACCATGCAGTAAAACATACAGCTTAAAAGGAGACACGGTCTGTTTTGTCTGCAGGAACAGTAGCCTTCCAAGTGAGAAGGAAGTGATGTCTTCAGAAATATTAATTTCATTTCCCTGAAAGGTGATTTTAGTATATATCCTTGCTGCACCAGAGCATTGTGAGCCCAGGCTGCCTGAGGCACTGAAAAATCTTTCCTGAGCATCGATCACTTTGCTCCATTCCCCTGTTGCTTTGCCGGAAGGTCTTAAGGTCAATGGAAAGTCTGGAAATTGATAAAACAACTCTGAATGATATGAGTAGGTTGAGAAACCACCAGGTGGAAACTACTGCATCATGCTGGTTTCAGACCTTGAATTACTTTGTATAAACATCTGTCGTTCTATACCCACCCAGGTGCCCTTGCTGTGGTCAGGCTGTTTACCTGCTAATAAAAATATGTTGCTGTGCCTTGAATAACTTGCCACTGCAATAGTTGTGTAAAAGCAATAAGTGATTTCCTTCCTGTTACATTTAGATAAGCCTTCACAATTAAATATGTATTTGCTGAATGGCATATTAAAAAAACAAAAATTGCATAAATGCAGGATTTATTATTTGAAAGTGATTTATACCAGAATAAAACTGGACTCCTATTTGATCATCAGCATTTCTAGAAAGAAAAATCAATAAGAGCCGACCAGTGTTTATATCAGTACTGCCATGTGGGACAGTTGATGATTCTTGATTAGGCTGAAGATTCTTGTAGTTGAAGAATTACAAGAAGCAGAGTCTTGTTAGAGGGAGATACCAAGAGAGAGTGTAAAATGGGGAAATAATCACTGCTGGGAAATTATTAATAGATTTCATCAAAGGCAGGGACTTGGGCTGATCTCTCTCAGTATTTTGGGGGATGGAACTAGATGATCTCTAAGGTCTCTTCCAACCCAGAACATCCCATGATTATATTCTAGCTGGTAACCTTGGTGCACAAAATAGGATGCAGTAAGATGCTTGCTGATGACCGAAAGCTGACAACCATTTGCAGGGCCAAAGAGGACTGAGAGATCCTGCAGGGAAAATGGAATAGCATTGAGTGTCAGAGTTCAATAACACCTACAGGCTGAAATGCAGTGTGCAAGGTCTGGAGCTGGTACTGGAGAACAAGGACTACAGTAACAGCAAAGAAGAGAGACTTCAATGTAGTAAAGGGTCACGGGGCATGAGCAAACCACTTTACGATTGAAAAAAGAAACTGTGATCCTGTGTGCTGCAAAAGTGCTCATTAAAGAGGGTCATAAAAGTGTGAACTTGTATATCAGCTTTGGTCATGCATTTAAAAAATGGAATTTGCAGCCTCCAGGAAATACCAAGAGGTGTTGGGATGGTGAAGTAAGTGGAGTGTCAAGAGTTTAGCTTGTTTCCCTAGGCAAGCTAAAGCTGAGAAGGGACGTACAGTTTGAAAGCCCCTGTTAGGCACAGTATTCCTGCAAAGTTTGTAATTGGGAACTACAACCTCCAATGCCATGTGTTGAAAAGATTCCTGTAAATTCTGAGAATTGCTGTGATCATCAGGTGGGCAGAGCCGCGAGGAACACAGGGAAACTCTCAGTTCAGTGATGTGTTTGTGACTCTGTGGTTTCTTTCCTGGAGGCTAAAGCTCCAACCCCCATGCCACGCCATCCGGAGCAGAGAAGAAAAATCTGGAGCACCTCCTTTTTGCTTGAAGGAAGTGTGTTGCAGTGCCAGTGCCAGTGCCAGCCTTGATACAGACATCAAGGCTGGCAGTGTGAATCAGGAAGCCCCACACCTCGGTTGTTCTCTTCCCCCCCAAGATGTGTTCATGATTACAAGTAACATGGGGAGTTGGCTGTGTAGAAGAGATCCTGTGTTCTTAGGAGGACACTGCTGCCTCCACAAACTGCCAGTGGGAAGTTTCATATGAACAGAGCACTTTTATTATTTTTTCTTCTTCTTTCTTTTTTTTGTGCCTATTGGAGCTTTTTCCATGTGATGGAAGATGCCATGCTGTGGCATCACATCTTCTGTGCACTTGACTGGAGTATCTTAACTGACTTGGATGTATTTAATGCCCCTTTTGGCTTTCAGTTAGCAGAAGTGAATGAATGCTGAGCCCTCTGCTCTGCTGCTGTACCTTCAGAGAGCTTCCTTAGGATCAGCTGCAGCCAAGAGGAAGGGGGATGGATGTTCTGGTTTGGCTCCCCATGTGCCATAAATAAGAGTTAACAGAAGCCGCCACCAGCTGGCAGTTTCAAATTTAAAAACAATGTCAGGGCTTTTTTTTCTGAAGTTCCAGGTGGCTAAGCTGTCGATCAGAATCGTTGTTATACACGAGTGTGGTACTGAATCCATGTATAACAAGACTCTTGATGGACAGGTTTTGTTTTTTTTAAAAAGAAGGATTGGGATGGGAACGCTGCCATTCCTGTAGCGCCGGCAGTTACTCATGTCGGAGGCTTCCTAGTGCACGGGCAGGTAGAGCTTCCTTTTCCTTTGCCCTCAGGTGCTTCTGTGCTTGATTACCGTTAGGGTTTGTAGTAATGTATGGCAGTTTTCACCAGAAGAGTGTGTTACTTTGGTGAATATTTCTCTGTATTGAAGTTACTGCTCTGGTTTGCCGAGCTGTTTGCTCCTACTGGAGATTACAAAACACATGTGCTGCAGGATTGCTGAAATTCTGGCTCCAGCCTGAAAGTTATTTCTCAGGTTTCACTTTCCAGTTGAGAAATGTTTTCTGGTGCCTCTTCAAGAAGCGGGGTCGCCGAACCTCTGTGGCTGACTTGGAATTGAGGGCTGTGTTTCCTTGCTCTTGGATTATATAACCTCCAGTTGTTGCTTAGAGGAGGGGAGAAAAACAATTTGTTCTTACTGCAAAGCAAGCCTTTCTTCCATGTGATACCCAGGTCGTTTCTTCACCTTCTGGAATGTGCTTTTCCATTCCAAGCTTTCCCAACTCACGTGTTTCCTCCTCTGTCTCCTAGTAAACAAAGCTATTTGTAAAACCTGTTTCCTTTGTAAGGCATTTTTCAGCTGTACTTGGTTCTGCTCTCAAAGGACTAATTGCCTCCTCAGAAAATTTAGAAAAAAATATAATGGATATTTTTTTTAACCCAATCTCCAAATAATTTAAGAGAAATGCATGTAGTGTTTCTGCATTTTCATCCTTTTTTATTATTTTTCAGGGTTTGGGTGTCTCCTAATTGAAGAGAGTCAAAATACTGATTGTAAGGAAATCCTCAGTCAACCTCTTGGATGCCTCTGATAATATAAGAAGTCATGGCAGAAAATGATGCAATGCCAACCTTACCAAAAAAGTGTGGCCCATACATTTCATCTGTAACCAGTCGTGGCATGAATTTGGTAATTCGTGGTGTAGTGCTGTTTTTTATTGGTGTATTTCTTGCATTAGTATTGAACTTGCTTCAGATCCAGAGAAACGTTACTCTCTTCCCCCCTGATGTGATCACAAGCATCTTCTCCTCAGCTTGGTGGGTACCACCTTGCTGTGGCACAGCATCAGGTAAGTTCAGTTGTGTGTGAATGCCTGGTGTGCAGATGTAGTTAGGTAGTTACAAAAAACCTGTGAGAGGTGGGGAAGATATAAAATTCCATTTCAGCATCACTGTGGTTGTTGAGCTGTTAGTGTCCTTCTGATCTCCTCATGTATACACAAATATGCATGTGTCCAGAAATCGTTTTTCTGCTGACTTGTCTTACTGTAATATTGTTAGTAGAGCATAACCTATATTTCTCCTATGACCGCGTGGGGAGTTGAGCCTTCTCTGTGTTTAGCCAGGTTAAGTGAGTTGTCTGCCGTAGGTAGTAAGAAATACCCTCCTTTTACTCTCCTTCCAAGTATCAAGGCATATTCCATGTTACAAGCATAGTGGAATTTGACTTTCTAACTGGCTTTGAAAATCAGGGTAAAAATCAGGTGAAAATCACAGTGATCCTGTGGGTCAGTTTCATGTTTTACTAAGGGAATATTCTTAGCAGCCACTGCTGGAGGATTCTGTTTGGGGGAAACTGTACCTAACAGGCAGTATCTTCCTAGAGGCCAGTTTTAAGCAGATGGGGAAGCTCACAATTCTGAGTGTTAATATGAGTGAATAAACTTGCTTTTGAGCTGGCATCCCTGTTTTGCTAATGATAATATTTCAGCTGTTTTTTTTTTCCTAGTAGTGTAATTGTCTTTTTATATTTTTGATACCTTCTTGAGATAGTACACCCCAGATGTCATAGAGGAGCCTGATTTGAAAGAAAACCCTCCAGACAGCTCCCTGAATGTTGTGTTCTCCAGTGGAAATGCTTGTGGCATGTTATGATGGCAGTTACGTACCTTCTTTATCTGATAGTTATCTTAGTCCTCTTCTCCTTGATTCTCCGAGATTCTTGATTAGTTTTTCGTTCATGTCTGTGTTTGCTGCATTTGTCTCCTGTGCTTTAATCTGATTTAAACTGATTGTCTTGACAAATAAGCCGGGTAAAGGTTTGATCATTTATACATGGATTAGTGGGGGTTGAAATGAGCCCTAGCTTGCCACAGCAGCAGTGCACGAGGTTTGCAGCGTTTGCACCATCAGCTGTTTGCATCAGGCTGCACCTTGTGCTCTCTTGGGTCGTCTGAGAATGCTGCAGCTGCCAGTGGGAACTCAGGGAGGCTGTGTCTTGCCACCGTCTTGCAAGAAGCTTGTGGGCCTTTCTGGGTCTGATGGGTTGGTGGTTTTGGTGGAAAGACTGGATATGGCTTGTAAAGGGTAGTCAGTCACCTGCTAGGCAGTTGCACTACTTGATTTTAAGCCACCTGATTTAAAGATAGTACAGCTTTAATTGGCTTTTCCCAGCAGGAGTCACCCCTGTTGAGGTGTTCAGGGTCCTTTTTTTCATTATCAGTCTTCTGCATTTTCTTTCCTTATCTTCTCTGCTAGCATACATACAGGGAACCTCTGTGGTAAATGCTGATAACTCACCCGTTTTCTTGCCATTTGTACTTGCACAGCCTTCCTGGAATTGACGTGAACATTTCTCTGCAGTACGGTTTATTATTATGAACAGAATAAAGGTATTTTGCATATTTATAATCAGTGGTGATCGAGGCTGCATTCAGAGAAGTCCTTTCATCCATCACCGTTATTAGTCATGAGTTTGGCCCAAGGCCTTTGGCAAGAAAATTGCTCAGGGAGGTTTTTTTCTGCTCTAGCTTTACTGATGATATATTTTCCCGAATCCTGGAGATCAGTTTCCTCTGTGGCAGAATAAAGAGCATTTGCAATGTTACCCCCAGCAGTGTGCTGGACTGAAGGCATTGGAGTCTGTACCGATGGCTCAGGCTCTGCTGTGCTCACACCACTACAGTCTAACATTAAGGCACCACTATTATTCCTTAGTGGGGATGGTACAAGTCTTTTTAGCTGCAGTTGCAGTAGACAACACATTTATGAAGAAATATTGAAAGAGCATCACAATTCCCTGGGGCTGGAATTCTGTTTGCCTTCTGTATTCAACAGCTACTGTAGGCTCTCGGCTTTCTCTCTTCTGGGTGAGCTTGATAGTAGCATTGAAGAAGAGAAAAACATTATCCAAACAAAGCCTACTTGTAACAAGAACAAAAGAAAACACAAAATATTGATGTTATAAACCACAGCAGTACTGTGGTGTGTTGGTTTTGCAGCTATTTGAAACATGTTTGTTTGATATGTGGGATTTTTGGAAGTGCCAGCCTGCAAGGTATTAGTGTTTTCTGAACTAGAGTGCAGATTTTGGTGTGGGGGAAAGCTCTGTCATCCTCTGCCCCTGGTTCAAACTGTATTGCTACTTCTGCTGCAGTGGCCGAAGACTCTGCTAAGTTTATGGGGCTTTTTAAAATAATGAGATTCTAGGAAATTCCTCTCCTTTTACAATATGTGTTTTTGTGTTGTTTATCCTAAAAAAATCTGTTTTAGTAGTGACTATAATTGTCAAGGTCCAGATAGTCTTTATCTAGTTAAATGTTGCCAGTACTTTAACTTCAGGGCCTTTTTTCTTTCCTGTCTCCACAGCTGTGATTGGGTTATTGTACCCCTGCATGGACAGACATCTGGGAGAGCCGCATAAGTTCAAGAGAGAATGGTCCAGTGTGATGCGATGTGTGGCAGTCTTTGTGGGAATAAATCATGCCAGTGCTGTATCCTATATTCAGATCACTTTGGTGGTATCAAGTGGGTTTCCACTTAAAAAAAGCTCACACAGTCAGTCGTGGTGAATTGGTGTTAAAGGTGTAACATGCAGCATTTTGGCAAGGGAAGTGCAGAATACGTGTTAGAGTCAAACTTGTAGCAGTATTGGAGGTGATGCGTCTCACATCTTGTTCTGAAAAATGTTTTCATTTGAAACCTTGGTGTTGGGCTTTGTCTTACTTAGAACCTTCATTTTCTTTGAATAATTAAAGCGTGGCAAAATACTCGTGTAGGTATTACAGAAAAGTGCTTTAGGACATTCCAAGCTGATGTTCTTTTAATACTATCCTTTTAATACTCAAGACGCTGTCTCAAGGCCATCAGTGAAGCACATGCACTTTGCAAAGGATGGGGAAAACTCAGGATTAGGAATACCCAGGATTATACAATGCCATGAAGCATTGTATAAACCTCCTTCTGCAAAGGATGCCTTCCTTGATGCCAGTAGAGTACCCTGGCTGAGAGGGTGTTTTTCTCAAGGACTGGTGCACCTTACTGGCAGTGCTGTGGGTCCTGAGGTTTTCTGTAGATATGCCTAGTGCCTCCTCTGTCAGCTAAAACCAGGGTCTGCTTGTGAAAACTGGGGACTTCTAAGAAAGTTCATAAGCTCTGTGACACTCATCTCCATCGGTGTCAGCTGCAACACAGTTCACACAAACAGTGATAAAAGTTCTGTTTGTGTGCTCCTGAGTCCCCTCATTCCCCGGAAGAGAGGGTAAGTTCAGTGAAAGGTGGGAGAGCTGGCTGAATTCTCACTGAGGTTGCTCAGCCCTCTGATGGGCTTTGTTGTTGTGTGGTTTTGTTCCCACCCTCTGTTATCCAGTATGGCTGGATGAGCTGGAGCTGCCAAGGTTCCAAGTCACTCCCAGTATCCCTCACAAACCTCACTCTCCTTCCCAAAGATGCTCTGGTCCTCACTGACCTGACCTATACCTGTTGGGTGAGCATGAGCAGCTTCAGTGCTTTTAAGAAATAATAGTTGACAGCTCCTCTCTGCATGGTCTGATTATTTACAGCAAATTTTCTGCAGTGCTCTAACAGCTGTTCCCCATATTCCAGGACATCAGTAATGTACTGTCTGTATTTCCTCCTTGACAGCTCTCCAGACTGCTTTCTCTTCAGCTATTGCCAGTTCTGCACATTGCCAGATTTGGTGAGGGTTCTGATCTTCTTTGACACTTTTTCTGAAGCTATTGGATTTTATCCTGTAATTATTTATTTCAGTTAGTCAAGCTTTATTTGACTTAGTCAAGCTTGCTCTCATTTCCACTAGGTCTCTCTCCAGATTTTTGTGAGGAAATAGGAGAGTGGTTTTCATATTGTCATCCCATAAATTTGCTTTCAGGCTTGTGGAACATGACAAGCCCCTTTGTAATTATCTGTTTTGGACAGGAGTAATTAGGATGAGTTAGTGTTTCCAAAACGTTTTGAGGGATGTGAAACACTACAAAAAGATCTGAACTGACTTCACACTCCTATCACAAGTTGACAAAACTGACTTTCAATGTTCATTTTCATGAAAACTTTCTGATATTTTTATTTTGATTTATAGAAAACATTTACATTTTAATGTTGAGCTGAATGTAAAGCATCATGTAATTTAAACAAAATTGCAGTTAAGAGTGATAAATATCTTTTTTTGGTAAATCCCTGTCAGTTGAAGAAATTTCACACTAGATTTAAGATTTCATACTGAGTGTAATAAAGGGCCAGGTGAAGATGAGACATAACATGTGCATTGCGTGTCTGTATAAAATGCTTGATTGATTGGTAGGTGAAGAGGCTCTTCACTCTTGTACAGCACACATCCTAAAATTTGAAGAAGTGTCATAAGTTTTTAGTTTCCTGAAATACTGACAGGAATACAAGGCTTATTTCCTCACATCTGGTAGCTGTGTGAAAGCTGATAGAAGTAACATTGTACTTTTCTTAATGGTATTATTTGTGCCAAAATAGAACCAGAACGACAAAAATTGCTTTATATTTGTACATGGTATTTCCAAGCTTATCCTTAACAACCAACACAGAAGGTGGATTTTGCCAACAATATCCAGCTGTCTCTCACGTTGGCAGCCCTGTCCATTGGGCTGTGGTGGACCTTTGACAGGTCACGAAGTGGCTTTGGTCTTGGAGTAGGAATTGCTTTCCTGGCCACGCTGGTGTCACAGCTTCTGGTATACAATGGAGTTTATCAGTAAGTGTTTCCTCCCCTAAAGTGAAATGATAATGTTCTGAAGCTGTAGCGTTAAATCAGAATAACTGAAAGGGTACAAATTTGACATAATTTTCAAAGCTGTCAGCACCTAATTCTGAGCACAGCATAAATTGGACTGTTTATGAAAGCTCTTATGTGTGTGTAAGTGAGAAATCTAGTTAGAAATGCTAATTGAAATAAAATTGCTACCTTGCCAACAATGTAACATGCTTTGTTTGGTTGAACAAATGCAACTATAATCAATAAGAAGCCTCCTTTGTTGTTTGCTGCGAGTAATTAAATTTCTATAATACGTATCTTTTTGAGTTGAAATATTCTAATAATTGTGAATTTGCCTTGTGATTGGAGGACTCTCTGTATTGCGAAACACTGAGCTCAGAAATGTGCATTCTTTTCCAGATACACATCTCCAGACTTCCTCTATGTTCGTTCCTGGTTGCCATGTATATTTTTTGCTGGTGGAATAACAATGGGCAATATTGGCAGGCAGCTGGCAATGGTGAGTTTGGAGGAGGGAGGTTGATTGCCTTCCAATAAAGGTTTGAATGTACATGTAATTTCTTCCTTCATATATACCAGGCAGCTTTTTGACTCAAGGGTGTGCAGTGCGGTAGAAATCAGCAATCACTGCTGGTTGATACAGTTAGTGAGCTGATCATACTGTTGGTCAGAGCACAGTCCATGCTTTGCTCTGTACACTCTGTTACATACTTTTAGGTCCTGAAAGGACCAGGAGCTAAATAAGAGCTCCTGTGTTTGGGGAGAAATCAGACTGTCCCCAAAGTCCAACCTGCTTAGGGAACAGAAATTGAAGCCACCAGTATGTCCACAGAACTTAAGGAGATTAAACTTATCTGGGTGGAGTTTAACAAGAGCTATTTTATCACCCATTTTGTAGAAAAATCACTTTCTTAAGTCTTTTTCACTAGTTACGTAAATTAATATTATTTTGTCAACTTCTGTTTTTCAGTATGAATGCAAAGTCATTGCAGAGAAGTCTCACGAGGACTGAGAGGAAACAATATGCACCTTTTAAACAGGAAAATGTCTGACAAATGACTGTTGGAGGAGCATAAGGAACACTTGACTATGAAATTGCCAAAATGCAATTTTTTCCCCTTGAGTGGTATACTTTACTGCAATCTGTGATTGCTGCTTCTATAGAAACCTTGATGTCTGATTTTGATTACTGTGAAGTTGCAATAGTATGCAATACATTTGACAATATTGGTTCAGTTATAGGATTCTTTTTTCCAAACCTAAACAGTTTACCATAAATTCCAGACTGTCTGTAATGTTGCAGTGCCAAACTGAACCTTTGCACTATATTTCTGTAGCTGAAACTTCTTGCTATACTTTATCTTGAAAGTTTTGAGGAATTTGTTCTTAACAGCTAGTGAAAGACAGAGGGGGTTCACATTTAGGAATGAAGATCCCTTTCCATGATGGTAGCCCATAATATCTGTCTGAAATGTATGGATTACAGGTGAACTTTGATGCAAAGTAACTGATCTATGCCTATTAACCCAGTATATCATCCTTCTTACTCACATTACAGGTGAGGAAACTTAATGCAGATTCCATGGGTTACTGCCATAGCATTTCATTTGTCTGTGGTGTGTGTGCCCAGTAACACAGAATACAGAAATGGAAACTGAGTCTGGAAACTTTGCTATTTTTCCCCCGGCACACTCAGCGTACATGTTTGTGTATGAATTCATGTGAACCATGGACAGATTCTGAAACTACTTGTGTGCACAACAGGACACAGTTTAGGTCATTCTTGCACAATCCTTTAAGCTGATTTCTGTTGATAGGGAAAACAACTTAGGGAGTATTTATTGCAAAATTTTAATTCTACTGAAATAAATCAGCCACTACTGTATAGTGTCATAAACCCCACCATTACCAATGTTACTCTTGGTGGTCCTTGCCCACCACCTGCTCTGTTGGCAGGGATCAGCAGGGCTGCGTTTTAGGTACTGATGGAGCCCTCGTTGCTGTTACTGTGTCCAGGCAACCATAAATGCATTTGTTCTTGCAGCAGTTCTCTGAGGTAGAGGAATGCTGTTAGCCCTGACAGGTGCCTGTGCACAGATGGCCTGGTAGGACAGTGAGCTGAAATAGGCTGTGTGCTAATCAGTTCCCTTCTTAAGAAGGATTTTAGTGTGTGACCCATATTTGGGGGCATACGTGAAATTTTCTCTTGGCTTTGCAGCTCCCTTTTAAGACCATAAGCTAGAAGAAGTTGTGCAAGAAGGCAGAAAAATTTCAAGAGGACACTGCTAACCTGTGCCTGGAGTGAATTTGGCATGGGACGTCTCCACTTTTTTTTTTCCCTTCTGTCTGTTGATGATGTTTAAATGTATTTGTTTTCCTTTTTTGTCTTTAAGTTCTATTTTTTAAGTCTTCCATGAAAGGTTTATAAGACATGTTACAGTCACCTAGGGAGGCTGGAGTTGGTCCAAAGAACAAATAGATGTTTAGACAAGTTTTTATTAATAAATGTGTGAATGTGTTGTACACAAAGCTTGAACTAGGCAACTTGTTCAGTCTTACCTCCAGGTCTGAAAAGTGTGAAATGAAACACTTCCAAAAGCATTGTAACAAAAGATATGGTCACAAAAGGAAAATATCTTGAATGGGGAATTGTAAAACATAATAAATAAGCAAGTGATATATGAAGAGCTTGATTCTGCAGCTCCACCAAGTGTCATCACCTGCAGCACACTGTCCCAGGGTGATGTTTCAGGAAAGCACCTACAGAGGCACTTTGCTTTAAGCAGAGGTAGAACATGTCTAAGTAAATCCTTGACTAGAGATTTTCTCTTAATCAAACCATGTGGCAATAAGAGTATTTTATTAAAACCAAGAAGCTGGGCATGAATGAAGGGTGAGTTTCTTTAGGCAGGCTCTGGCAATTTGCTGAAGAAGCTGTTGGGTCTCTCGCTTACAGTATTTCACCTCATTCACCTTTTCTTGAAATGACTTCAGCTTGGTGGACAGTATGAGAAGTCCCTCTTGAGTTACCAGGGCATGAGAGGCATGAAAATTCAGATGTTTCTTTTCCTTACTGTAGGGAATAACATGGTACCTCAGTAGCCAGTGTGCTGACTTGGTAAACAATGTAGTTTCATCATGAGCAATGAGTGTGTACAACTAAAGATGAGTTATTTTTGTTATTCCCTTGGTGGTAGAACTGCTGTTAGCTGCCACTCTCAGTACTTACACAGAAGCAACCTTGTGTGTGTTGAAATGTGCAGTACGTGAGAAGTGGTTGTTGTGCATCTGTGGCACCCACTTTGCAGCACTTTTGCACTCAGATTCAGCTAAACCTGGTTAGACTGTGCTGTCCGCTGACTTTTAAATTTCATTTTGGAAATTTTGAGCATGTTGTGCAAAGGCAGCAATCATCCAAAATAAATTTGGGTGGAGTCCTTTATTATATGTGTCTTACTGTTTTTATTTTTACTTGACTAATATCAATACAGGATCATATCGTGGGTGTCCTGTTGTTTCAAGCTGCTGTGATTTTATGGCTGATGTGTTCAAACCCTGGGAAAAGTTCATGGTGAGAATGGTGACAAGGCCTTAACTTCAGTGGTGTGAACATGCCGCTGCTGTATAGCATGGAGTTATAACATTAGACTGTCTTAAAAATCTTGTTCGATAGAGAATGAATAAGGTATATTTTAGATATATAACAACTTTAAAAGTGCTATAACCTCTTTGTCAAATAACCCTTGTAAGCTCTAAGCTGTTTAAACTGGCAAATTCCTGTTAAAAGCAAAATGTGCATTAAACACAGCTACAGTCTTGATTGATAGGTTTCTTCTTTCTTTAAGAAATGATATTGATATTTAAAATACAAAGAGTTGCCTTCTATCAGCAATCTCATAATAATTCTGACCATTTAGCTGGCATATTGGTTGTGCACCTGTATAAAAATAGTGAAAAAGAAGCAGGGAAGATCAAATCAGCGGTGATTCTATCTTAATTACCATGCTGAGCAGCTTCGGAAAATCTACCCTTTTGAGTCTGCAGTGGGAATAAGATAACTTCACTCACAATACAGAAAATCAAGATTTAGATATAAATAGCCGCTATGAATATGAAAAAAACCCAAAACACAAATAGCAGGGAAACTCATAGTTTATTTGTATTTATTAATGTTCTGGTCTGGATATGAATTGGATGTTACTCTGGTAATCAAAGACTCCATTCATCATGCCCATCACTGTCTCAAAAAAGATGTGACAAATAGAGGTTTGGCAATGTGTAATGGAAAACTGTCCAGGCAGAGGTGAGGAAAGGGTGGGAAGAGGAGTGCATGGGGTTTGGGATGCAGTCCCACAGCAGGACAGCACCACAGCTGAAAGTCAGAAGGAGTGCAGGGGGTGAATGGAAAAACCCCCTGTTTGTGCTGGCAACCTGTGACCCGAAATTCCTAACTCTGCTATCAAAATGCAGCATCCTGGGCATGCCATGTGTCGGACCAGGCAGATTACTGCCAGGGATAGAAATAACCATAATTTTGGATATCAAGCACTAAGATTAGCCAAAAGCACATGAGCAAAGGTGTTTTGCTGGAAACTTAACCTCTCCCTTCCATCTGTAACTTTGGAGAATGGAAATTCCAGGTCCTTCCATCCTGAACATGTTGAATGGAAAGTTATGTTGAATGGGTTTGGGGGGAATATTCCAACTGCTGAGCTGTCAGGCTCTCAAAAAATGCCTCTCAAACATGGCTGCTGTAAGCACCTAGGAAGAGAGTGAACAAAGAAACTTTTCCTCCCTAGCTTCTGTACTTTCCTGCTGCCATCTGGCTGGGAGCTGCCACAGGGACCTGTGGGCATACACCAGTCTTCCCTTTTTTCCTTTCCTGGTACGTAAGGAAGGAACATAATTCCACCAGCCACATCACCCTGGACGTTTTGCATATGCTTTTTACATTTTGGAGCAGTGCTACCAATAATTCCTGATGGCAATGGGTGAATAGAACCTGTGGAAGTGATGTTAAAATACCAGATCAGTGCTCGTGAAAGTACACGCACAGCTGGGCAGAGGGAACGCGTACCTCGCCGTGGGAATAGCTATCTAATGCTGTTAGTTGTGATGCCAGTACTAAATGCAAAGCATGAGTAATTTTGCAGCTTAATGTTCAGCACTAAATAGTAAATGAAAGGTCAGTCCAACATGTTAACTGTCATGGAATAGTAAACACTCCTTTAATTGCTTCAGGCAGCCAGCTTGGATTTTTGGTGTGTCTGTTGTCATATTTTGAGCAGCATGGTCCAGAGCCTTGTCCTGATTGCCTCCCCCCCAGTCAAATGACAAAGCCTCAAATTAGAGGATAAACTTTATGCCTGGGCTTTTCAGGCAGCATACTGGGAGTTTGTGCTTTGAATGTTTAAAACCCGTGCCAGAGAAGAAGTAGGGGTTATTTCTTGATTAGATCGGAGCTGAAATCCAGGTTGAACTGTAGTTTGGCATTCTCTTGAGGTTTTGCTTTCTTGCTCTTTGGTTCTGAAGCACAGAATTTCAGTAGCTCCTGTTCCACATTCTCATTTTTTACCCTGCCCAGCACTATAGCAGATAGGAAGCACTACACAGGAATAAAAAAGAATATAAAGCAGACGGGCAGCTGCTGATTTTCTTCGGGCCAAGCCGGTTGAGAGGCCTGTGTCCAGTGTGCCCTGTACATCTGTGTCAGATGCACAACCTGCAGCATTTCCAGGCTGAGGTTCACAGGATTCACTTTCTGTTCAGGCAGCCGTTCTGCCTTGTCTTTGTCAAACATCCCTGCAGGAGGCGAGTTGTTGTACTGTAGTTCTGCAGGGATGTGTGCACACATTGCAGAGCATTTGCTGTGGCAATGTCCACAGGTATAGCCATAAGATCTGCTTTTTATGACCTTGTTGGTACAAATCCTGAAATTCTGCCTTTGAAGCAAATATGGTGAAATATTTATTGAAAGAAAAATCTATATTTATAAATATGTCACTGTCTGAATTCACAATGTAGTTTTGCTATTTCTGTTTTCCCATTAGTTCAGTGCATGTCTTGTAACCCATGTTTAGATACTTAATAGTTTTTGATAATCAAACCTCAAAGAAAGATTTATTTCACACAGTTATTGAGGAAGAATGTTTGAACTAAACAAAAGCTGTAAGGAACCTTAATTTACCTTCTGCACCTTAAGTTACCAGATAGAAATTAAGCAAGGAAAGCCTCCAGCATTTTCCGTAATGTTGCAAGAAAGAAAAGAACAGTAAGTGATAGTTCTGATTGTACCCTGGGTTTAAAAACAAGGGTAAGGGGAGTCTTACGGATGCATATTGACTTATTCTGGTCTCAGCTGTTCTCCAAAGGCCTCACTTCATTGGCCATGATCACCAGAACATGTTTTGGCTCATCTGTTTTCCTCATCCAGCTGTTCCTCAGTGACTGGGTATGCCTGGGGTAAGCCTAGCTATGCTGCCAGAGAACTCATGGGGATATGGCTTTAGCAACTTCTTGCCAAGATTGACACATTCCATTTGAGCTCTGTGAGAAACTGCTGGTCTGGCCCAGGGCACTGGTTGGCAGTGATGATGTAAAGTAAGGGATGGGGCTCCGTGATGTTCAGGTGGGGTGAAAGGATGACAGTGCCTGTAAGGACATTAAGTGCGTGTGTTAATTACAGGTTTCGATGAAGAGCAAAGTTCTCCTGCTCTGCAGACCAGTACTTCTTGTCTCGAGTGGTGAGACATGCCATCAGTGTGCCAAGGAGAGGACAATATGGTTTTGTCCTCCTTACTCTTCCTTTGCACAAATACATAGGAGCCTGAGCTAAGGATAGTTAATCCCGTTCTTGGAGCCAGGACTATGTATAGGGCTGGGTTAGCACTGAAAGACTCCACTGTTTCTTTTTAAAAACAAATGCTTTTTCTGAGCAGCACGTCAAGTGCAATCATTGCTGAATGAACTGACGTGCAAAGCCAAGTCCTCAGCCGAACTGGCACAACTCCTTCAATTTCAGTGCATATGCAGCATTTCATGCTGGTTGGGAATTTGGCCCACTGTGTTTGAAAGGGATGAAATTGTTTAGACCTTACTTCTTTTCTCATCTGATACAGGTCAGAAAAATTCCTACATTGTGCAACACGTAAGATCAACACATTGCAGATTCTGCCTTTCCCTCCTCTCTTTCAGCACTGATGAAAACTGTCATCATCCTCTGTGATTTGCAATGTGTGCGTTTTATATGGGATATCAGCTCTTCAGGAGAATCAGATCTGGCAGAGCAGATTAATAATGATGCAAATACAAAATGCTGGTCCCTGATGAGCTTGTTGTCATAAATGCTCGCCACGATCCCACTTTTTTCTTTTTCTTTTTTTTTTTCTTTTGGTCCAGTATTTTGCTTGTAGGAAATTCAGCTGAGGCTTTGTGTTGGACCTATGCCTGCTCTGATTAAACTGGGGAGACAGAAATAATACTGCTTTGTGCGGTTTCAGACTCCTCTTACCAACCAGTTTCCTCAAATCAGCGTATCACGCAAAAATGCAGCTGGAATAGTGGCTTGAAGAAGATGAATTTAAAGATCCTGAAGACTGATGGTTCAAGGACATGAATCGATGAGGTGATTTGTCCACTGTGGTGATAGGTGGTATAAGAAATGTAAGACATGTAGTATTATGTAGGTAATAAATGTAGACATGCAGTGTTAAGAAATAATGAAGCTGGTAGAAAGGAAGGTATGTACCTCTTCCTGGAAATGTTTTTTTTTCCAGGTTTGTTCTTCAGACTTCGATCATTGCACTGGTCCAGGGCATGAACTCTGGGACAGTGAAGAGCTGCAAGGTGGGTGGTCACTTGATAAGCTGACTGGATACAAAAGGGAATTCAGTTTAGATGTCAGGTCAAAATGCCCAGCTCAAAGACAAATACCAGTGGTATTTGTATAGTACACACATGGGCTTTTTGATTTTTTTTTTTAGTGTAAATTTACAAAGGAGAATCACCTTTAAGGACCAAAAGACAAAGAGAGGTATGACAGGTTGCTTTTGCATTCAACCTTTAGCCTCAGTGGGAGTATACTTGCAGGTGTGAGGGAGAGAGGTTTTTTCAGACCCACCCGTTCAGAGTGCTTCTTTGCATCCGAAGTCCCTGGTTTTGCAGCGTGTTTTGGGATGTGCAAACCACTGGGTTTCACCACTCTGGATCAGCTCTCGGGTAAATGAGGATGGCTGTGTTGCTCCTGCAGCCTGTGGCTTGACAAATGTCCCTTAATCTCTTCCCAGGAAATGAAATAAGATTAGCTGAATCTGGAATGGTTCCCCCATCAATGTGAGGTCAGTGCAAAGGGTCAGCCTCTTCTTTTCTGTGGTGTTGCCTCTTCGCGCCTTCCACTAGTCTTAAAAGCAGGACACCAGGGGTGCTCTGCAACAGGAAAAGGACCCAGTTGCTACAGGAACCCCCCAAACTTCCAGGAAGTTTCAAAGCTATGGGGACAGTATGTGCTTTCCAGCATCGTCTGAATCAGCTTTTCATTGAATGCTTTCACTTTGGTGAACTGTCAGACCTTGAGAGTTTGTGATTTGCAAGGTCACAGTAACTCATGAAACCCAGGGGGATATGGTGAGGTTGGTGATGGAGCTGCTACAGGGCAGATTGCTAAGGGATGGGGCCTAGCAAGGGGTCCATGAAACATCTCCTGACGTCTCTCTTGCGCAGCTGCTGTGAGGTGCACGATGGGATTTCACTGAGGAAGGACAGAAACAGGAAACTGACACTTGTATAGACAGATCTTTAAGGGATTTGATACCCTACCTAATGCTGACTGATGGTAAAGGGACTTCATGGATAGGAAACCTTGCTAGAAAAATTGTTCTGCTTGAGCCCAGATAAATGGTGGGGAGTATCTCGTGCGTGCAATGAAGATGAACATATGTTCATCACTTTGGCATCTCTTAAATTATTGAGGCCTGTTCATTCTGGTATCTAAAGTTGTTGAAGGCAGTATCTTATCACCCATTGCATTGTTTCCCTGAGATGGTTCTCATAATACTGTTTATCATAAGCGCTGTTGTGTCTTGTTTAAAACAGTAACTTCCAACTTAATCTCACTGTGAGAACAAAGTGGTTTAGCTGTTAATTTTCGTGCACTTCTTCAGTATCAGGCTTCTCTTCAACACAATACTATTTTTAATTAATTCAGCTGACCCTTTGTTATGATTTCTAATGTAAAAAAAAAAAAAAAAAAGCTGATTAATGCCTAGCCACAACATCTACTTTAAAAAAAAAGAAAAAGTCTGAATTTATTCTGACAAGACAGTCAACACCTAAAACATATACCTTGGAGCATTTACATATGTCCTCAGCTTTTGGGATGTCTTCATCATGCTGATGTGCCTGAGGCCTGATGTGAGTTGTTGGATGATTCTGCCTCTGTTCCTGGAAGCAGAACGTGGCTTTTTGAAGTACAAAGGACCTGGCCCATGGTCGGACCTTGAAGGTGGCTGCAAGCAGAAGATGGAGACCTGCCTGCACTCTTTCTCGCCCACTGGTTCAAAGAAACCCACCAAAGTGGTTTCTGAGCCAAGTGGTAATTGTACACTTTTGATTTACGGTTATCTGAGTGTTGAGGGAAAAAAAAATAGTTTCTTTTCAGCACCGTCTTGTCAAAATGCCAAATGCCGCTTGTTTTTGACATTTTCAGCTACTGTTAAATAATAGTCTTGCTTCTGTCACAGCTAATGTTGACTTGAAGGCAGTTGTGCATTTCTCAACTCAAATGCTAAGCAGACAGGCTTGGGTCTTGACAAATATTTTTCTGGGCTTGCCCAAGGCAAGTAAAAATGAGATTCTAGTTAATAGTTTGTTTTAAAATTCAAATTGGTGAAATAAGCAATTAAAAAAATGACAATTTTCATCAAAATTTGCAAATTAAACGTCTCTTTGCAGTCAGAGCAGGCTCAAGAAACTGCAATAGATAATTGCTATTTGAAGTCAGTGAAGTATCCAGCATTTTAGGGCCATGAGGATTGTGGCTGTTCTGCCTTAGTAAACCTTGATTGATTTGGTAAATAAGCATTTCAACTTCTCTCTTTAAAATAAATAAGCAATTTTATTGCTTTATTGCTTACCCCTGTATGGGAGGTAAACAAGCTCTTGAGCAGCAACGCTGTAATATCATGAGCCCAAGTGCCATCTGTCACCGAGAATTCTGGCCCTTTATGCACAATAGCTTCTTATGGCATTAGGTCCATTGTAGGTTAATTGATTAGCAGAGATCCTCCTTTCAGTTGTTCCTGCTTTTCTTCGCTAAAGGACCGTATCTCTCATCTCCATTTCCTTTTCTCTCTCCCGTATTAGCATACTAATCACACTGAACTCCCACTGCTAAAAAACTCTATCCATTTCAGACTGGGGGAGGGGAGGAGGAATAAGCCGGCTTTTCCTGGGAGATTTGTGGATGCTGTTTTTTATGACGGTTGGAAGGGAGGAAAAGAAAAGAAGAGGTGGTGGCAGAGGCGAATAATGCACCACGGGCTCTCGTGTGCCAGTGAAAGCTGAGCCTATGGCTGCATAAATATTGAACACGTTTGAGAAGCACTATTAAAATAAATATCAAAGACAGCGTTGCTCACACATCTGTTTCTCCTCAAATTTTGCCACAGCACTCTACATTTGTTTTCTCTCCAGCTGTTAACACCTGTCTTTCTGTCAGTGGTAATAATGCAATTTTAGGTGGGCTACGGAGCTGACAGTGACATGAAAGAATTCTCTATTTTTGATGTAAGAAATTCCTTTTTCAAGATTAAAAAGGGCTCCGTGAACAAAGATATATCCTTGTGCTAATCCTTCAGAGCAGTGTAAAGGGGGTTTGTTGTTGTTTTAGGGTGGCTTTTTATCAAACTACACAGAGTTGGGCTTGTATTGCACGGCTGAACTTGAACTAGATGAGACATCCTACAGTGGGCAGCTACTGCTTGCCTTTGTAGTTCTCATTTTATTGCTGACATATATTCAGAAGGTTGTGTGTGCGTGGTACTCCTCTCTCCATGTGATGCTTGTTATCTAACCTCATCAGAAGTGTATGCTGTGCATTGATTGCTAGCAGAGAACGCACATCCAGCCGTGATGTCTTCTTTATTTACCCCTTAAATGAGCACGCTATGCACAGGGCTGCCTAAAGAAAGTGCTTTATGCTTTTGCTGTAGCCATCATCAGAAGGATCTTAGGAAATGCTCAGCTCTCTTGGCATTGAAGATGATGAGACGGATCCTCAAATAATGTAAACTGAGACCATTTACTGTGCCTATTTATCTAAGACAGAAGAAAAAGCTATTTATTCCTTTTGGCCTATGGAAACACATCCTGAGATTTCGGGCAGAAGCATGATGAACCACACCAGAAATTGCTCAGATAAGGCACAGGCTCAAGGTTGTCGAGCCCATATTTAGTCCTCCTGCAGGACAGTCCATGGGTGAAGAAGCTTCCATCCACTGTGGGCCTGTACATTTCCATCCATAATCGCTACCTGTGAGTCCCAAGGAGAAAAATGTGGGTGAATGTCACAGGTCTTTCAGCACAGCTTATTTATGCTGCCTGGGTGAAGCCAAGCTGGAGCTCAGACAGGATTTGTCAGGAAATACCAGGGTGCGGCTGCTGTAGCAGATAGATGTGCCAAGGTTTGGTTTGTCTTTGAGAGGTAGGTATGGTTTGGTCAGACATTTCAAGACAGCAATAAATTCTTCTCCTTCCGGAAGTCCTACATAATCATTTATGGGCACGTTATTCTTTCATCAATGAATGAAATGGGTCAATTTTCAAAAATACAAACTTGCGTCAATATTTGCAACCAGGGAACCAAGACTGACAATAGAACAAATAGCACTGGAGGTCAGAAATTACCATCTTTGTTATCTGGAGGAGGATGTGGAAGTATGAACCACATCACAGCCAGCCTGGCCCTGTCAGCCACCACTTGCAGAGCTTTGCGGGCATCAGTCAAACAGGGAGCAAGGGGGACACAGGCTCCCCTGGAGTGGCATTCCTGGGAAGAATCCCAGTCCATGAGCTGTAATGGTTAACGCAGAGGGGCTGCAGCATTAGAAGCTGCTCTTGGCATGGCGGCTGCACTTCCCCACGGCGATTCCTTGTGCAATGCCTGTTTATTCAGGCTTCACGCAGGGATGAAACATTTGACCCATTGTGCGGGAGCAGGCGGAGGGGAGGAATTTCCCGAAGCGCTCTGTGCTGGCTGCGCTCTTCTGCCATTAAAGCAGCGAGGGGGTCGGGGGGCTCATTGTTTTCCAACGGGAGAGGATTTGGGCCAAGGCTGAATGCTTCACAAAGGTCCCACCCCAAAGATCTGCAATAATAGAAAATTGAACCCAACTGTAACTCTGGAAAAGAAAGATGATGTTACAGCAAGAGGCACCCCTTCATGTTTTCAGTTTGCCATGGGGGCTGCATGTGCTTTGGGGAAAGTTTCTCACATGTTTAGTTCATGCTGGAATATTTTCCACTGCCTGGGGAAAAATTCCAAGGTGCCAAAATCCACTGTCACCCTCAGGTCATCTCTCCCTTGTCTTAAGTGCTGTTAGTGCTGAGGAGTATCTACACTGTATTGGAGCTCCTGGTATCTCTCAGAAACGCAAATACTGTGCAAATTACAACCAGGATGTTCAGGGAGCAGAATATCCCTCTTAGCAGATGGCAGCAGCCCACAATGTCCTGTAATCACAACATAAAATATTACTACTTTTGCATGCTGTGTTTGGGAAAACATGCCAAAGAGTAGTTAGGTTTCATAGGCTCAGAAAAGTTTCTTCAGTAGGAAATAAGTTGTGTGGAGGGTTTGGCTTTGTGAGTGTTTTTTTTTTCTTTTTGTTATTACCAAATAGAACTGTCTTCAATGCACAAGTGCAGCAGGTCTCTGAATATGGCACTGTTCAAGAGGTAGCCTTGAAAAGGCTATGCTTCACTACAGCAGTGCCCAAGAGTTTAAAAGGTCTTATAAACCTGTTTGGGCTGACTGATTTGGCATTGCTTTAGAGGCCTTTGCCGTGGGAAATTTGTAGGGTCTGGCCACTCTTGGGACAAGCACCTCAAAGAGGAGAGTTGGTCTGATGTGACTTTAGCTGAGCGCGTTTCTGCTGGGCAAAGCTTCCAGATGATAAATGGTGCTGTACACAAAGTGTGCAGAAAAGAGCATCCTTCTTCCTGGAGACAAATTACTTTCTAGTTTCTGCAGGCTGCATGGTTGTGATTTTTCCCCCCGTTGTAAGCTATATTGGGTGTAGTGTTACATAATGCGCGATTAAAGACCAGTGATGACTAAGAAGGTAAGTGATCAAATATTTTACCCGAGACACATACACTCATCATTTATCTCACTTTTCTCACAGAAGAAATTAAATGAGTTTCCTTAGCTGCTATTCCAAGCAAATGAAAGCCTGAATTTGATTAAGCATTGATCCTTCTGCCTCACTTTCTCCAGGACATGTTATTCAAATTTTGGGATAACATCAGTCCTTTGAATGGCTGTCATCAAGTCCCAGTCTATATGGTTTCTCTTATGGAGCAAAGAAATCAGATCACTTGGGTTATTCTAGAGATTGTAACGTCACAGCAAGGAAGTTCTCATACTTGTTACAGAGACCTGGTGGCCAAAATATTCTCCCATCCTAGATAGGAAAACTCCTGGTTTATGTCGTGGTAGCACAGATAATTTTACCCAAATCATGGCTCTGTTACACTTCCATTCTTCTGAATATGTAAGTCCCCAACAGGCTTCCGATATGAATGATGAGCCATAACAGCTGGTGAAGCAAGAAAAACCTCAGGATGGATGCCTTGAATCAGAGAAAACAAAACATTTTGTGCAAAAAAGTCTTCAGTATAAAATGGCTGCACATCTGTCCATGGGCAGGGATGAGGCTTCTCCAGTCTTATGTCCTGTTCCCTGACCTCTCCTGGTACTACTCGACTGTTCTTGGAGTTGTTTGGGAAAGAGTAAATTGGCATGACATCAACTTATTTCAACATCAGAACCTCAATCTGAGTTTCTCCTCAGTGGGACATTCCCAAGGTTGGCCACATATCCTGAAGTTTTTTCCTCTCTGTACCTTGCCAAAGTCTTTGTAAAACTAGCCTCAAATCCAGCAATTTTCCAACAGGATGACTGCAGCACAGCCTCTCTCCCAGCTCCTGCATAGTCCTGGGCCATGCAGCAGCTTCTTCACAGATGAGGAAGAACCCAAGCCAACCAGCAGGGTGCTTCACAGGAGCGTCACATCTGATATATTCATTTTTTCTAAGTGCAATGAATTATACATTTCCAGCCAAATTCAGAGCATTCAGTTTGCTCATCACAGAAGCCACCAGCACAGCTGGCAACTGTCCCCCTGCCTCATTCGATGGGAAAAGTTGTAAATAACCCTGCAGCCAAATTCTGGGTGAGCAGCGTGGGTGTAAGGCACTGCAATCCTGCTGCAAACCCCACTGTGCCAAGGAGGGAGCCCAGCATGGAACAGGACAGCACTTTTAATGTCTATGCAGTAACAAATGAATTAGAGATGGAGTCAGGCCACGGATGCTGAGTAGGAATTGAAAAGTTTCCAGAATTTGGGGGTATTTGTATTAATCTGAACTTTCAAAACTTTCCAAAATATTAATGCCCAGACTTTTTTGGACTTCTCTGGCATATACTAGAGGAGGGTGTGTGATGAAATATTTTTCCAGGCTTTCCCACACATCCTCTCACACAACTGTCCTCTGTCTTTTCCCTTCACAACGCTGACTCTGGGATCGTGGTGTGCTGGTGGTGTTTGGTGAGCAAGCAGCCCTCAGGCTACAGAGGTGCTCAACGTCCTTATTTTTGCTCCACTGAAGTTTCATTGCATTCGGGCTGAAAGATGAAGTGTTAAAAACTGCCATTTCCCTACTTCCAGTTGCATTCCTGAGGGAAATTTTGGAAGGCAGCCAAACCCAATAGAAGGCAGGAACCCCGTAGCAGAGAGGTGCAGTGAGGCAGTGGGAACAGCCTGTGCTGGGAACGCCTGCGGCTGCCAGGGAATCACGGTGCTGGCTGGCCGCAGGGAGAGAAGCAGTAGCACCATTTACTCTGCCCTCATCACCTGCTTCTGTGTTTTTTCTCTCTGCCATCCACAGTCAAATCATGGGACCACAGCTCTCAGGTTCTTGGCGAGAAGGAATCAACACTCCTGGCCTTGTGCTAGGGAATGGCAGGAAAACGCAGCAAGAGGGAGCAGAAGACAGGAAAAATGTATCCTCACCACCTTGACCACAGGCATCTGGAGCACAGATCCACTCTCCATCTGCACATCTCTTCACTTCCACTAGAAAACATGACCCTATGGTAGCACACTGTGCTTCAGGGCTGAAATGCTCATGGAAGGGAGGAACACTGTTCCACTTACTTATACCAAGAATTTATATTAGGGGTTGAGGTGGAAGGAAAACATGATTAAACACATGCATATAGAAAGATCAGGAAGCAATATGTAGCAGTGGTGGAAGACTGAAATGCATGGGCTCAGTGTTCCGAGCCAAAAGTGCACACAAAAATACACTTCAGTGATCAGGCCTTTGACAAGCTTGAACAAAAACCTGAAAAGGTCACGGAGACATTCATGAAAAGGTATTAGTCAAACACACACCCTTGTGTGGCGGTGGCAGAGCCTGCAGGGTGTCAGCTCCAACAGTGTTCCTCCTGCAAAGGAAGCTGAGCCTCACTCCCTCTTTTGAGGATCTGTCTGTCCCAAAGGCACTTCGGGGCAAACGAGGGCTCTGAGCTGTGAGCAGGGCCCATGTCCAGCTCCTGCAGAGCAGCCTTGTGCTGTATGAGTAGGTGTCATACTGGAGGGGAGCTGGGCAGGTTTCAATCACCTTGGAGGGGATTCAGCCGCTGTAAGTCATGTGCCTCATGCTCCATGGGCCAGGCCTGCCCTCCTCTGCAGATGTGGGGTGTCACACAGTCCACCCTCACTGCCCTCCTCTGCAGATGTGGGGTGTCACACAGTCCACCCTCACTCCCTCCCAGCCCCACACCAATGTCTCAGCTCCCCAGAGAATCCCACCTGGCACTTCAGCCGATGATCTTCACCCTCTGGGCTTAGATTCCTCCACATACACGTTGGCAAGCTGTGCCTCGTTCCAAGAATTACTGGGAGGGGTAGTTCAGGAGCAGCGGGGAAAGGCTTTATGGTCTCCAGTGCAAATGGCCACTCTTAGGAGAAACAACATGCCCCGATTCTGAGAGAAGTGGCTGTTTTTCTAATCAGAAAATGGCAGTAATGGGTCTGGATGTAATTGTGCTCCATGGTACTATCTGGAATAACACAGAATGTTACAACATGGAAGGACATTGCTAGGGCTGTGCCAGAAAGAATCTTAGTACACATGTGGATGAAATTTAATCAAAATCATTTAGGGCTGAAAATCATGCTGCTATTTTCTTTCTCATCCATGTTTTAATAGAGTCATTTCTCCCTGGAACCTGGCCATCAGCTCTGTCTCCTGAAGCCACGCTGAGGCCAGAATCTTCTTGAGGCACACATGAGATGCCATGAAAAACCCTGCCCCAGCCACTGTGCTTTGTGGTATGGAAGCACAGCACTGCTTTCAGCAATGCTGAGGAAAACTTCTTGGAGAGATTTCTCCTTTTTTTCCACATGGGAGAGTTTTCACTGTACCATCTCCAAGACAGCTCTGCTCTGGCTTTGTTTGGCTCTGCCATTCCTCAAATATGGAATACATCACCTGCTTCAGTGTATTTTGTTCACAAAATAGGCAGTTTTCTTTGTTTTTCTGGTGGAAATATCTACCTGGATCTGATGAACAGGGATGAGGTTTTCAACATTGGACACATCAGTGCTGCAGAGCCAGTGCTTGATCTCTCAGAAGCAGCAGGTGGTGGCCTGTCCAGGAGGAAAATCCCTTCAACACAGGATGCTCATCGTGCAAAAGGAGAAGGCATCTACTTCTTGAGGGAACAAAAAGACGTTTAGCTGACACCTTCCATTAGGGTCTCAATCCTGAAATGGGCTGGGAGCAAACTATGAACTTTTGAGGACTTTTAAACTAAACTAATAATAATTAAAAAAAAAAATGCAGGCAATGCATTGCACTTTTTTTGTGGCAAGTCTCTGCAGCCTGGGCTCTTTCAATAAGTTCAAGTTTCTTCCTCAGACTATGTGCTAAAAAGAAATGACTATGGAATTTAAGCTACTTTTATCTCATTTATGCAGTGTGTTATTTTATGTATCTGAATTATTCCAAGGTAACAGTAAGCCTAGGTTTTACTATAGCTTGTCATAATAAAAAATGCAATTTTAAACAAGTTTATTTCTTAAAAAAAAATTAGTTTAAATAAAAATTATATTTACAATCCAACTGGAACTACAATTCCAGCTGCTGTGGAATCCAACTCATTTCTAAAGCAAGGAAGTCCTAGAGATTAGTTTTTTTCATCACTAATAAATTTCAGCTTATTTTCAGTGCAAATGTGTTTAGCTTGAGCTTGCAGCTACCAGATCCTTCTGTACCTCAGCCTGTTGGCTTAAAGAGCCCTCTGCTGTCAGAATTTCCTCCCCTGATATTATGTGTAGGTGTTAACCAAACTATTGCTGAATTTTCGTATTTCTAAATTACATAGGCTGATCTTTGCACCACAAAGCAGGTTTTTTCAAACTCTGAATCATTTCCTGGGCTCTTTTTTTGAATTGGTTTCAGGCTGCCAATGTGGTTTTGCTGTGTTTGGTGGGCAGGGAGCCCTGGCTCCTCTCTGGGAAGGCACAGGGGGAGGAGGATGGTGGTGGTGGGACGGCAGCTCTGGCACTGCTGGGCTTCACTAGAGATAAAAATGGACAGGTTCATAATATATGAGCCTTGCCATTTCTTCAAGTGTTCTTTGTATTTAGATAGTTACCATTTGTGCATTTTACCAAAAGAAGAGGCTGAAAAACTTTCAGCTGTGACAGTTTCCTTGCAGCCTAAAATTTTCCAATCTCTCCTTCTTGGTGTGAGCCACAAGCGCTGTCCAGCAGGACTACAGCTAATGAAACCTTTTAATTTGAAAATTAGTGGTGAAGGAAAAAAGGTGTTCTGAAGCATCAGGCATCTTTTCAGATTAAAACCTCTGTTCTACTTTTTAACAGTTGAAAATTAGTGGCATGTGAATTCATGGCATGTCTTTCCTATCATGTAATCACTGGGAGAAATGTAAAATAAATGAAGGAGAAGTCATTTATTGTGGGTCCTTAGAAAACAGTTCTGGAGCTCTTTTCAAACCTCCTTCAGTAATTACACATGCAAACATCATACACATAGTATATAATCTGTCAAACAATCAGATGCTTAGTTTTAATTCCCATCTGGATTTGGGGACTGCTATGAGGCTGAAGCTTGACCTTGGGGATTTGAGGTGTAACCTCCTCAGGACTATGAGGGACCCACCTGTATCAGGAGGGGTCTCAACCTCAGTGGTCTGAAACCAGCTCCTGTAAGGACAGGAAAGGCAAATTCCCCATAAATGTGCTCTGTGACCCATACATGCCCTGTGGGTAATGTGGGGTGTGCAGATTATTTAGAGTGAACTTTGAAAGGGTTGAGAGTAGTTTCATCCTGTGTGTGCCATCTACCAGTCAGGGTTCCCGTTGTACTTGTAGGAATTGTTGCCTTCCAAACCTGCTAGTTCAGCCTCTGGCACAGAGCCATGCATCACCACTACCCAGTGCTCACCTAACACAGGCACCTGAGCTGTCCAGGTAAAACTTGTCATTCCTTTCACCTGGGCAGCCTAAACTGGACTGGAATGACACCAGCAAACTCCAAAGATTAGAAAATGCTGGGAGCCAGCTAAAAGCTCAATAATTTTTAGAAGAACTACTTTCTATAGTTTTTTTGGTTTTTTTTTTTTTTTTGTAAAAACCCAAGAAACTTTTGCATTTATGTTAGGGTTAGCCAAGGCATATCTGAACTGTAAAACTTTAATATTTTCATGTCAAAAATGATTTTGCTAAAGTTAACTTTCCCCATACTTTGACTTATCAGTTTCAGTCGTGGTGGTGTGCATTTCAGTTGAAGTTTTATTACATTATGTTGGCAGCACATTATGTTTTTTACACATGGATTTGATTGAGAAATGAAACTGGAATAAGAATGAGGTAGCAGCAGCATCTGCTGGGAGACGCAGCTAGTGCTGGTGTCAATCAATCTGATTGATTAAATATGGTGGCACACATTTTATTAAAACAAAATGCTCTCCCTGAAGAAGACTATTATGCCAATATAATACACAGCTTTCCTGAAGAACATTACAAAAGAGGTGGTCTGTTTGTGACATACAATGCTTGTAAATAACTGGAAAGAACTGAAGAGTTCAAATTACATTGGGCTGCTCATGGAAACAGCTATTTTATTGTTTTGGCATGCGGTAGCTGGTATTGTTGCATTGGCAGCATCAGCAGCACTGATGGAAGTTGAATTATTGTGTGGGACCACAAAAGGTTTTACGCACTCGCTGACGTTATTGAACAGGTCCGAGGCTTTAAAGTGCGCGGTGGCTTGAGAGCAGAGTGCACGACAGGGCTGGAGACAGAGGCAGTGCCTGCCCACCCCACGCCTCCAGCATGCTGGAATTCATTTCCAGGCATCCTCCAGCCTGCCAGCCTGACCAGCAAACTCCTCCGGGAACGGACACTCACCAAAGGCACACTTCCCTGCCCTTCCAGGCGCAGACATCTCCACCTTGCCTTCCTCTCACAGGAGCAAACAGGACCTGCAGCCCCTCCACCCCGAAATACAGCTGGTGGCAAAGGAAACCATTTTGTGGTGCATTCTCTGCTGTCCCCAGAGGAAGGTCAAGAGAAACAATGACTCATATTCCTTGAGATGTATTCAGAGGCTGCAATGGTGGAGAATTTAGGGCACAATAAATCTTCGCAGTGTTTCCCATCCACCTAAAATTATGGCTTCTGCTGGATATTTTAAAGAGTCCAGTAGTCTTCCACTAGATTCACTTGGGGTGAGGTTTTAACCACTTCCACTTATATTCTACACATTAAGATGAATTATGAAAATTCTTAACCAATGTCAATATTTTACTCACTTTCCTCCAAATTCATAATTTAACACAGGTTTCTGCTTGCTGCATTCATCCTCATTAAATCTATCCAATTAATATTTGCTTCAATAAATAATAGAAACAAACATCTGCACCATAGAAGAGTGCTACATCCTACTCTTCATGAGTGTGGTGACTCTGGGATCAAACAAGTGTGGGCTGTAACAGGGCACTGGAGGAACAGAAATACAAATAACAACATAAGGGAGAAGCATAGAAAACATTAGGTTTTGGTTCACTCCCTTTTCGTTTTTATTGCTAGGGTTTCTTGTGGTAATTCCTACACATCAGCTCTCCTAGTCAGAGTGCAATTCCTTGTCCTCATGGTAACTCCTGTGGACCTCCTCATCTAGTTTCAGAACAACTCCTCTCATCCTGTTTTATTCCATTAGGAGGAAGCAGCCTGCTCACTGTGCCCTGGTGTCCAGGTACCCTCAAACCCACAAGCTGCTCCCCAAGCACCAGTTGCTCTTTGGCCCCATAATTCAGGGAAATACTTTACTGGGTGCTACATTTAAAGCCAAGCTCAGCAGAGAACCTCAGCATATTTAATGTGATGACTTCAAAACAACTCGAGTACAGATGGCTTAGACAATATCTGTGTTGAATTTTTAATGGCAGATTCAGAACTATTTTTAAGATCCTACTGTTATTTCTCCTGAGAGATCTTTTCTTAGCAATCTAAGTAGAAAATAATAATGAGGGAAAAAAACACTTGCTAGGCAACCTCTTCAATATGCAGATGGTTTCTGCAGTGACACTTCTGCTGAGGGTTATCTTTCAGGATTGAGATATTTTCAGAAACATCCATTTGTGGGTTTTGGTTTTTTTTTTCTACTCACAAAGACACAGCTTTGTATACAAATCTTTTCTCCATCCCCACCCGCTTATTTGGTGGTTTTGAGGCTTGCTAACAACTTTTTGCATGAACAGACATTGTTGTTGTACTTTGCAGACCTCAGGAATGTAGCTAATGATGGTATTTGTACTTCTGCCTTCAGCCTTCATTCCATCATGGAGCTCATTGGCTTTCTTAAATGTTCACTACCACCTGCATTGTCTTAACTTGCAGACTTCTCCCAGTGCACAATTGCTCTGAAGAGCATCAGGGCTCTGATCTTACTGTTTTACAGTGGGAAATGGTGTATTTTCTAATATCCTCTCAAAAAGAGTCACTGAGGTCATTCTGAGCACATCAGTCTTTCGGCAGGTGACTCTCCCATTTTTTCTTCTAAGTTTGTCTCCTTTCATCCCCATTAATCTTCTGTACTCCCCACCTTTGCAGGAGATTCTCCATTTAGTTTCCTTGCTGCTTGGATGCCCCTGGGCTGGGAGACTTTCTGGTTTGTGGTGCTTATATTGTCATCCTGATGGAGAAACCCAAAGGCAACATAATCTCTGGATTTATGGTTAATGTGCAAAGACAGGACAGTGATGTGGGCTTGGGGGAACAGCCTCAGGTTTGCTGTACAAGCAGAGGAGAGGATGGTCACTTCAGACTTCACTAAGCATCTGAATTAAAGCAAATGCAATGACACCACCCCTTTTGATATTCCCTGACAGTGCAGAAACGAAGATTGACATAAGAATTTGATTTCATGCTAAAATGCCAGACTGCACAGCAGTTCAAGAGCACTGAGTATCCTGTGCAGGTGTAACTTGCAGCAAGCCTCAGGAGCAGTCTGGGCAGGAGAAATCACTTCAACCATAATGGTTAAATAGCTGAGAAACATGCATCAATTTTTAAGTAGCATAGAGTGAAATGTAACAGCTCCTAAAACATTCAAGAGCAGGCTAAACATTGCTAAAGGAGTGAAAATAACATGAGACATTATCAAGCCTTTTCTTTAAATCTTCATGAATCTGCCAGTTTTACTACTAGATGTTCATAGTTACAATTGTTAACTCAAAGTGCTTGCTAATAACAACAGAAATTCATAATAGGACTTTGATCCATATTTTGACACGTCTGCAAATGCTGGCATGGAAAGACTTTAACTTGCTGCTGGCTATGATTAGCCCTAAGAGAAATATTTTTTACAGTGGCTCTATGAGATTTTAATCTCCTGATAGCTGTTGGAGGTTAATAACAGATATAAAAACATATCTAAAATGCAGTGCTTATGCTTTCACACAGGACAAGGCACTGATCTCTGTTTGCTAAAGTAGGTAACATCTGCTCTGGGGATCCTGACCGGAGACACAGCATCGAACTGGGACCTACTGACTTCTGCACAGTCAGGATTTTGCACGTTATGAACTGGATAAAACCCATGTTAGGGTGTAAACATTTATTAAGACTATTAAGCAGTTGAGTGCTCGATCACCACAACATCACAAGTGCTTTTGCTGGGCACAATGGATACCAGCTTCTCTTTTTCCTTCTTAGGATTCAAAAGCTATTTCTTGATAAGGATAATGCCCTTGAACAATGCAGTAGGAGGGAAGACCAGCTGGAGCTCTGCTTTGTGGTTAGTTATATTTTGGAATCCTAAGTAGCTGTTTGCCTATGTCTATATTCATTAGACAGGGATTTAAAGCAAGAAGTACACCATTCATTATGGTTACCGCAGCATAGACCTCCACAGCCAGCCCTATCAAATAATGCAAACCAAGTGAACAAACAACCAACATCATTTACTGTCAGCTTCTGTAAAACCCTGGAAGAAAAAAATCTCCACAGTCCAAAATACTGTGGGTGGTTTTAACAACATTTTCCACCGTGCATGAAATGCAATATTTTGGGGGTAGTAATTGCCGTTATTTAAACCTCAGAAAGCTGCAGATTTATATTTGTTCAGTTTCCCCTTAAGCTGGATAATAAATCTGTATGGCTTCTTCTGGGCTTTTTTTTTTTTTTTTTTTAAGAAAGACTTCTGAGATTATAATATCTGCCTATACCAGTCTATTTTTTTTCTGCTTTTTTTAAAAATCACAGGACAGATTTTAACTGCTGGGTTGTTCTATAAGGAGCAATTGTGCCCTTAGACATCCCATATGTACTGAAGATAGCAGCACAGATACATATGCAGAAACCAGCAGTCAATTTTGACTCAGAAGATAATACACCAACTGTGTATTAAGTTTAATGTAGATTAATGCGAGTTGCTTTCCTTTGCATGTATGTACACAGGTACAAATAATTAAGATTAATTCCACTGGATATAATGGCCTTCACTGTGCACGGTGCCATAAAATTCTTCTTTAATAGCTGTTAATTGGATGTATTTACTTTGATGGTGAAGTCCTGATTAGTCTTGTTACCCTACAACCCCTTCCCCCTCCCTTTGCTCACTTTTGTGCTTAGGAAAAGATTTATAATAAGAGAATCACAGCTATGCAGTTTATTAGCAAAAAAATCAATACCTCTATCTGTTAACACGTATTAGAGGTTCAGCCAAAGAGGGGTGCTCTGTATAATATTTGGAGAGTGAAGATGATGCATGTTTTCATTTTTTCTTCTTTTCCCCATGCAACGTCTTTACTGCTAATAACTCAGATTCCTTACTTGATTTTTTTTTTTTTTTTTTTAATCTCTTTTCTTTCTTTGGCTTCTGCATGGAATGTGAGTTTCTCAGTGGTAACAGGAGAACCTCGGTATCTTCAGCAAGTTCCAGCTCCAGGACATCAGGTGGATGGCTGGATTTAGGAACTGCTTCCATACAATGATTCCATGTAGTTTTTTTCTGGAAAACAGTCAGTAACTATTT
The DNA here is from genome assembly GCA_013397935.1 of Dasyornis broadbenti. Classification (NCBI taxonomy): domain Eukaryota; kingdom Metazoa; phylum Chordata; class Aves; order Passeriformes; family Dasyornithidae; genus Dasyornis; species Dasyornis broadbenti. Next base: position 1,125,316 of record VZRN01000521.1, read on the forward strand.
TGACATCTCTTTTCTCTGAAATGCAGTAATCCTAAGCATAAGGGACAGGTCCTTTCCTGTGTGCAAATCAGAACATCCTCACTGAAATCTTGGTGGATATTTGATTTGTGCTGAAGTTCTGGTCCTAGTGTTTTAAGTAGCTTGTTTTTAACAATGATGCTTTGCATTTGTTATCTCCCGGGAGCACAGCTCTGTTTGTGGAATTAGCAAGTGATGAAGGAAGAAGTTGAAGGTACATCTGCAGCCAAGGCCTTGTCTCAAAGCCAGATTCCTGGGCACAGGTCCCTCCCTCTCGCCCTTGCTCCAACGTGTGTGGAACCACAGGCGGTTTTCCTGGGACATCAGCCCATGTATAGCCAGGGCAATTTTTTCTGTCTGGAGCCATTTTATGTACCTGAGTGTAGCCACCCAGAAGCTGTGACAAAGCCAGGCCTGGCCCCAGGAATTCTTCACTAAGGATTTCTGCTTCGGTGACTCGGCCTTACTAACACAAATCATTTGTACCATTTTATCACTAATATACTTGTTCCTTTACCCATGAGCTCAACAGCCTACCATGTTTCCTTCTGATGGTCATCTCATTGAAGATAACAGGGCCCTTCCTTTCTCCTCCTGCCCCTTCCCATCTCCCGGAGCCACTCGGCACTGTTGGGGCACAGCCACACACTTCGAGATGGTTTGCACTCTAAAAAATATGTTCTCCCTCCAGACTTGAATTAAATGTCTGCGGGGTCTGGTCTACTGCCAGGAAAGATTTGGTGGGACCTCGTCCAGCCGAGGATGGGCTTCTGCCTTCCTCCTCCTCTGCCCTGTGTTTAGTGAGTCAGCGCACTTCAGCAGCCAAATGGGATTCCTAAAAACGAATGGGTTATAAATGACCAACCTGATTAAAAATTACTGCATCAAGCACTCCACGGAGGACAGGCCAGCACTGCTACTTGCATGAATCACTGCTATTTATGTCCTTTAATTAGGAAAATTGCCGCACAATGCAGGTTTTAGAAGATGTCTTCTGACAGATCCTCAGGGCTCCCTCTGATTTTATCTCTGCATCCAAGCCTGCTGCTTATATTATTTGGATCTCTTACTGCAGCCAGGGGAAGTCCAGACAGGGCCAATTCCTAAAGTGTTTAAATCTGAGAAGCCCCATCAGGATGCCCAATTACAGCATCATCTGAGGATCTGATTGAACGATTTGGAGACTGAAAGAGCACGTCTTTTATGAGATCAATAATCTACGGAACATTAATATGTAATTCTCCCCCTCCTCCAAAAAGGAAGAAGTCTGCATAATAATGGCAATTATAAGAAAAGTTAAAAAAAAAAAAAAAAAAAAGAAGAACCCCTTAAACATGGTTTGCAATTATACATTTATTGTCAGTATAAAATGAACAATTCAGAAAAAGCTGGGTGCATACCAGCAGAAGCAATTAAGAAAGGTGTTTATTTTACTGAGAAGTCACCATTTTAATTTCAGGAATAAAGCTCTATCACTGAGTTTGCAGTTGTTTTATTCATGCTTTTAATTACAGCCCATTTCCAAACTTGGCTGTATCTGCCCTAGGCAAGGCTGTCTTTTCGAGCACTTCTGCTTCAAGTCCCCTCTGGCAAGGGAAGGGTTAAAACTAATATTTGTAGATAAAGAGGTAAACATATTTACATTCAGTTTTTCACACTTTATGCATATGTCATGCAGTGAATAGTTTTAGAGGTATGTTTGTACTATCTCTCCAGAATTTTTACAGTCTGCAGGACACAAAATCTCTATAAAGTGACTTATTGAAATAGAAGCAGATTGGTAAAACCGTTTCTCTCTTATGAACTGTGAAGAATGATCCTCTAAATGAAATCAGGAAGGAACTGGACAGAATCTTGTTTAATGGTGTGACAAAATGAATCACAACTATTCCAAGCATCCATCACTGCTAAAAGGGGACCACAAATGATCTGTGAACTACTATATATTGATTACTCATGTACTACAAGTGTCGGATTTAATGTTCACACACCATGGAAAGGCGGCAGGGACAGATGGTGCCTTAACTCTTCTTTGATAGATTTTAATGGTGAAATATTGATTTCTATCTGGCCAAGGCCTGTTGTTAGGGGCCAAAGTCATTTGTTGGGTATAGCTGGACACCCAGTCTGCTAGGGGTAATCAATCATTTTTGGCAAGGCAGGTGAAATTCTGAAGAGAAGCACCTTGGGTTCCCAAACTGTATCGAGATGAGGCTGAGACCAACATTTGCGCATGCACGCCCCCTCCTTCCCCCACGCACGCATACAAAAAGACTCCATGAAATTGTGCTTGTACAGAATTATTAATGATAAGACATGTTTACTGAGGAGAGTCACAGCGAATCACAGCTGACATGAAATAGTCTGGGAGCCTCAGAAAGAAAATGAGCTTCTCGCTAAAAGGGACTATATTTTATTTAAACATCCGTCTAGGGCTGAAAACTCAGGTAATCTGTTGTGTTACAAGCCACTGGCTGTTCTTGCCATCCAGAGAGATAACAGTGAGGAGCTAATAGGAACACATCAATCACAATCAGGCTGCAATTCCACCGGTGTCTCCTCTTCCCAGCTCCTTTTTAAGCTCCTTAATAACGATGATAACATAGTTCTGGGCTTGTGAGAGGGTTTCTTCCCTTTGAGGGTCATATTCATAAAGCGAATGGCTTGCAAAGTCAGCATCTTACTCCTATGGAAAGGGGGGGTGTGAGCGGAGGGAAGGGGTCTGCAGGTGGGAGGGGTGGGGGGGCAGCAGGGGGTGGATTTCCCTTGGCAATAAATCCATGGATGCCGCTCTTTCCCTTGACAGCCTTCCCAGGAGAGGATTCCTGCTCAGAAGCAGGCGGGAAAGGGTAGGCTCTACCCAGATGTGCCCCAGATGTGGGAACCAGTTGAGGCAGATTTTTCGTTTAGATTATCTTGCTTACCTAATGATTTTTGCTTCACTGCTCAGCTCGATTGTGTTCACTAGGACAGCAGGCTATTAAAATGTCAAGGCGCATTGAATTGTTGTTATCAAGGAAAGAGACCTTTCCAATCAGCCTGTGTTCCTCGGGTTGCATAAAGGCAAGGAAGGGATTGGAGGAGGAAGGAGACCTTCCTCATCCTGGGGAAGGGGGGAGAGGTGCAGTGGTGTGTGTGGGTGTGTGTGTGTAGGTGCAGATGTGTGTGTGTGCCTGCTGCAGTACAGGTGGTAATTAAAATGCCATCTTTTATAACAGGAATTAGACACTTCTCTCATTCGTATTTATAGCGAGATGAAACTTCTCCCCGTTGTGCTTTTCACCACAATCCTTATAAAGAAAATACTGAGAGGAGGAAACTTGTGTGGTTGTATCACTGGCCCCGCATACTAAGGAGCTGCTGGGCTGGGCTGAAGGAGAAAAACAAAGGCAAATGCCTTCCTCATGTCTGCACCTGCCTTAAGGCTTGATAAGAAAATAAGTTCACTGACCTACTGGGAAAAACACTGGAGATTGTCCGGTATCACAATATTGAACAACTGGTGACAGGATGATACAAACCCAGCACATTCGGAGACACAAAAATCCCCTACCTCTCGTCACCACCACCACCTTGTTCATGTAATTGCAGAACAGTTTATTACACAGAGGCACATCAGATATTGCCACAGATTGATTTTTTTCTTTCTCCTCCTGTAAACTATACTGTACATCATATTGGTTGGGAAAAAAATATATTCTTTGGATTTACTTCTCTTTGTTTAAATCATCTCACAAATATTTTGCTTTTCGCCTGTCATTTCTCTTTCATTTTCATTTAAAAAAGATGGCTTTGTTTTTACTTGTGTATGGTTTTGTAGAATAATGGCATTTATCCCGTCCCCCATGCATCAAGCATCATTGATTGCCCCAAACATCATTGTCACTACTGGGTGTTCATCTTCACACTTGCCACTGGCAGGTCCCTCATCTACTTTCTGTCTCGCACATGCCCCTCTCCACAGCTGCACACTCACTCACAACAGGCAGGCCCACTTTCTCTTTTTGCCTAATACTCATTTCTCCTGGCCTGCTTTAGCCCTGCATCTCCTCCTCGCAGGCCCTCATTTCTCTCCCTCCAGCCTTGCGCTGCTGCGCGAGTCCACGAGAACAAACCACTCAATTCTGCGGCGATCTTCAGCTTGGTCTGCGTTAAAGAGTCAGGACAAACCAAATCCTTCCATCTTTTTCCACACTGACTCATGAGAGTTTCTCTCAAAAGGTTTGATTCCTTGACATATTCAGCCACAGGGAGCAGAGAATACTGAAGGGACTACAGGAGTCTTTACCAGTCCTGCAGTGGTAGTGGAAAAGGGGTACACAACCCACCTTCCCCATCATGCTGTTGCTCCAGCTGTCCTTAATATTTGCCCTGCCTTACATTTCCACTCTCACATCTGTCTTAGGACTTGTCTCCATGGAAAAATTATTACCCACAAGGCTGGGATGTGAATTAATAGCACATCCCTGCAGGGAGCATTGCAGGTACAGTGAGGACTTGTGTGCACAAGGACAAGTTACTGTGGAGGCAGCCAAGGTGTAAATCTCCCATGTCGTGGCACCAGCTCCCCCACACACGCTGCCACTGTCTGCATGGTCCCCCCAGGCCCAGCTGGGCTCCTCATATCCAGTGCCTGCATGCACTCATGGCACCTGGGCTTTTCAACCAAGAGGAGCCTGGGCGTTGTTGCTGGTGTGCATCATCCCATGAACCTGACAAACCCTGATATGTTTATTCTTCCAAGTTATTTTAGAGGTAACGAAGTGGTATTATTCCTGTAAGGGAAGGGAAACTGAGGTGTGAAGGCTCATGAAATGCCCAAGGCCTTCAGATGCTGGGATCCAAAGTGACTTGCCTAAGGACATAATAAAGTGGGTAGCAGGCAGTAGAAATAGGCACCCAGTCCCTGAACGCTGTACCCTGGTTATTAGTACTCTAGTTATTAGGTGAGCTTTCTTTTCTCCTATTAATGTTTTTTCTTGTCTCCTCACTGCTCCTTTCAATATCTAGCAGTTTCTGTGTTTTTCTTGCAGACCTAAGCTTCCTCAAGGTGCTGGTTTTGGCTCCAGCACCTCCAGCTCAGCCAGAGAGGAAGTGAGGCTCCTCCACTCGCTTACCAAGTCAAGCAGAGTGGGCTTCGTTGTGGCCGAGGTGTGGGATTCATTCTTGGCACCACGAGTTTTCAGCCTGACTCTGCTCCCAGCCATGATGAGGGACCAGACTGTGGAAGAAGTGGGAAAGGATTAGATTCAATGCTTTTTAAGACTCTGAAGTGGTGCTGGTCAAGTTTATTAGGTAATGAAAAATGTGTGATGATGTTTAGCCTGCAGGAGAAAAGTGCTAGCACTGGTAGGAAGCTCACAGTCACTTGGATTAAAAAATACATGTCCAAACAAAGTATTCAGGAAATTATCACAGGCTGGAGTATTCTAGTTGGAGGATATAGATGGACTCAGAATGACAAAGAAAGATAAGGAGAGCAGCACAACTGGGGCCAAGTAACTTGGAAATGGTCCAGGCCTATGAGGCCTGGTCATAGATACAGATCTAGGCAAGGATGCAAGTTGGATGCCAGTCACAGTGCCTCACAACAGGAGGAGTTGCACCTAATCTTTTCTGTTTAGTCTGTATGCTGATCCTAACGCCACAGTGTGCCCTTCTAGGGCTAGTTGGGCTAAAAGGCTTGTATTCCCTACTGAACCACAAAGGATTCTCTGTTTATGGCAGGATGAAATGGATGGTGACAGAGATGGGATGAGCTCACAGTATCTTTTGATGAAATGTCACTCCTGGACTTTCCAGCTACTTTAGCCCCGCAGTCTTTTCAATGCAGTGACGATTTTCAGCTCCTGCTGCTCCCCCACCTCTCAGTCCACGGATTTCAGAGGTTTTGCAAAACCTTCAAGAGGATCTAAGGTTCAGCACCAAAATCTAATTTCAGACATCTAAGACCTGCTTCTGCATCTGACCCTTTGTACAAGAAAAAAATCCTTAGTAGAAGCTATTACATTTAAATGTAAGTTGAGTGGGACTGGGAGAATTGCTCCCTGAACTGTGCCAAAACCCCTGTTAAGAAGTTAAGGCTGGTATATATATATCAATCACACCGGCATAAAAACACATCAAGGGGAGATAATTGTCCCCCAAGCAAGCCTTATATTTCACAGAAAACTCAGCTGAAGTTAGCTCAGTTAAAATAGGTCTGAAGAGAAAGACACTGGAAAGTTCCTGATGATTTCTTGTGATATCATACAATAACCTTATCATTATGATTAAAGGTTTATTTTCTTTGGCTTCAGAACTTATCTTCTTCCCTGGCAGTGTCTCTTGGCACTCCCAGTGACTTCCATGGAGCAGTGGAGCAGTCTGGGTTTGGAGAGGGTCAGTCAAACCCCAAGCCAAAATGCTTGGCCACGGGGCACCCACTCCATTTGAATTCATCCCTCTCTTTCGAGACTTCCAGAATCTTACAATAAATCCCTGGGCCAACACCACCAAAGATGTGACAGAGAGCGCAGAAACATGGGAGGCACTCTGAAATAGCTGGTTCAGCCACTGTTTTGGGGGCAGATGTGGCCCAAAGTAAGTCCTGCAGTGTTTGAGGCCAGGCAGCAGCTGCCTCAGCCGGCAGGCAAATTCATCCCCGGGGCAGTGAGCAATGACAGCAACAGAGCTGCTGCCAGATATGCCAGAGATGTCCTCTCCTGGCAGGTCCTGGTTCCAAGGCACTCAGGACACAGAGGAAACCCAGTGTCAGCCCGGTCAGACCATTTATGACAAGGTGAGAGTAAAGGTGAGCAGTCTCTGCTGGCTGCCAGCCCCCCACTCTGGCCAGCCTTGGCTCTGTGGTTCAAGGGTCCCTGCAAACATTCCCAATCCATACTCTCCATCACCCTCAATGTGTCAAGGGAAAAATACCCTGGGGAGCTTCTCAAACAGTCAAAACTGTTCTAATTTTGGACTCCTCAAGGAAGCACTGGAAGCAAGGCCTAGCTGCAACTAAGCCATGAAGCCATGTCCTTTTTTTTTTTTTTTNTTTTTTTTGCATACCACAGAATTATTTGCTTGCAAAGGGGCTATGCAAGGCAGAGGAGCAGAGGGCATGGCTGCTGTTTGCAGTGGAGCACCTTGAAGAAACTAAACTAGTACTCAAAGCTGAATAATTGGTGCAGCAGGAGGCTGTGCCCATGCTAATAGTTTTTGCTGAGATGAAGCTTATTAACATGTGCACTGGTGCATCTGTATTGCCTCTGGGACTCAAACTCAGCATGGTTCTCTGCTGCGCTGCATAGAGGTTTTACCTTCCTCTGACCTTGCTCAGGCTCCTTTGTCCTGTTCTGCTGTGCTCTGAGTTAACCTTTTGTCTGCCTAGGCTTATAGCCTATATTTTAAATCCAGGACAATTTTTCTAGTCTCTTCTACACTAAAGGTTTTAGTTGTGCTGAAAATATTTTGAGTTCCATTGTTATGATGCTTTTAGTTTGAGGAAAGTTTGTTGTGGAGTGCACGCTTAAATTTTAAGCTATTATAAGTGATAAAAAAATCTCACTCTGTGCTTGCCCTACTGTTGTGGTTTGGGGCAAGAAGTGTGCATTTATTCCACCTGAGTTCATAGACAATCCTTGTTTGAGAGAGAGAAAATAAAAATTAAACTGTTTTTATAATATGCAGACTATACCCTTATTTCATCTATTAGAAGAACAGAAATGTAACTTTTGGGATCTAATATGAAATAGGCTGGAAGAGAAAACGTGGCATCTGCATCTGATCTCTGCTGTGAAGTGCAAGGCAAACCAAACCTCTGCCTTGTGATTTCCTACTGCTAGCACAGTTTAGGTGGAGTATGCCTAGAAGGATGCCTTCACTGATTGTGAAGACCATAGCTCAGTCCCGGTAAGGTACGTGACACACCTAGATTACCACTGTGCAAAACAGCCACCTCGCTGCACCAACAATTTCGCTCACGCAGTTCAGGCTATAACCCACCCAAGGCTTCCCCCATCTTACAGACCATTCAACCAGGGCAAGAACAAGCCCCAGCAAACACAGGTTTTAGTAGTGTTTTGCTAACAGTGCCAACCATTCCAATCTGCATGTTCCATCTTGAAATGCCCTCTGCTTAGCTGTAGTTAGTGGTTGTCCCAGCCCAAGGCCTCTTTTCAACAATGTTGTGCACCCAGACTGAACACCCACTAATTAAATGGGTGTGCTTTGGCCCTGGACAGATTTAAGCCAACCTCTGAAGACTCATGATTTGCTAGTTCCCCCTCACTGTTGCACTGTCACCTCAGTGTAACACTGTGAGCTTTCCACAGACAGAGTCACCACACTAAGAATTAGTGGATTTTGCCCATTCATCTCTTTTGTGAACTCCAGTTGTTTTGCACTGAATGCAGCACATCTCCAGCATGTGTGATTCAGATCAGGCAATCATCCTACACAGTGTAAATCAATGAGATGAAATGTAGCCATTGACAGCACTTACAATTTCGCCCATTACTATGAAATCCTCTTTCTTTAAACGGAAGGTGCTTTTATGAATGCACTGAAGCATAGCTGACAAAGCCTCCAATACCGACTATTACCTAAATACTGCAAAACATAACAGTTATAAAGGATACATGTGGTGCATATTTATAAGGATTAGAATAAGCACTTTGTTGAGTCGCTGCAGTACATTTGTCCCTTTTTCAGGTTACTTATAAACCTTGGATATTTTCTTCTTCCCATGACTCAAATAAACAGTTGTCTATGGGCTTACCAAGTCCCTCTGCCTTTCCATGTGCTGACAGTGCAAAATAAGTACTTCTGAAACTGTGTTTAAAAAAAAAAATCCCTGTACTGTAATTATTTTTTATGCTAATATAATAGACTAGTAAACGTTCCTACACTTCTTGTAGGACTAATTACATTTCAATAATGTGAATCATCCCTGGAGCCGCTACTGTTAAATATTTTTGGAGCAGTAGCAAGGGAGTTTGTTATTTGTACACACTAGAGAAGTGTGGATTTTTGAAACAGAATAGCACAGCTCTACAGCAGTAATGCTCCTCCTGGTGTGGCTATGCCAGGTCAGGGTAGATGCAGCAGGGGAACCCATCAGCTGGAGGATTTGCTGTATCCCATCTGATGCACCAACTCCTCACACTGAGAAATCAGCTTTTGCAGTGACAGAAATAAGTTTTGCTTGAGACACCAATTACAATCAGCTCATTAGGAACTGCTGAATAAAATGTAAATTTTATGGATTGCTCATGTCTAAAAAAATGTAAGGGATTCCAAATCCACATCTTGTTTAATTGGCTTAATTAAATTATTTACTATAATTTGTGGAGTAGCAAATAAATCCAGAAAAGAGTTAAGGCAAGCAAACAGAGTAATTTCAGATAAAACAACAACTCCTTGTAAGTATCCTATAACAATTTGGCAAGACTCCCTGCCCAGGTGTTGACTTCTGAGGAATACCTTGGTTTTGGACAGGGAGCTGACATGGGGACAATCACATCATTCACTGGGGGGAAGCTGTCACTGAAGCTGGAGCCTTGCTGCTGCAGCTCCTGCTCAGTGTGTTGGTAGTCAGACAAGTCTTGTCTTCACCCTCTCTGTTCTGCATGATAGCAATATTTACAATACTCTACAACTCCAGCTGCTGTTCCTCCTCAAACACCAGAGCCCTGATCCAGGTGTAGCCATTCCTGTTCTGCTCTTGGGTAGATCAATCTGGCTTGCTGAGCCACACTTGTGAGCAGCTGCTGGTACAGCCTGCCTGGGCTGCTCAGGCTGAACTGGCCCTGCACCAGAGCTGGATGCTGTCAAACAGGTAGTTTGGGTTGGGGTTAGAAACAGCAGGATAATAAAGCCTGCTGCTGTAGGGAGATAACGAAGGGTTGGGAGAAGAGACATGTCCAATAGGAAAGTGCCACTGGAGCAGTTGGGTGTGACAGAAACAAGTTAAGGATATGGAAAGGGATACCCTTGGCAGGAAAAGAGAGACTAAAAAAAGAGAAGACTGGGAAAAAAAAAAAAAAAAAAAAGGAACAAATGTGAAATTTGAAGGCAGAAATTATAGGTGGAAGATTTTGAAGAAATGTGTAACTGCCAGAAAGTAATGAGGCTTTGGGAACAAAACGAGAGAAGTCAAAATAACTGTATACCATCTATTCTTTTTCCCTACCAGGAGTTTCAGTTTTCACCTTTAATATGGTCATTGAAGATGCTTGAGAGAGGGACAAAGCCCTGTTTTAACTAAGTCTGTGCTGTTCATGGCATCTCATTGAAATCTCTCTGGTCTGCAAGCAAACGAGCTCTTTGGGATTTGAATTTCCCACTGCAACACCAGATTGTCCCCAGATTGTAGCTGCCCAAACCTCCTACCTGCTACAGACCCTTTGTCTTGCTGGTGAGAAATGAACAAAAAGTCATATTCTCGTGAATGTGTTGCCTCCTTCCTGGAAATTATTCTGCTTGAAGCCAACAAACACTTCCACACAGGGTTAATGCTTCTGATGTAGAAATAACATAAATTAATAATAATAATAATAATAATAACGATAATAATAATAATAATAATAACCCATTATCAATTGAATATTTACCTGTTTCCATAGAGATGGTGTGCAGATTTCCAGAATATTTGCTGAATGAACACTCAATAGCCCACACCTAGGTCATGTGAAGGGACAAAGGATATGGCAAAGAGAATCACTGAGTGTCTCTGCAGTTTGTCTGGTGCAGACTCAGTCTGTAATACTAGAAAATGAAATACAGACATTTTTCTCAGGCGTTGTTTCAGCCAAAGAAGCTGTGAAATGGGTTTTTGAGCTGTGCTCATGACTTGTCATATGGAAGCTGCCAATGCATGGCTGAAATGGCATATTTTTCCTGTCTCCACACCCCCTTTTTCCTTGTGTTCCCTTTCTCCTCTCTAAATTCTTCTTCCTGATAGAAAGGGATCAGAGCCAAAAGTTCCCTAATTCTGGAGACTGCTTGGTTCTGAGATTGTGGCTTATTTTAGCTTTGCCTGATGATGTGAGCGAACTACAACCCTGTTGACTTCTGTAGTGTTATCCAAGGCTAAATCAGTGTATACCTGATCCACAAAGGAGCCATTGTACAGCATGTTGGCATTTGATCATGCTGGGGAATGAAAGCCATATTTGAGTGAGGCCTACAAGTGCCTCATTACTGCACTGTAAACAACTGGATATTACAGTAATGGACAAGGCTGTGAGTGCTACAAACACCTTCACATTCACTGTATTGATTTGCAGTGTGCACAGTGATGGTCTGCTGTAATAAATACAAATGCCATAGCGTAGAAATGTCAGAACAACTTATTAAAAATATGTCTCCTTCTTGCTTGTGCAGTACAGCTTGTACATCTGCAAGGCTGCAGGGCTGTGGCGAGGTGGGGATGGAGCTGCGGCTCAAAACTGAACATTGCAAGAATATAAATTCAGCATAAAAACACAGCCAGTACAGGCCAGTCCTTTCCTTTTTCTTTGTGCTTTCCTGTAACAGACAAGACTTCTCCTGTGCCTCAGAACATATTTCACATCACAGAGGGTAATACTTTGTTTCTTACATCTCAGGAGGGTTGAGGTGGTACCAGGTTTCAGCTCACACACCACAGGCCATTCTCTGCCCACCTTCTGCCTCTTAGAGAAGCAGGAAATGCCACTGGAACCATCATTTCTCTTAACAGTACAAGAGTTTTATGCAAGCATGGAAACCACTCAGCATTTATCAGGGCTGTAGTTCAAACAAGAGACTTGTGGCAGATCACATGTATACTTCTGCTGGGTGTGTGTACTGTTACATCTGCATCTCTCTCTCTCAAAATTTATTAATATGTAGATTAATAATCTTTGACCAGATCAGGTTTGTATAACACCTGCTCGATCTCTTGCTCCACTAGAGGGTAAGAGGCAAATTCCTTAAGGAAAACTGTGTCCCTCTGCATGTTTGTTGAGGTACCATTTCCCAAGGCATCCTTCTCTGTGACAAATGAGCTGGGCTACACCTCCCAGCTGGGCTCTCTCACTTTTGGGAGAATCCATACACTCACTGGTATTTTCTTGCTAGAGTGTCCCCACATGTCCTGAAAAATCTTCCAAATGTCTAAAAATGTCTGCCCCAGACTCTAAACAAGGGAGAAAAGTGAGAATGAAACTGGGGAAATAGTTTTGCTATATAGGAGAAATGACAGGCTAATCATTGTAACCAAAATAAATAAGTGTTTATGAATAAGTGTGGAGTGTGACAGAAGCTATGGAAAGGCTGGGAGAAGAAGTGGATGGAAATATTTTGCTGGAAACTTCAGTGTATTTTCACAGTCATGAATATAAATATTGCCTATACTTCAGGACTGAAAACGTATACAAACATTCAGATAGATATTTCCATGATATGCATCACCCTTAGCACTTTGCAGATGACAACTGAATTAAAACCCATCATATATTATTTGAAAGAGAATTACTGTGCTCGTCATGCAGACTGAAAAAGGGAAAGGTTAGATGACTTAGCTCAAATACAGGGCTTGTGGCAAGACCGAATCCATAAGCGCTGAATCCATCTGACTTTGTCCTTGTATGTACAGAAAAAGTCCTTTTATGTTTAGTAACAGAAGGGATCTATGAAGTTTCACAGAAGTCTGTAGATGCAGCCACAGGAACTGCCAGGACCACCTATTTTTTAGTGCTGTTCTCATTGTTGTTCAGGTACTCCTGTGGACCTAGAGATTTCCTGTAACATTCTGCTGCAGATGTCACAAGGAATGGGAGAGTCTTCAACACGATGGAGAAGGTGCAACGCTTTGCTCCCCAAAGCCCCCCATTTGGTAGGCGTGCCAGGAGAGGGGAGGAGAGCCTGCTGTTAACCTCATCTGATGGGTAGTCCCTGAGGCACCACTGCCATCTGGTGAAAGCTGGAGCAGCCCATGGGGATGTGTTAGGAAGTCATAAGTGACAGCCTTTCCACTGCACTAAGCCCAGCAGAAAGGGAGCAGTCTGGCCCACAAAATTTTATTGAGATTTTTTTCTTTGGAGCTTTTCTTTTTAAGTATGTTTTAGATCTCTAAACCAAATCCGTAATTCTTCACACAGCCTTTGCACACTCATCAAAAACTATAATAATTAAACTCTGAGGACCATGTCTATGAGGAAATCACAGGATGATGTCTTCTCAGACTTGGGAAAGCTGGTGTAGGTTTGCCACCTCTGCCTAAGCAAAACGTTTATGTATGTGAGCACCTATTGTCTGTTCAGTTCCCTGGGCTGAGGAAAATAACCTAGTTCATATCCAGGACACTCAAAATTTGTCTTGGCCAGACTGGCTATGCAAATGAGAGGAAAGCAGCCACTGGCATGAGCAAGCTGGTACAGGTATCCATGCTTTGTGAGGAAATAAGGAGGTGAAGGAAGTAGAAATTATTCCAAAAGCCAGTGGGTGTTTTTCTGTTACTGACCTGATATCCTACATGGCACTGGGGAAGCCAACAGGTATGGAGTCTCCTGGGGGTTGATCTGTTTAGGCCTGTACGTTGAAATGAGTGGAAAACTGCTGGCTAAATTGACCTTGGATCAAGCTCCTACCTCCTGTTATCGGAGTCCCCTGTAAGTGATGTGAGAGTCAAGAAAATCTCTCCAGCAAAATTGTACTCTTAGTTCAACTGTCACAATTGGCTGGGGTGATGGATATACACCAATATTTGTTTTCTTCTTGCACTCTTACTTCTAGAATCAAAGATATTTTTGTATTTTTTATTATATACCTTGAAAATTTATTATTAAAGTGTTTACAGTGTTGTGGGTTGCTTTGCCTTATATCTTAGAATCATATTTAGAAATAGTATCAATTGCCATTTTGACAAGGAGAAATTGCATTACAATCAATATTATATATTATATCCTGGGGTCTGTTGTCAGCAGATAGCATTAAGACATACATAATTTATTAACAATTTCAGTAGGGACCTGAAGTCCTGAGTGAGAATCAGGTCAAGTTTTGGTCAATCTTTGGTTAAGCTTTTAATGACTTTGTAGGTGCTGGGTTACCTACACTGCAAGTGCAAACCCATTAACTTCAGTGGAGTTAATAGCCAGTTGTTCAGGGAAGTAGAAAATGCAGAGATTTAACACTAAGTAATAGGTTTTTCAACACAACAAAAACAAAGGAAACGAAGAGATTTCTATTTTGGATAATCAATTTTGCAGCCTGAAGAACACACTGGCTATAGCACTGGAAGCTGAGAAGCCAATTCTTTACGCTTCCAGCCAGAACCTAGCTAGAGGCCTGAATACAGTGTGTCATTATGATTAATTATGGGTAATGAGTGTTTTATGAACCTAAGAAAGAAAAGCATTTATTTTTCTGGTATTATAGTGGTAGTGTCTTGTTTTGTTTAAAGCTGGGATTGCGAAGCCAAACAGATGATGAAACCCCTTTATTAGCTCTTTTGTTTTGCTTTAGACTGTTTACTACACTTACGGGGCCAAATCCCCATCACACAGTGCCTCCGCCAATACAAGGGACAAGGATCCAATTCAGGAGCTCTGGGATTTTGCATTTTTACCTTTTGCTCTTTTTAGTCCTTTTTCTGTGTCAGAAATCCCATAGACCTATCTATGAAGCTGTCCCACGAGCATAAGAGTGGTAGGACCAGCCTGTCCCAAGAGTGGTCTTACTCCAAGAGTTTATGAGCCCTGGGCCTGACTCAGAGCCTGCTGGAACCTCCAGGAATAACTTTCTTCATTTTTGAAAGCCCTCAGACCAGATCCTTGAGGGTTTCTCTAGGAACCTGCTGCTCAGGATGATGGAAGCCTGAAAGCAGTGATGGCTGAGGAGACAGAGCTGTCACAAAGGCCCTGTGCAAACGATCCTGCCTGGAATTGACAGCCAATGGCAATGCCATCCAGCACTGTCACTCCAGATTGTACCTCTCACAGAGGCTTGTGGGGTTTTCCATCCCTTCAGGGTCTCCATGCTTCCCAGACTGGGATCCATGTTAAGTCAGCAATGCACAGGGTGCTGGCTTTAGCCACACAGGTCTTCTAGGAGACGGGCAGCAAGACTGGATGTAAAGACCCACTGCTTCATCCCTGTGCTTTAGGGGTCTGGGGACAGGAGGATAAGGGCTTTTGGTGCTCTAGGCCCTTAAGTTTAAAAAAAAAAAAAAGTTAAAAGAAGAAATAGGGGTAAAAGCGGTGAAAAGGAGAGAAAAGCAGTACCAGGAAGGGATGGGAGAGCTGCGGGGCTCCGGCTGTTCCCCAGCGCACCAGGAGGTGGTGCACAGCCCCTGCGCATGCCGCGGCCAGGGACAAACCTCCTTCTGCCGGGGACAGCTCCCCAACTTGTACTGCCCAGGAGAAATACTACGGGTTTCGCCCTCCCCGGCATGCTTCTGTAACTCGGGTGTTTTGGTATGTATTCAAGGCTGGCAGTGGTAACTGTGCGAAAGGAAGCAAATGGAGGGGAACTTTATACTGCGAACTGCTGTTGTCATGCTGCAATAATGGTAATAAAATAAAGGTATTACCAAATGATTTCTAAAGTATTATATTTACAGGGCAAATGATTCTTGCTGTGCAGAATGCAGGCAAAAATGTGATCAGGTTTTAGATTATTTGTGCTTGCTTTTTTCATTTAGCACAATTCCTGTCTTCTTTATTTTCTAAACTTTTTCATTAAATAATACTAAAACCAAATTATTAAGGTAAAAAAAAATATTTTCATAAACCATAAAATCCATGTGTACGAATTAAAAAAAAAAAAATTAAATATATTTCATGAAATTGTGTTACCAGTTATCTCTTACTCAAAATGGGAACTGCCAAATATTTCCTGTCTCTCCTTACTGGAATAGTGTACATTAGTAATAAGGAGTTTTAAATATATTATATGGCCTTTGATAATAATATAGCAAAACAAATTGTCTTTGTGGCAAAACACGGCTTGATTGCTGAATTCCTCAAACATCAGAAAAAGAAACATTGGTTTCAGGCAAACTGAAGGTTTTATTTCCTAAAAAAAACTCAGTGTGTGATTACAAAACTGCCATATGAAAACTCATTTTACATTGTGAAAAAGAACTATATAGAAATGAATTAAGCTAACCAGAAAATAAAAAAATAGACTCGGTTTATTGTTCCTAATATTACAGTTCTGTTTCGTTATTTTGTTTTTTTTTTTTTTTTAAGAGGAACAAGGGTCTATAAAAGAAGCATTCATTTAAGCTTCTCAATTGGCAGTGATTAGCAACGTCTATTATGGGGTAGTTTAGATTGCCAGTATATAAAAAGCAGTATATCCATACTTTCTCCAGGACAAAATGAAATATAGTCTTTTTATAATTTATTTTTTTTGACACCTCTAACTTTTTTCCTGTCTTGGCTAACAAATATTTTTTTTTATTCAGGCAAATGTTACATATGTTTCAGGCAGAGAAGCTTCTGTTTTTATGAATGCAGACTTCTTCAGACAGTATGTATATATGTTGTTAGAATCGTATCTCCATTCAACATGTTATTAAACAACCTTTTTTAAGGTGTGGGGGAAATTAAGTCATATAAAGACTAAAAGAAACCATAGAATTAAATTTGTGCTACCTTCGTTGCTTTTTAAAATTCTGAGAAATATTGGATAGGTTTTTTAATCCCTAACTTCATAATAACACATATACCTATTTATTTTGCATTTTGCTTTGGAGGTGGGTGTTACTTTGGAAATGAGGGGTTGGGGAGGAAGAATGGTGGACAGCTGTAAATGTAAACATCCAAAGCATCATCCAAAAGACTCAATAGCATATTAATTTAAATTTTAGGTTAAAAAGGCTTTTAGAAGGTGTTATCAGTATCTCTGTTGCTTTTTAACGGTGTAACTTTAGTGGAACTACATTGGCCCATGTCAGCCAAGAGTCTGGGCTATTGTTTCGAATCTGATTTTAAGAGTAAGTGCTTTTCTACAAACCTTTAAAAGTTCAGATTTGCTTATTCAAGAAAATGGATGTTTTGAACTCTGACTTGGAGTATTAGAAAGCCATTTCAGAATATAGCCAGATTTTCTGTTCTTGCTAATTTAACTTTTCCTTATTACCTTAGAGAATGTCATTTTTTGAGCATGTTAATGCGGCAAACTTTTATACCATCATTAAGGATCATGGTTTATTGGATTTCATCTGTCTACTCAAGCAAACATTTGTTTAGTGACACTCTTAATACAAGATTGTACCACAAATGTCAGAAATGCTGTTTGAAAATTTATGAGTGCAAACTTTGTTGCTTTCAAGAGAACCTGGAAAAGAATGAAAATGTAAAAGTTTTACATGAACTTTCTCTGTGGTGCTATGAGAAAGGTATTTGTCTCCTGGGATTTTTTTCAAGATTCTTATGTGATAGTAAAAAAAAGTAAAATTAAGTTTAGGAAAAATATTCATAAGACAGAGATATAGCTCCAGCATTGTGGATGCCGATATCTATCACTCTTAAGCAATCATTTTCATTGACAGCTCTCGATAGCAACAATTAAATGTACAATATTCTACCATCATGATGACTTTATCTGGATTTTCATGTTGTTAAGCTAATGAAAACTTTCTTATTTTGTTCCCTCACTTTGGATCTTTTTTTCCCTTTTTAAAAATCTGGTTAAAAAAAAAAAAAAAAAGGTGGAGAAACTGCATTTTGCACTTTTTTATACCCATGGCTGAAAATCTGTCACAGCTACCAAGGAAAGCTAAAGAAAACCAGAAACAGAAAAACTATTATTTATAGCTAGCAAGATACAGTATGGCACCATATGGTAGAATTTATCAAATTCTTTCCTCTCTCATGCGGGGCGAATAGGGGCTGTAGACAGTTCCCTCTTTCAGGCTTTGCTTTGCTGGCCACTCATTCTTTTATGCTCTGGATTGAATCCTGCTGCACCTACAGCTTTTACATCCCCAAACCCACTTCTGAGGGTAAGGCAAGCAGGGCTTGGTCCTCCATGTTTATTTCTTCTCTGCTAATGCAGTTTTGCTCGAATGCTCTTTGCATTTCAATCAACTGAAACAAGAGGATGGATAAATTAATGCCTGACTTAGCCCTTCACATCTGATACTGAAATGTAACAGTGGTCTGCCGAGGGTTTAAGTTTGCAGAGTGACACTTACCAGGTGTAAGGTGCTGTAAGGTTAAGAAGCATCAAACCTTTAATAACAGTCTGACTTCCTCTTCATTTTGTCTCCCTTTGTGTTACGTACTAGGGCAAGGAAGGTCTGCCAATCACTATCATTTCTTTTTCTTGTTCTGTAAAGACTGGGTCGTCACAGCAACAGGCCTGTGACAGGCTGGTATCCATTTAGAGCTCCAGGGGGGTCCTAATAGGATTGAACCAAAAGATCAAGTGAATAGCTTCCTATTTTAGATTTGTAATAACTCTGAACTGCTTGCATATACATGGACCTTACAGTGTTTTGAGGAGACTTTTTACCAGAGAAAAGATCTGTCTGTTTCTAAGAGCGCCGTACTTTCGAAAGGATGCCCCTTAGCCTACTCCAGCCTTAGAAAAAGGAAGAAGGAAAAAAAAAAAATAAAGAAAGACAAACCAAATTAAGCCCACTTCTCTTTATCCTGCACACATGAAATTGGAAGGTGTCATTTCCTTTCATTAATTCATTTTGCCAGATCAAAGTAAATAGTCTGTTTATGGAGAACAAAGAAGCCCCTTTTTGGTATTCTGTTGAAGTCGCTATCAGATTCAGAAGTTTACTCATCTTTCTGAAATCTGGCAAGGCTGCATGGTGCTGAGATTACAGCCAAACAGCTCATGCAAAACGGGCAAATAAATTCCATGCAAAACAAATTCTAACAGAGAAAGAATTAGGAGGAGGCATTTTGTTGATTTGGGAGACTCTCGAGAGGCCAGGGCTCTCACTCAGCTTGCAGAGGGGGCTTTGGTAAACCCACAATACTCAGCAAGCGGATGAAGAACCACTGGGGGAGAGAGGAGCTGTATTTTATTAATGTTATTTTCGCCAATTATGAAATCCATCAGGAAATAGATGTTGCTTCATACATTTCATTCCTAGCCACATTCTTACATCTATTGTTTACTAGGAGCACCCCTGTATGTGGAACTTTTGTAGAGTAAGATCCCAGGAGTAAACATGTCAAGATCTAGCTCCAGGAATTATAAAATACATTTTTAAAGAGGACTAAATTTTGGTAGAGAATTAATTTTCCTAAAGTGCAGCTTCTGAAGCTTCTGAGGCATCTTCTTCAGAGAGGGTGGGACTGTCATATTGCAGGGGAGACTGTTACAGGAGTGGCACTGGTTCTGCTGTCTCCTCCCGAGGCACAGAGAATTAACTCCAACCGGGTTGCTATTGTGTGTTGAAGATCCGTAGGGCTGCCCAGTCAGGATGCAAAGCCCCGGAGGTCTGAGCTTTGGTACTTCAACTTTGACAACACTGTGCCAAGTGATGACACCTGAAGGCTTGTCCAGGAGAGCCTGTCTCTTGAGTACTTTCCTTGTGCTCCCTTTTTTTTTTTTTTTGCTACTTAGATGATAATCAGTGCCAGCGTCTACAACTAGCCTGAGACCATCTCTGAATCTCTCTTTCAGCAAACGGAACTTTTAGTCTTTGGCTTCTCCACCCTGCCCTAGAAAATATTTTGGTTTTGTCTGCAAAATGCCTTCATCATCTTAAAACCAGCACTAGACTCTTTCAGGGGGTTCTTCCATTGTAAAATAACCTGCAGTTTCTATACTGGAAGTGCAATATTCACATATGTCAATACATATTCACAAAGACTATGTCTGGGTAAGAAAATTCTTCTGTTTTCCATATAGGATCTTGGCACGTACATACTTCCCTGGCACTTTTATCAGTACAAATTTTGAAAAGGATTTTGCATAGATTAGGGACCCAAAGGCACTCAGTTAATTAGAATTAGGGGCATCTCTCTGTGAGAAAGGATTAGGCAGGTAAAAGACTGGGACTCTGATCCATCACCTTATAGGGACGATGGTGAAACTGCAGTTCATTGGTTTGGACCCTGTGTGTGGGGTTGAGATACATGACAATGAGCACCAAGATGAAGGGAGCTGGGGGAGGGACATGCAGCAAAACCCAGGGGCATCTGGAATGGGCTTTGAATGGGTTTTCCTAGGGCATGTTTGCCCTAACCCCAAAGTTATCAAACTTTCCTTTTGCATTTAGCCAAATCCAAAGAAACACATGCTAACTTGATTTTTATGAAGGTCTTTATAAGTGCTTCTGTTGGTTTTTACTCAGATTTCCTGGTAAATATGGTGTAACATGATCTGAAAAATTGAAATAAATGTTGATGTTGTATGAATATTTTATTATGAATTTTAAGGTTTTTTTGATGAGACTTCTGGTATGCTTTCCATTAAAAAAAAAAAAAAGAAGAAAAAAAAAGAAAAAAACAAAAAGAGGGTTTCCTTTTGCTTTTCTCTTTCCATTGAAAAACCTGTATCATGAAGACTTACATTCTAGCAAAGGAAACCTTAAAAGATCTTACCAAAATGCAAAGAATATAATTTACCTGTAAGGTTCAAAGTTTTGATGAAATTGTCTTGGAGGCTTTGAATTTTGCCTTCCAGTTGGGAAGGAGGCAGAAAGGCTTTATGGCAAAGAATGTATAAATTATGTTACAATCCATCCCACATTTTGTTGCTAAAGCATGTTGAAACTCCACTATAATTTCAAACTTTAAAATCTGAAATTTGCATGCCCAAGAGAAATGAAAAAGATCAAGCCAATTCTTTAATTTTTTTCTCCTGTTTCATCTTCCATTCAGCCAGGTCTACCAGCTTGATGTTGTCCCTGAAGGAGCAAGTTTGGCTTCCTGATGCCATTTATCCCAGATTAGCTTTCCATCCATGACTGAAGCACTGTACTGTGTCATAGCAACATCCCCCCCCTCCCCCAAATTGCTGATATTTACTTTTTTTTCTCTTGTTTTGATCATATTAAAATTTAGATCTCACTTGGCTGCAGCAGGTAGTGAGGAATGCAAGGACATTACTGTAAGGACACTTGATAAATTACACAATTTTGACATAAAAAAGGAGCTCTAAACCTTACACGTTGTTTTGGAATTCTCTTTCCCCCCCCCTAACTTTCAGGTCTCATAAAAGAGCTGTGAGTTTAACATGATGAATCTCTTTTCTTTAAAGGATTTAAAGCTACCTGGCAGTGCTGAGGCCTGACCTCACACACAAGTGCAGTGAGAACCTGTCTGTCTGCTCAGGGATGTGTTCTTCAGTCTTCACCTGCAGAAGAAAAACTTCTGGGCTTTAAGAGATATTTATATTGTTTGCTTTTTCAGTGCGTGAGCAAGGCAGTGCTTTGCATGTGTGTTTGCAAACGAAGCATTGACTCAGAGTAAAATCTATGTGAGTCTCGTGGCCATTTCTACCACTTGCAGGACTAAACTTTTCACAATTGGCTTCCAAACAGTTTTTTCTACAGCAGCTTGATGCCTCTGATAAAATGTTTCAAAAAGGACCCTGAATAAACATGGTGTGATAAAGGTATCTGTTTGCCTCCTTACCTTCTGGCTTTCTCCAAGTGTGCAATCCTTACTCCTGTTAGACAAAGACCCTACCTGTGAAGAAAACAAATATTTTATTTAACCCTTTATTTTATTTATTTATCTGATGTGTGTTCTCTTTTGTCCTGATCTAGACTAAGCTGTCTAGGTCAGGGATGGTCACCTTTGCTATTATTCTGTAACATGTCTGCAGAAGAGAATTACTTTTTGGTTTATGTTGTACAGCATCTGGCTCCTGGCACAGTGCTAGTACAAATAATAATAATGTACAGCACCTGGCACAGCAACACCTTGTGCTCTCCATATGTGGCACTGCCATAAATGTGAAAGTGCAATACCTCCAGTCAACACGCAGAATTACCTCTTACTGAAACTAAATGGATGTGGGTCCTCTCGATGATAAATCTGCCCACCCTGGTCCATGCTTTTCTTTATGCAGTTAACTGGAGTGAGGGATGGGATTTTTTTTCTGACGAACTACCCACTTTTCAGCCGCAAGCACAAGAACATACTTCCCAAGGGCTTGTCTGGCCATGACATGGCAGAGCTGTGCTATAGCTCTGTGTGATGGATCTCCTGGGGCTGCCTTGGCCCCGGCTCTGGCTGTGGCACTTCATGTCAGCCCCACTTGGAGCAGAGTCTCCACCACGCTCCCCTCATGAAGGCTGCACTCTCTGTCCTGTGATGCCTCCTCCTCTGCAAGGTTTGAACCAAAAAGTGAACAGGCTCGGGTAGAATTCCAGACGCAGCTCCAGAGGGAAGGTCTGGGGTGGGGGAATCACTCTGTGAAAGGGATAAATACTGCTCAGCCGTCACCATGCAAGGAAAAGGGCACTTATAAGTTACAAAAAGAAGAAGAAATTAAAATCAGCAGTTCTCCAGCCTGGCTTGCACACGGCTTGGCCTGTCCCCCACGCCAGTGAGAGCAGTGTGTGGGTCATCACTGCTGCCATGGCCCTGTGCCCCCCACCGCCCTCACAGCCCCCACAGCCCTCACTGCCTGAGCCTCCATCGTGTGTCCGGCCTGGCTCCTTCACTGTGCTCAGAGACTTTCCCAAGTATGACATTATTTATATCATTTATGTTTATATTATACCCACGTGGAAGAAAGGAGTGAGCCCATTATTGTGGTGAAACTGCTTTCTTCCAATGGAAAAGCCCTACTGGAGTTTTTGGACTCACTCTCTCTCTCATCTTTTGCTAGTAAGCCCAAAGGGCTTCAGATGCGTTAATATTGAAATATCTTTTTTTTGCTTTGTTTGACTACAGACCATAGCACTAAGCCTCAGGTCTGCCCAACTTCTGAAGGAGTTACACCCAGGAAAGCTCTAGGGCCTTCACAAGGAGCAGGGAAGAGCAATGAAGAGAGAGGCTGGATCTTATGCACCTTTTTTTCCTCTCAGCTAATTTTATGTGACCTTTATACCAACTTTCACCAGAGAAAGTCAGTCTGTAGCATGGGAGACCATGAATTTTACATAACTTCTCTGCACCAATTTCCAACCATATATTCTGTCAGAGTGCCTAAAGAAAACACCCATGTAACAATATTTTTCCCTAAAAATGTGCTTTCAGAGCATTACTGTGGAAAAGCATGTGGCTTGGCTTACTGCACAGCAAATTTCCCACATAGGCAAGCCCTCTGTCTGAGAGCAAGAAGACAATTGGGGCATAAATCTTTCAAAAGTGTAAAATGATAGCTGCCTTAGCAATGGCAGATCTGATAAAGTGTATTCCACCTGGTGTGGAAAGGCAGCATATGGCCACAGTAATCTGCAGTTCAATCAGAAATTCAAGGATTTAAGCCTGGAAGGATTTCTTGTCACTGTCTCTCCTCAGCCCTGTCTACGGATAAGTCTGTTCATGTGGCATGAGGCAAAGAAAGGGGACGTTGTTCAGTGGTTGTGCTCTGGGTATGAGGAGTGCTGGGCTTGGCTGAACTTTACAGAAATTTCCTTTCAGATCATCCATGCTGCAGGGAAACCTGAACAGAGTTTCTTGACTACAATCCACCTCCCAGATCTAAACTATCTCCAAATGGGTACACCGAAGCTTTCCTCTCTAGCACCCACAACACTTATAACACTTTTAATTACTGTTAATTGCTCAAAGTTGTGACTTTCTATATTACTAAGTCCAAGAATAGATATAAGAGTTCAGAATTGGGGATATCTGTAGATGCCTTTTCTAGCCTTCTTCCTTGTGGAAGATCTGAGAAAGGTTCTGCAGGAATGCTCCACTCTGTTTTCTTCGTGTAGTTATAAACCTTTTCCATTTTGTCTTTGTGTATTTTTTCTTTTGATTAGACAAAGTATACAGAGTAATCCACAAGTTAGGATGTGACTGGAGTGTTTGTATAGGCAATCTGGGAATTTCTCTTTTCATAACCATTTTGAAAGGGTCTACCCAAGCATCCATGTAAACCAGACACAGGCTGTGATTAGGTTCTGCTGAGCAAGATTGAATGCTCCTGC
This sequence comes from Dasyornis broadbenti, assembly GCA_013397935.1. NCBI lineage: Eukaryota > Metazoa > Chordata > Aves > Passeriformes > Dasyornithidae > Dasyornis > Dasyornis broadbenti. The sequence goes on from VZRN01000521.1 coordinate 1,149,371, forward strand.
TGGGAATCTGAAAAGGCAATTTTAATGGAGGAAGGAAAATCTCTCTGAAATCAATACAGGAAAGAGATGCTGACAGTTTTGTTATTCATTACCTTATAGTTTAAAAACGGTTTAACAGTATTTCAGATACTTCCTAAAATCTGAGGGAGCAATTGATAAAGTTTATGCTTCATGTTTATGTTTTGTGAACTTTAAGGTAGTTTTATGTTAATATTTCTCAGAAGACTGGTGACCTTCAGCAAAGAGGTGCATGTAGGATGAGGCTGCGTGTGTGCACACTTTAACCCAGGCCCCTGGGGCAGACATTTTACAGCTCAAAGCTTGACCTCTTATTGTCTCTTTGTGCTTTCTCCCGGGACTGATGTAAAGCTTAATTCATTGATTTTAGAGGGATCCTAAATGGACTGTAGGTATATCTTCACTGCTTTTAATTCAGGGTTTCCTAAAGGTCCCATTGCTGCAGGAGTCTGTGCTGGAAGACTGACCAAGTTCTCTGTGCCTTTACTGGAGCAGAACCAGGCCAGCTCCAGCACATCTGTGACCTGTAGATGCTTGAAGACATTTCTTTCTCTGGCAAGGACGAGAAGAAATAATCTATTAACAGAACTGGTGGCTTTCCAGTGTAAACTTCCCACTGCTGAAGTGAGATGTAGGAGAAGCTGCCTTTCTCCCAGATTGCTCCTCACTTGGTGACATGGTTTATAACTCCCAGAATCTGGGGGCCATGTACAGCTGAACAAGGAGGGTCACTAGTTTTCTCTCCTCACTGTTTGGGTGCAGGACCCTTGTGCCAGTCTAGAAGTGTCCATTTCTCTACATGTTGTAACACCTTAGAGCAGAGGGGCCTTCAGTACTTCTGTGTGAAGAGAAGTACTTCAAAAAGAAAAGGATCTTACGGGTGTAGACAAATCCATACGCTTCCCTAAACTAAAAAAAAAAAACAAACCAAAAACAACAAAAGAAAACCAAACCAAAACAAAAACAAAACCAAAAAAAAAAAAAAAAACCAAAAAAACCAAAACCTAAAAAAACCTAGAAAAACAAAGAAACAAAACCCAAACTAACATCAATAAAGATCATTTTTGGCTGCAGTTTAAAGACAGCTGGAGTCATTCTCTATGAAATCAGCTTCTGCATTTTAAAAAAGTATTAGGCCAAAGACAATCTTCTGTCACTACTACTTAATCTTATCCCTCCAAAGGTCATTCAGTGGTACCACTAGGTTTTCGGCATGCCATTAAAAATGGAGAAAAAATGTTCTTATATGGTGATAGCATGATGAAACACAACCTTCCACTGGCCAGTGGGACTCTTGAGGCAGAGATATGTGGGGGTTTTATAGTGTTTGTGAAGGATACTTTATGTTCTGTAACATATGGTATTGTTGTTACTCTTTTGATTTGTAGTTTTGGGCAGACACATTCTCATAACCTCTGCGCGCCTTCGGCTTTGGAGGTCCTATAGCTGCTATTGTTCAGTCAGTTTCCAAGCTCAAGAAGAATGTTTTCTTCATAAAGAACATGTTAAATATTACCAGAATTTCAGCATCAGTTTTATATTTCAGGCATATGATTTGGCATGTTCTACAGATGACGGAACATAGCTTTTAAGTTATGATTTAATTTAGATTTTTTAAATTAAAAAAGCAGCTGTTTCTCTACATATGAAATATGAGTCCTCTGTAACTTCACTTACATAAGCGTTGTTTTCAAGGTATAAAATATTGGATAACCTAAGAGCAGAATAAGGGCTGGATTCAGTCTAAGATCTGTCTAGCTGCTTCCTACCATTGAGTGAATGCAAGGCTCGGGTAAGCTTGACAAATCATTGTCAGTCACTAGGATAAAGTTTATTTCTCTCTCTTTACAGTTATCATTCTTTTGCCAGACGTACCTGCCTTCTTAGCTGAGTTGAGACCGAACATTGGTAATTAGATTTATGGGAGTTTTGGTGGTGGAATGAGTTCCAGTAATGGGTAAACTGAAGGATTGCAAAGGGGAAAGCAGATCCTTTGGGTTATATTCCAGATACCACCTGTGCTGGGTGAAATGCTCCTAATGCAGAAGGAGAGTGCAAGATCACTTGTGAGGGTCTATTTTAAGAATGTTAAGGAGTTAGTGTGTGATGTGAAGGAGGCAAGATTCTCCTCATGTTTATGTGCTGCTGATAGTTTGGTAAACCACACACAGCATGGACTGCAGGATTATATATGGACACCTTTACTGTGCCTCGATTTTTCAAGTGACATAAAGTTCTTCTGACTTTGCACAGTGTTTGACATTAGACTTTTTCCCTAAGATTTGTTTTGGTTTTGTTTCCCCCTTTTTATTTGTGCTTTCATGAACTTCTAAAATACAATGAATGAGTTAGCTGTGTGATACTCTAAGAAGAATGCAGACAGGATATCCAAATGTGTGCTAATAGCTGTGTTGCAGGCAGTGAAAGTGTCTTAGTGGCTTGAGAAGTCTCTCTTCTAGGAGTGTGACAAAAAGAAATTACTTCGGATTGAGATTTTCCACACCAGACTAAACAGCTGTAACTCTCATAATAAACACCCACTAAAAATTGTTCTTCTCATTCAGTATCTCTTTTGCTTACTGCTGTTAGTCAGGAGCAGTTGTGGTGCGGTGAGGAACCAGTGTTTCAGGATTTCTGAACAGGAAGGGAAAGAGGTCCATTTTTCATGCACCTATCTGCTCTCAGGTTTTCACTCATGTCTCTTCTTGGGGCATCCTATGAAGCAGTGATAAAATGAATGTCCTTGACATTTCCTGCACTTCATTCCAGGTCTTGCACATCATTTATATGCATTCTCACAATGTAATAATTTTCCTAACGTATTGGGGGTAGCTGAAATATGCAGTTCTACTTGTATGAGGACAAAACTTTTAGTTTAAACCATAATGCTGTGTTGTTGGTTTTTTTAAAATCAGGTTCTTTCAATGTGCACCAGTCCTTGTATTAGAGCTTCACACATTTTTCCAGGCTCAGATAGATCATGGCCTTTACTGCTCTGCCAGTGTCAATTGTGATGACTGCTCATCCTTGGTTTCATAATTCAGTACCAAAGGGAGGTCTGGGATAATAATGAGCTGGGTAAAAGGCCTCTTCCCATCCCCACCTCCTATTAAATCACCAAATCAAAATAGTTGATTGAGAGGATCACGGTCCACAAGTACTTCCTGCAGTCTTTTTTAAATTCTTTCTTTCATGGAATTGTTTGAAATTATTTTTTTAACTCAACAGCTTTGATATAAACAACTTCGTTATTTTGGTTTTACTCTTAAAATGTCATTAAAATATTTCTTTAATAAAGTAGCTAATCCCATGAGATAAGGTAATAATATGATATCAGCAGATCAAAAGTTTCATTTATGAAATATTTGAATAAAATATTTAGCCATTATTTGTCTATTCCACTTTTTTGTTTTCAAATTATTTGTTGAATTTGACCTGAATTTTCAAATTTTTCTATGTATGGTTATGACATGACATTTCCTGATAAGTATATTATTTTTTCTGAAAAATTTTACCTTGCTATGTTGGAAATGCCTCGTGTGACTGTAAAGCACTGGCAAAAAGTGAGTTTTGAATAAAGCACCTGGTTAATACTTCATATAGTGAATCTCCATCAAGAAATTCAGCTAAGAAAAGTGGAGTTGTTAATGCAAAGCCTTTCATTGGGAAAAATTCGGGATAGAATGAAAGTAATACATCAGTGATTTAAATCAAGACTAGGAGTCCATAAATTCCTTTTTCAGCAGTAGGTTAAACTGTCAGGTTTAACAAAAGCTTACAGTGCTTGCTGGTCCTGATTCTGCACATGCTATTGCTACCAGGTGTCCTGCTCCCTTCTGGGACCTGCCTGGGACCTTGCTTGGGTGGGGCAATGCCTCTGACATGGTATTCATGTGGAGGTTTCCTGTGCTGCTGTGCAAGCCCTTTGATAATAAATATCAAGCCTGACAGATTTTCCCCGATCATGTGCGACAGACTCAGTGTAAGAGTTTCATTCTGGAACCACCATTCTGACTTTTTTCCTGAATGGTCTGAATAAAAAGTTACATAATTATTCATATAGAAATATCTCAATAGAAATTACATATTTATATATTTGTGCATTTATATATATTATATAAATTAAACATTCACTATATAGATATTTCTCAGTATTTTATCTGTTTTTTTGATTTAAAAGCTGATAACTGAGAGGTACAGCAGTACAACACATTTTTTCTTGTCAGGTAAATTATTTCAATTGTTTTATTCCTTCGAACAAACTTTCAGTATAAATTTTATCGCATCAGCTGCTCCTCTGTTGTCCTTGTGACAAGTCTCTCAGTGAATCCTACACAAATCCTTCTTTTCAGGTTTTATAGTCCAGACATCAAATTAACTTTGGATCATAATGTTTCTTGAGACAGCAGCAACTCTGTGGAACACATGCTGACGAATCAGCTGCTCATCAAAAAAGGCAAGAAAGACAATAGTAATTTCAGGGGACTTGTGGACTTCATCAAAGTGTGTATGTGTGAGGTTTACAAGGACCTAAAATGGGCTGTTGCTAGAAATCAGAGGAGATCAGAGTGGACTAATGTCGTTCATGAGTCCGTTTTTGTGGACAGCATCCACACCACCTTGCTGGCAGCCGTTTTGTTGATGGGACTTGCACCCTGTGTATAAACAAGTCCCTCTCTAAGTTACTACCTGCTGTTTGTCCTGATTGCTGCAGCTGTTGAGTGTGGTGAATGTATTGAAACTCTACCTTTGATGGTAAGCAAGAGCTATAACTGAAATAACATTGGCAGCAGAACTGGGAGCTGCACTATGTTCTACAGGCTGCTCAGTCCCTTGATAAAGAAAGTTGATTTTGGGTGTTGCAAATGCCTTCTGCAGGGCATCTGCACAGCAGAAATTTCCTCTGTGCTTCTCAAAATCTGGATTAGACAGGTTAATAAATCTCTGCCTCTCTGTGGCTGCCGATGTTTGGCATTTTATAGCTGCAGAAGGTGAAGAAAGAGAAAGTTCCATCTTGTATGGAAAGATAATTCTAGGGTAACACCGAAGGAGTACGCAAACTTCTTAATTCTTGATGCTCTCTTTTAAGTAGTGAAGCATGTTGCTTTAGTAGAAAACAAAGACTGAGAGTGCAGGAAGACTGAGAATTGAGAAGGCTGGGTGGACAGAAAGGAAAAAGATTCCTTTGCAGAGGAGATTGGGGAGATGTAAGGAAATCTGTATGCGTGTACATGATTTGTGGTTGTCACTGAAGCTGTGGAGCGGCCTAAATCAGATTCTAGAAATTGTAATTTATTCTATACCGCTGACAAATGAACTCAAATAATATTGATTCAAGGTATTTTCTTATTTTAATGGGTTTTGTGTACACCCAGTTTGAAATACTCAACAAAGTTATAAAAATGGCCTATCAAGTTTATGTACTTCTAAATTGTGATTAATTTGATTTACAAAAGACAAAGTCTAAAAGGGATGGGAACATTCATAACCCAGTGATTTAGTGAAAAACATAAAATTACTGGCAAAATAACACAGTTATGTGTTTAAAAAATGTAAGGAATAAGTTCCAATGATGCCATAAATTCCAGGAAAATATTTTAGGAACTACAACATAGAAATTTATTGTGGCTTGGCTGGAATAATGATTTCTCCTTGGCCAAAAAAACACTTTATAGCTTTAAGTCTATGAATCGGTATCAATACTGATTTTATCAGAGGGACTTCTTTTAGATTTATATGTTATTTCCTAAATTTAAAATATTAAAATGGCAGGTAAATTAACAGTTATTTTACACTTAAAATTTAATAATTTAAATTAAAAATTAAGCAGTTTATATTGTGCATGATAAATTTTCAAGGTACATAGGCTCAGCAAGACAATTTTCACTTTCCCCCCTTGGAATGGTGTCAAGAGCTCTGCTAGCAGTGTTCTTTTTGGTTCTCCCTGCAAACCTGAAAGAGGGTGGTGTGGGTTTGACAGTCACCATCTTGTCTGTTAATTTGGAGGCTCAAAATTAAACCTCTAACAAAAGACACACCTCTGTAAGCAAGTGAGCTATGCAAGCAAAAGAGTGCCATCCCCAACTGCCATGAGCTGGCACAGAGGGAGGTTCTGTTCCTTTGTCTTTCTGGTCCGTTTTTCCTTATGCAGTGAAGAGATTCTCCCCTGAACCCCTTCTTCTTAGGAGGTCAAAGATAAGGGTGTGGAAGATCTGACCAGTTTTATTGTCCTCTGTCTAATGCTGCAAGTTCGTTTTCATTCTGTAATGGCTTAAGGTGTTTTTGTGGTCAGGTGGAGCTGTGGTGCCTGGGATCTATTAATATGACCGAGTTTTGGCTCTGTTGAAACTTTAATTCAGGTGAGTCAAGGCCAGAGATAGGGATATTCAAAGGCAGAGTGCTGCACTGCTGAGATCTTCACACTGATCATTTCTATAATGCTCTAAGTGGGTGGAGGTTTAAAGTGACTGTCAGATTAATAAAACTTGATGTTCCTGCCCTAAGGATTTTACTGTCCAAAGTTCGGTTGCACATTATGACCCAAATTCAAGGACTTTTGAAGTCAATTAAAACTTTTCTATTCATGTCCCAGTTGCTGAAAAACATTAGGGCTGTGCATTGCAGAGCCATGACTCAGACTATGCCAGGGAGAGGCAGAGTGGGCATTGTCCCATTCATCCTCCAAGCAGATGACCCTTGAATACACCCTGACACCTGTCACCCTTATAGGCATTTCCAGAGACCCTGTGGCTCACTTCTTCCTCGTTGAAGCCCAGTCTGCATGAATTTGTGAAGCCCTGCAGTGCAGAGAGACGATTTTTCATGTCTGCCATGTGTCTGCTGAACCTTGCTTCTCTCTGCCTTGTTTGTGGTGACATGGAAAGATACGGACTTCATCATCTTAGGTCTCTTTCAGCTTGTGCCATCTGGAGGGCTCTTTCCGTTGCCTCCTTCCCAAAGAAATCATGGTGGAAAAGGTGGCGGTGGCAAACCGGCATTGAAGTGCAGCACAAGTTCATCCACAGTGGCATTAAACTGTGGGGCCTGTGTGGGAGTTTCAGTCCCACTGGAGCAGCACAGACTCAGGGCAAATTTGAGAATCTGCTAAAAGGACAAGAAGAAGTGTTTGAGTCTTGCTCCTCCAGGAATAATGCCTACAACATTATATGTGTATTTATATAGGTATAATGCTCTGTCCAACAGCTTCAAAATGTGATGTGTCTACACCACACACCTCAGGCACTGGGCTCACTTGAAGCTGGTGTTTGCAGCTAATGTAAAGGTCTATGCAGGTGATGTGGCTGCAGTGCAGTGAGCAGCCTGCAGAGCTGAAAATTCACTGTCTGGGCTGGCTGCCTTGTCATTTAACAGCTTAGTTTTAGGGTAATTCAGATTGGAAGCTAGACATAAGAATCAGATTTACCTCATTTGGTAGTGGAAATGTTGATCCAGGACCTGCTTTTATCTGTCCAGATTTTCTACTCTTCAATATGGGTTACTCATATTTGGCCAAGAACTGAAGTGGTTTCATTGTGGTTATGTGAGAGAGGAAAAATAAATCAAAGGGCCTAATTCTGAAGGAAGCAGCCTATTCTCTTGCGAAAAGTCTTCTCTCTCTTATGAGAAGTCTCTGCTTTCATGTAGAGAATCATCCCAGAGTTCTGTCAAACTAAGCGAGGTTTTTCTGGTTATTTGTTGGGGAAAAGGCCAATAATGCAATTTAAAACTGCTCAGAGTCCAAATCTTATTTTTATCTAAATCTCCCAAAAGTATTGTTTTTTGCATTCATGTCACTTAATAATTCAGTTCTGATCTTCTAGTTTGTCTTTATTTTCTGTCCCATTTTGGGGTTTCAAACACACTCCCTGTTCCTCAAACATCCTGTCACATACCAGATGTGTAACAATATCCACCATCTTAACTCCCGGTGGCTGGAAGTTGAGTCTGCATAAATTAGAGAGAAAAGCTACATTCTTCCTTTCTTTCCAAGAAAATTGCCTCTAGTTAAACTTATAGACCATAAACCTGACCAGAATAAAGCCTGCATCTACCTCCTCTTTAACAGGTCTCCATACTTAATGTTCACACAATCAAAAATGGTTTTCAACCATCGTTGACTCTTATTTCTTTACCTTCCTCTGTAGTTTTCCAAGCCCAGATTTTGGCACAACCTACAACATGCAAGAGAACTAAACATTTGGGCTGTAATGTTTCTGTAAATCCCTCACCCTTTATGGACAAAAGCAGGACATTTCCTAGATTCAGCAGACAGGAGTTGACATACATTTTGTGCTTGCAACTGTTTTTGTCTCTACATAGAAATGTGTGTAGTGAGATCAAATCTCATCAATGACTGCAATTGTTGGGCTTGTGAGAATTCTTCCATTCTGGTACTGAAACTTCTCACAGTCATTGGTTAGACATTTGCAGCTCTGAATCCTGATGAAATCTCAAACCAGCTTCACTGTCAGACTTCTAGGCTGAAATCTGTGCACTCCAAACTGACACAAAGCAGCTATAAAAAACAGGTCACCCCATACAATTCTTTTCATTTTCCAGACAGAAAAACTACCTTCTTCCTATTCACAGTCATATATTATTCCTGTAGCACCAAAGAGACTTTTTTGCCAGGAAAAGTAGTACTGACTTATTTCCAATGTGCCTGATTCTGGGAAACAGCAAATGAGCAAAGTGAAAGGGGTCACTGTGTCCAGGGCTCACTACTTTTGGAAAAGCAGTATAATAGTCCACCAGATCCATAGGTTAATTTGAGAGCAGCCATCATCATTGTAGAGTATTGCTGTCATTAAATATATCAGCAAATATATGTACCCTCAAAATTTCTTCTGTCTTTGATAAGTGCTTATTCTTTGCTGTGGAATCAGAACTGCTAGGTGAACCCAGCACAATTTTAAAACCAAGTGACAACATTCTGGGTTTCTATTTCTCTCCATTGCAAGTCCAGATAGTTTTTGATTTTATAAGAGTATCCATCATTAGCCAAAAAAGAAAAGGTTTGTAGGAGTATTGTCTTGATACTTTATTATTTTTAGAAAATGCATTAGAAGTTTGATCTCCACTGTCAGGGATGAGATAAACAAAAAATGAGTGCAATATGCTCTTGCCCTGGCTGAGCTTACTGCAATACTTGTCAATTTTAAGACTCTTTCATGGCTCCTAAAGTCTTTTCTGAAATGTTAAAGGTCTCACTAATCTTATCAGGTCGTTGATTACCACCTGCTGAGCACAACAAAGAGCCAAAGAATGAGCATTACCTTCAATACACATCAGCGGTTTTACTCTCTACCTCACTCTAAAATTATCCCGTTTCTTTAAAAGGTGTGAATATTGAAATTACCTTGCTCAAAGTGTATATTGTGTGCATGGGGTAATCAGCATGTTTCCACATCGTGCCAGGTGATACAGCACACTGTGGTGTTATCACAATTATGGGATTTTGAGAGCCAGAGATCCAATTCTTACCAAGCTGATGACAATGGCCAGAACAACGGAAGTTTCCATGGAGCCTCATCCCTTTCCTTTAGCTATCAGTCTCCTGAAACAAAGCTGTAAAGACAGTGTTTGTTGCTGGGAAAGATGTGGAAAATACTTTTCTCTGCAGTGGAGTAGGAGCACAAAAGATTTCCTCATTAATATAGTATATTATAAAATAATATGTATAATATATTATGCATATATCATATAATATAGGTATTATTATAATAAATGAGGTGTGAATTAGGAAAAGATGCTCATTTTCAATGCTGAAAGTAGAACCATGTGAGATGCTCCAGAAGCTCCAAGTATAAATCTTCCTTATAAAGACATCAAAGCAGCAGGACTGGAAGAAGCCCCAGGGGTTTTGTGGAGCTGAGTTTTGACTAAAGATGGGTATAACTAATACGGGTCAAAGCTTGCATTCAGTGGATAAGCACTCAGTTTGTCAATTTATTCCTATTTACTGGACTGACAAAGTTTGGCAGTAGATACCAAGATCATAATAACTATTATGATGCTTTAAGAATTTCCTGTTCTGGTTCAGCTTGGAAATGCTCCAAGATCAGCTTTCTTGTGATATTTTGGCACTACTTTTTTATTTCTCACTTATTTGTACTTTGACATTGCTTTTTCACTAGCTGAAGCCTGAACTAAAACCTCTGTAGAGAAGATGGCAACATGAGACTGGCTGAGTTGGACAGTGAGTTTAGAAAACAGCTTGAGTAGTGGGAGACAAAGAAATTTACTGCTTTACTCAGAGTAGCATCAGCTGGGGAAATGGAGCTGGGATAATTTCACAGCAACAGTAAGGTCTGGGAGGAAAGCAAAGAGTAAGCTTACGTTTTTGTATCCAAAATACTGATGGAGATTTAACCACAGGACATCCAGTTAGAGACTGAGAACCTCTGAGCAAGCTACTCTGCCATCTGGAACAACCTTCCTGTGTGTCCACCTCTCTGATTCTCCATTTCCCTTCGAATCTTTGAAAACATTCTCTTTCTCCCCATCCAATACCCCTGGAGTTTTCTTTTGCTCTCCCTATAGTTAGTGGTAATTGTTGTCTAAAATACCCTCTATGCAAGTGTTTTTGCTATATTTTGGCTTGAACTTACACCTTGGCTGGGCCTGTGTGTGCAGTAAAGCATGGGGGCGGGGGGTTCACAGTCTGTATCATGCAATTCAGATTAGATACTGGGACACATTCACAGAAGCTAAAACACTGCTGTAAAGCACTTTTTCTTCAAGAGCGTTGTATTGGTGCCAAGGATTTGAGCACTGTGTCTTGTTAGTGGAGTAATGTTAAGCCAAAGCCTCAGTGCAAAAGATAAAAAATATCAGCCTTTTAGGTTCTTTATACTTTTCCCATGCAGACATTCCTCAGTGTCCAAGAACCTTCTCCAGACCTTCCCCGGTTAAGAAGGAATCAGTGGACTGAAGTTAGCTCTGTGTTGTGTTTCAGCAGGCATGCCTACAAACATGCACCTCCTCTCCATGCTCCCTACAGTGCAGATCACTGCTAATTGGCAGATTGGATTGAAGAGAATTCTTCCAGATGCTGCTAGTTAGTGTCACAAGTGACACTTCACTTGTGCCAGTGAAGTTTCTGTGAAGCAGCTTCCAAATTGCAAACTTCTTCCATGACATGTGTTGAGCTAGTGGAAACAGACATTTTGAACTTTGTTTTGGGGGTGAGGTTAGTGGCAGAGGCAGGGGGTTTTGCATCGGGGGAATCTATTCATGCCCTAGGAGCACTTAGAAAATGTAAGCCTTTCTACAGATATGTCTGGCTCACTGACTAATACTGCTGGCTGTGATAGGACACCATCAATCCAGATGTTTTAAAGCCACATTCCAATTTCACAGTCTTTGGGATTTCATCTTTGAATTCCACCAGGAAATGCATACATGGAACCCACTTTTGACACTGTTAAACCCTGAGCTAGTCACTTCACCAAAGAAAGAGTGGCAAAAGGACATAAAAAGAAGCTGTTAACATAAGCAGTACTTTATCTATTTAAATTTCATGAAGGATGTCAAACAAAAGAATATCTTAGTGCAAAGTTTTGCTTCTGTAACGGATTAAAAAAATGTAGGTTTTAATGATGTTGACCAAGCACAGTTCTTAAGACTTATTCCGTTGTTTACTCTCACTGATTTTAATAAGATCAGTCTGAGAATGATGAAGGAAGTGTTTTGTGAGGATTAATTCTTCTACTTAAAGAACCTTCCCCTTAGTAAGAATTCCTTCTGACCACAAAGTTAATGGACCAATTTCTTCATTCTGTAGCTTTAAGGAAGATAACTTAAAGAAAAGATTAATTTGGGAATACTTGTAGAGTTGCCTGAAATTCTAACGTATCAATAAGATCTTCAGCTTTCGTCTGTATTATCTCCTGTTCCTCATCTGCAGATACATTTAATATAAGCCAAAAGCTGCAGATATTTGTTATTTAAATAACAACAAATGTTGATAAATAAAATTTTACTAATTTCAATACTCTTTTTAAAATTATGCATGAGTTGGGTTTTTAAATCATTAGTGTTTTCCTGTTCTTTTTATTCTTCTTCCAATGAAATAACAAACAGTGACATAAGAACAAAATAACACTCCGATCTTTGTGCTTTGTAATGAATAATAAAGTGTTTTTAACCTCTTTAGGGATTTAACACCACGTTAATCCTTTAATCCCCAGAAAAACCAATTTTGTTGACATGAAAAGGGGATATTTAACTTCGTCCAATTAATTTTCTTCCTTGGAGATACCATGATTATGAAGATTAGATTGAATAGATTCATTAGAATAACCTTATTTTGTACAAAGTGGTAGTTTTGCCAATAGATAATTGTATCAGAAAAGAAAATTTTACATCACAATTACACCTAATTTTCCTCAATATAAGAAAAGCCAATACTTTGAAACCCAGAAAACTCTGCCACTTTTTAAATACTCAGGTATTAAATATTGGATCTTCTTTTTAACCATATTTGACTAGAAATTAAAGGGAGCAGAATACTCACTGCTTTGTCTGTCTTTGCTCTATGACTTAGGAAATTTTGATCATCTTCAAAGTTTTACCTAAGCAGTGAATCATTAAAGCAACTGTTCTCTGTTGATTTTCCAAATGCATTGCATATGTAAATTGAGACAGATTTTTCACTTTCCACTTAAGCATTTGCAGGAAGGTCAGATTTTCAAACATGTTTTGTGGCACTTCAAAAGGATAAGATTTTTTTTGAAAAATCCTGCCTCACAGTTTACCGTCTCTGAAATGAAAAGAATATGCATAAGAGTGAGGAAGAGTGGTTTCATGGTTAAGACATCAAAGTGAGATTTGGAAAATCCAGATTAAATTCCCCGCTCAGCTGTAGACTTGATATGCAGTTTTGGTCAGGTCGCTTGACCTTACATCTTCCACTGAAAGTGAGTAGATAATACGTCCTTTCTGCCAGGATTTTTCCAGTTGTCTCTTCAAACTGGAAGTAGTTTGGGGTATAGGCTGAGGCCACAGTTCAATGATATAATAAATTTGCTTTCTAGTACTGGATCAAACACTTTGTGACTGAATGATGCAAAACACGAAGCCTGGATAGACTTTCTCTGTTAGGCCAAAGCTGTCACTTCTGATGACTTTGTACCAGTGATCTTTATGCTGGATGAGATATCACTGGATGTACCACTCAAAGTGTGGTTTGTGAAGCAGTTTAAGCCAAAGAAAGCCCGGGGTCCTGCTGTGTGTTCCCTCTCCTTCTCTGTGTTAGCTTTAACAGGGCACAGCTGTGCAGTTGGCTGCATCAGTGAGCTGATCCAGCACAAAAGAAATCTCTGTCTCACACACACATACACATACATATCCCTGCCTCAAAAATGGTAATTTTTTGCTCACAGCCAAATGTGTGAAGATGTCACAAGGGAGAAGATGGGAATACAAGGCTTGGGGCGGGAAGGTGGGACCACACTGCAGATGCACAGATCTTCACCAGGGTGGTGAAAGGCTTTGCAAAGTGCAGTTTTAGGGCCAGTAGAAACATGCTGGCAAAATCTCCTGACAGACAGAGCTGTGCTGGCCAAACAATAGTGCAGTGGGAGGTACCAGAATAGCTATGGTGAAAGAGCTCCCTAAGAGTGTGCTTGGCCCTCTACCCAAATCCTGGCACTGGAGTCACAGAAGTGGTGTTGGAAATACTTCTCTACATCTAAGGCACAGGCACTCACAGGCACTCACTCATGCCGTGGTGTTGGTAACCAGCAATTCCATATCTCATTCTGAGAAGTGATGGGCTTTTTAAGTGTCACTGTGCTTGCTCAGGAGCTTTAGAGATGAAGGACTTACATCTCAAACACCAAAACTATTAGACTGAAATTTTTTTATGGATTCCACACTTGATATGAACCTAATATACACTGATCTTTTCTTTGGAGTTATTATTTTGTTTTCATTATAAAGGCAGATGAAACTGGACAGACCACGAATTATTGCAATCCGTTGGTGGATATTTTGCTGCCTATAGTATTGATTTTGATGTTTTGGTGCTGCAGTGTTGCAGTATTTCTTAGTATTATCTACAGCACTCTTACTCATCATTAAAGCATGGAATTGCACAGAGTACCACTTAGTGTAGGCAGAAAAACTTGCCCTGACACAATACAACATAATGGTTTCCAAGGAGTCTTTGCTTTCTGTCATGTCAATAATTGGCAAATTAAAGCTCCTTAAATAGACACTAACAGCACTGAGTGTAACAGCTCCAAAGGAGCCATTACTGCTTGTGGTGTCAATAAGCCATCAATTAAGGATCTCTAATAGGATGTATTGGCAAAAAGGGTTAGAATGGCTCTGAAGGACCAACTTGCAGTCAGATTTTTTACTTTCTGTTTCTTAGGGTTTATTATTACACCCTTCTATTCATATCTTGTATCTTCCTTTTCCTTATTCCTTTCATGAAAGTCTGGACAAGTGCTATGCCTACATAACATAGAAATGTATTTTAATCTTACATTTAGATTCAGAATAATTCAGCAGTATTGAACCAGTTTTTCTCTTGCTTTGTCCCCATGGCACATGTGCTCTCACACAATGAACACAAATGCTGTTCAAAAAATTGAAGGTTATGCACATGAGAATGCCACTTGAATTAAGACTTCACTGAATCCAAAATGCATCTTTAACTTGGCTTCTGTACAGAAGTCCTCAGTGACAACAGAAAATGAGTATCCAAGCCAGCAACATAAGAACAAAACTCACGTGGCTGATATTTTATTAGAAAGTCAGATATGTTTTCATCACTAGAAGTAAGATTCAAAACCATGACATTTAGGGAACAAGAGTTTCAGAGGATTGCAACTTTTGGTCTGGCTGAGGGATACTTCAGGCTGTAGTTTGAGCCCAGTACTGCTACTCAGAAGTTCATTTATCAAAGCACATTAGCACATGCTAAGCACTCAGTTCAATGAGTCCTAACAATATTCTAACCAGTCTTCCCTGAACTGTATCCTTGGCAAGGTTTCACTCTAAATGAGCAAAGAAATGAGCACCCAACCCTCCACACTTTTCCTGAAGAGATCAGTGCTTGCTTTGGCTGACCAATGTCTGTGTAATGGCTTTGGGAGGCTTTTAAAGTTGTCAGCTGTCAGCAGTAGGAGAAAAATAGTAAAATATGTATTGTCTGAACCCTCCTGCTGACCTTGGGTGGGGTCAATGTGGTTTTACATGATGGAAGTGTGGAGAAAGATAGAGGAAGAGATAATTTAATTTTTTTATTCTGAATTCCACCCAGAAACTATATTGAAAAAAGGAATTTTAATATTGAAGAATCAGTGTTTGTTCTGCTTGTATGGTATTAATAGGACTGTGTGTGCTACAAAGTCTTTAATCACATGAGCAGACACTGTTCACTGGAATACCATTCTCATTAATTCACATTACTCAATTAGCAGAGTACTAAGTAATCCTGTCATCAAGATTCTGGGGGTTTGTTGCAGAGAGTTTAAAAATCATTATTTCATGCTAAATATGAATATTCATTTTCAATGGCAAAACAAATCATATTTAACACCCTTAAGAAATACATATATGCAGTAACACTGCATTGGAGTGATACGCAGCTTCTCGCATCTGAATAGTGACAGTGTCCTTAAAATATTTCACATGAGAAAGTTTTCATCATCCTTCACCTTGCTTTATTCACTGTTTCAAGCCCTGGGAGTGAGTTAGCACTGTGCAATCAGTGAAGATCTTCTCTGTGCAGAACCTCATCCCATTTTTTCCAATGCTGGAAGACAAATGACAGAGGCAATGGGGCAATAGTAGAAAAAGCCACATCTTGTGGTTAAGTGACCTGGATTCCATCTCTGTTGCCCTATAAAACTGGGCAGATGCTCAGAACAGCTGGACCTTTTGGATGAGTTTCTCATGTTCTGGGTGTCCAGCACAGGTCATCTGTGACCAAATTTAGAGAGACAAGTTCTTCAGCTGCAGCAGAAGTCATTTTGAGCTGTGATTTGAATGTAGAAAGTGCTGAGATAATGCTGGATACTCTACAAGAAGACCCAAGAACAAAACCCCTGAACAAACTGATTTCAGATACCTGGGATTGGTGCTGGCTGCTCTGTGCCTCAGTCCTGCAGCTGTAAAATGGGGGTAATAACATTTGTTCTGCAAGGTGCTATGTAGCACAATGGGCTCTGTGTTTGTGAAGCTACTGCTTACTCTAGAGAGTGCAACACAGAAACAGAGTTAAAGGAAGACAAGTCTTGGATGGATGGATGGATGGATGGATGGATGGATGGATGGATGGATGGATGGATGGATGGATGGATGGATGGATGGATGCATGGATGGATGGATGCATGGATGCATGGATGCATGGATGCATGGATGCATGGATAGATGGATCCAAATACTAGTGTAGGGCTGTATCAAATAAGGAAGTAAAAAAATTTATTGAATCAAACTGAAACCGTTCCCTGCGTACCGATATTGGTGTATGTATGTGCACATGTCACTCCCAATATCTTCAGAGCTTGATTTTGTCACCATGATGTCCTTTTAGTGTTATTTGATAGTGTTTGGTAGTCTATCAGTCCACGTGCATTCTTTCCCCAATAATACCAAGAGGCTTTTTACACAGATTGTTGTGCCAGACTAAAACCTGAGCTACAGCAGGGATCAAGAAGTTGTGGTGCAAGCGGAATCAATGAAACCTGCTTCCCTGTGGGCCTGAGCACTGCAGTTGTACTCACTGATGTGAGACCTATCCAATGGTTTTCCAGCCCTGATCCATATGGCTTCTCCCGTGGCTAATACAAAATAAGTCCAAGCTGTAGCCTGACCTTCCACATGGGCACCAGAAAAATCTCTCACCCTTCACAGCTGTTATATTTAGAATTGAATAGAGCAGAAATTGTAGAAATTTGTAGAGACTCAATAACTACCCTTCTTTCAAATTTGGCTGACATTGCCTCATAGGTTCAAAAATCATTTGCGAAATGAAAGGGTGAGGGAACATTCAGATGTGATGTGATGGCATAAGATTAATTCCCTGAGGAGAAAAGGGAAAAAGAAGCATGCAAAAGGCAGAAATTCCTTCTCCACTCTGACAAGCCATTCATCAGAGGACTTGTAGTCTTAAAGCAGAAATGGATCTTACCACTAATTCTACACCACTGTGATTCCCCAATTGCAACTTTTACAAGAGTGTGACCAAAGGACAAAAAAATCAGCTCTACACATCCGGGCTGATATTCTTCACCCAAAAATGAACATCCATAAATTCAAAACTTGGAGCAAAAGTGAGTATAAGTCTGGCAGACTGTCTTTGTGGGCATGTTGGTGTAAGCATTTCCTTTATAGAACTACTGCTGTGTAACAGCCTTCTGTCACTTTAATCTTCTAAATTTTTCTCAGGAGGTAGATAGGAAAAAAGTTTTACAGCAGTGTGTGACCCTTGAAATTTGCTTCTTCCTATCCCCCTCCCCAGAAATTCACACTTATATTGTAGGAGACAGAACTCTATTGTCCCAATTCATTCAAGTGGTGTAAATGTTTCATGCTCTAAAATGAATGTGCATAAAACATTATGCACATTCAAAATTATATTTGCATCAAAATAGAAGAGATGTCTTGAGCTTTTTTTAATATCTAATGAGGAGTGCCCAAATTTTCTAAGTGACAACCTGAACCCCAGGACTCCTTTAGTGTGGAATGTATTGTTCATTAAGAAGGTGCTGTGTATGAGGAAAGAGAACAGAAAGAATACTCTCCATCTATTCATATTTTGACAAGCTTTAAACAATTTCCAGAAATAGAAACAGCACCTGCTAAGGGCAGAAGTATAATTGTTTGCATGCCCTCAAACATTGCTTTACTGCACCACTTTTCATCTTGTTCTCAAAAGGATTAACAACTAAACACTGAGGATTAGAGTGGTGCAAGGTTAAAAAAAAAGGAGATCAGAGCAGGCTGGGCAGGCAGGGGTAGGGAAAAGTGTTTAATTGTAACAGAGTAATTTATAAGTCCAATGACAACTGAATTCTGTGACTGGTTTTGTTTGCATGGTGAATGAAAATGTTTGGACCTTTCCCTAGTGCCATGCCAGTCTATGGGTGCTAATCAAGAATTGCAGCTTCTTGTTTAGGAAGCAGAGTGTGCCACTGTACAAAACTGTACCATGGACCAAAGGACGTTTGTCTACACCTGCAGACCAGAGGCTGTTAGGGCCATGGGGCTATCCCCAAGTGTTGAGTTCAGTCCCTGCTGGGACAAAAGGTACCTCTATCTCTGACATTGTTGCAATTAAACTTCTGAAGGAAAGAAATAGAGCAGGAAAGAACTTGAGGACAATATCTTGAGTTTTGGTGACTTTCTCTTGACTTTGTGTATATCCTTACACAGCCCACAAAAGTGCAGCATTGCTGGCTTAGGACCTGACCTTGGCATAACAAGGCTGGGGTTTTAAGAAGTCTGGAGGGGCTGGTGGGTTAGAATAAATACCTGGAGCAGAAGCAGGTTGGTAGAAATAGCTCACAGGATCAAAAGCCTTTTCAAAAGTGTCCTTAAATAATGTATAAAGGGACACAACATTTTTTTATCATACAGTAGTCAAGCTCTTTAGGCAGTTTCAAGACGGACATAGATTAGATTGTACAGTCACTCAGACTTAGAGCAGGAATGGATGGGAGCTGCTGCATTCAGCCCTCTCTTTGCACATGAGGCACAGCCTTTCATTGATTTACTGACAGATTTCTGTGGCATGCTTCACAGGATTATTTAAAAAAAAAATAAAAATCAGAAGATTAAACTAACTGGAATTACAGAACTGGGAATGTGGGTGAGGTCACAAAATACCCTAAATACAGTCTGTATAAATATTTCATTGCTGTCTAGGGGATGATCTGACCTCAAACTATTTTTTGGGGTAGAAATAACTGTTTCAGTTGTGGGAAAACCAAAAAGACTATCTAGTCCATTTAGTGGGCACTTTACTAAAATTAAAGGAACCATTCTGAGCCCAAGTCAGGGACATGATTTGGTTGCTGTTAGGGCAGAGGATGGAACAGACACAGTCAGCTCATCCTCATGACTGCAGGAGGTGGCATGAGGAAGCTTAGGCTTCCAAACCCACATAATGCTTATTTTGGGAATACTTATAAGGCTTCCTTTTTGTATGGTTTTAACTCAGTATCTTTCTATAGAATCATACAAATATCTGGTGTTACTGCAATGGAAGGGTTACAGTTTTAGCAGCTGAAAAGGAATGAAAACAGTAAAGAAGGTATTTCTGCTGATGGAGTAATGCCAGATTATACACTGCAAGGTTTGGTCAGACACATGTCCACAGCTAGATGCATTTGTGTCCTTTGACATGAAATTCTAGTAAACCATATTTTTTTATTAATTAAATAAGTTTCTTCAAGGGAAAAATATCTTTTCTCTACCAGTTAATTTCCTTTGCATGTATGCTTTATTGGGAAGAAATAACCAATCTGCTACCCTGTAATTAATTGGATTATAGAATAATTACAGCCTTGTTTGCTTTCTGCAGATTACATGGTAATTATATTTGGTATTACCATGAAAAACCAAGAATTTCTAACTATGTCATTACATGGTTGTTTCTACAATACAATACAACTGTTTAATTATACATGCACTTTCTTTACTTCAATGGAAAAAATGATTAAAATAATGTCAATGCCTCAAAGTTTTGAACAAGTGCTAGCATATTATATAACATTTATAGTATTAGTAGGCAGTTGTGAGTGTGTGTTTGCAAATGTGTATTTACATGTACAGGGTTCTTCTTCATTCTTCCAGTCTCTCCTTTGTACCGGAGGTACACGGTTCAAATTTTGCAATAGATACTAATACTCCATTTGATACAGGGAATATTTGTCTTCAGTAGGCCCAGAAAAACTTGGTCCAGAAGCCACAAGTCTTTTCCCTAGTTCTAAAGTCTATTCAGAAATAGCTGTGACAAAGGTGAGAAAAAGGGTGAGTATAGAGAGACCCTTTAAGCTGCACAAGCTTAGTTTTGACAAGGTTTCTTATCAGACTATTTGTTGGCATAATATCCAGTTGCTAAAGGACTGAGCTCTTCCAAGCTTCTTCCCTGAATTATCCTCTGCTGCTAAATAAGCTTCTTTAGTTGGATCTTGTTAGAAAGAGTAAGAACTTCAGTGCCACATGTTCTCTGCAATGAGAGGACAAGAGCCACCGGATCCAATAAATCCAATCTCTACATTGAAGCAGAAGTAGGTACAAAGTAGAAGAAGTTCGTATTGACTCAATCACAGATTTTTCTAAAGAGGCAAATTGATAACTGAATGAGTGACATGGGTAGCTGTGAGCCTGTGGGCCCATGTGAACCACTGGTCTTTGAAAGAGGCGTTACTGGTGAAAGTTTTTCCTCTGCAGGAAGAACAGAAAGCCAAACGGAGCAACAACAAAAAAGTCCAAAACTTTTTCACTTTTTTTGAGACTGGCATCTAGGATACATTTTTTTTTCTCCTATATTGCCCCAGGCATGAGAAACATGCCTTCCATCAGCAAAGCTACACATCCACCAGCATAATAATATATTCATAATGCATCCAGTTAATACAACTGTATGGAATAACACAGTATTTAGAAATCTCAGGAAGACTACCAACACAGTTATCATCTAGGTGTCAATAAAGCGCCACATGCTCACTTTATGTAAAGCTGTGGGGTTTTTGTTAATGACTTTTATCAGGGAACGAAATAAAAAGGGAAAAATTAGAGCACTGATATATTGTTAAAGTCAGAGTTAAATCTCACAAGAGAATCAGTTAGAGTAGGACTAAGTCCGATCTAATATTATTTTCATTTCCCATATATATGAAACGTTGATTTGAGAAAAAAGAATAATACTTTCCTTTAGGTTTACCTCTTATATATTTTTCACTTTAATTGGCCACAGACTATTGTCATGTTGGGCAATGTCCACAGAGAAAAGCGGAACTAGAGATCCTTCTAATCACTTCATGTGACAACAAGATATTGGAGGAATACAGATATCTGGAAGAGACAGAAGTTGACATTTAGGCTGTGACTTGGAATCAGTAGGTAAAATAAGATAAGCTGGGAAGATCCTTGAAAGTAAATACTTCTGTTAGACACAGCTGTGACAGATGAATCAAAGGATGGCTTGTACAGTGAGGGTCAGAGAGGCTTTTAGGATGATATCAGAATCACTGCTATTCTCCATCTTTATCCATTCTGGATCTGGTCATGCGAATCATTTGTGCCTTTTAAGTCAAGGGAAATCAATGGGAGTTCAGTCTCCGGGGGTCTTGCAAGACTGTGCCCTGAGGAGAGGTATATTTTGTACTCCATCCAAATTAGTTTGAATTTGTTCTGTCTGGCAGTAGCTAGCAATAGCTGCCAATGCAATCAGTGTCACTTGCTGCTGAAGATATAGCATGAAAACTCTGTCATTGGACAAGACATTTTGCATCTTGTTCCTCTTGCACAAAGCTGATTTCAACACTAGAAAATTCAGCAAAGCAATATCCCCAGGTTTAATTGCAAGGTCTCTCAGTGTGAGTATAGAGCAAACCAGCCTGATAACCTTATTCCCAACCTTGAAACCCAAAGGGATGGTTCAATGCTACCAAAGGATACCTGGATCCTGTGGCTGTATATTAAAGCACTGACATTAAAATGCAGTTCTACCATCGTGTTTCTCTAGATGGCTGTTCTGGGATTCATACATGGATAGTGAAACTCATAAAGGAAAGAAGCACATCACAAATGAGGGTTGTTTATTAGTCATCATCTGGGAAAGATGAAGTGACTGATTAAATTTTGCTACTTCACATTTCTTTTCTGACTTGCTGCTGCAGAGGATTCAGCACAGTGAGAGCTGCAAAAGCCTCAGTTCAAATGCTGTTTTGTGTTAACACCATTATGTGCTGTAGTTAAGCATTTTGTTAACTTCAGTATTGACAGACAAAACATTTTTCAGGTAAGTACAGCTGGTAAATACAGCACAGCTTTAAGACTGTGGGAAAATGCAGTCATTAAGCTATCTTAATAGGGGAAAAAGAGAGCCATTATTTGCTGCCATTATGCGCTGTTTCCTAATTATGCTCATCAGGTGATAAAAATGAATAAGTTAATTTAGTTTTTTATTGTTCTGCCTGAAATCCTCAGAGATTCTTAGGGAAGTAATTCTTCTCCCTGTTGAGCTTTCCTTCTCTCCACCTACAGCCTTGTTAAGCCTGTAGCCTGTAGCCTTGTTAAGGACCAAAGTAAGAAGCTGACAGTGAGTGCTGGTTGGTTTTACTGGATAGTGTGGATTTCTGTCCATAGTGCTGGGTTAATGGTTGGACTCGATGATCTCAAATGTCTTTTCCAACCTAAATAACTCTTTGATTTTATTCTGTCATTCTAAATTTGCAAACAGCGAATCCATAGGTATTCCTGGAAATCAGGACAGTCATTGTACAGCTGAGCTCTAGCTACCCACGCCTTAGCTGAAAGCTTCACATGCAACCCATCCTTATCCAGGAAACAGTTACTGCTGCTGTTGCAGTATATTCATGTCAGAAAACGTCTGGGGACTGGGCCACTGGCTCCCCATTGTTACTATGTGAAGGTAGGGGGCAAAAGTTTTGGGCACTGGATATTTTCTCTTTGTTCCCAGCTCAGTGAATGTATGACATTTCAATCTCACTCTCTTACTAGTTCTTCTATTCCTTCATCCATAAAGTACTTTTCCAACTCCAGGTGAATTGCAGTATGTAATGGCAGCAACCATTTTATATATCTGAAGATATTGTTATTAAAGGTAGGCCGCTGTCGCCTGGATACCCTTGGTTTCATTCACAGATATGGCACCTCTGTATTAACCCACTTCTTTCTTCAACAATTTCCCTGTGAATGAAATGAGGAGGAGAATTTCACATTTGACTCCTGCAAGGATTCAAAGTTTATTACAGTGTTGGGGTTGCTTTGGGAGCCTCTAAGGAGGGATGAAGTTCAAGCCCAGACTGTCATGAAATCTGAAGGCAAAAGGCCATCTCATCAGATGGTTTAAATCACTGTGCAGTATAACTGTATCAGTAGTTTGCTGGCATGTTCTACCCCCTTTTTAGAGAAATGTGTTTTAAATACTCTACTATTACTGTGGTTTGATTAATGAAATTCCAATTGAAAATGAAACACACATTTATTTACAGAGTATGGCCTGTGCACTACCAGAGAACATATTACAGTAGTAATAGAACTTAAAGAAAGCTACAAAAGTGTTTTCAGATCTTCTCATGTTTTGATTCAATCAACTGTAGAAGTACAAAGAGTGTTTATGTATGTGTAATAGAAAAAGCTATATACACTTGGATGAGTAGTAAATTCTGATGAGCTTTCTTTTGTTCTATTATTTAAAGTATTTATAGAACCCATTTGCATTTAGCCGGATGATTCTAGGAATTTCGTTTGTGTATTGAAATGCCAATTCTAAATCACAAGTACATATTGGAGTAATAATATACAGTGCTTTTTTCTTAATGATTTTTCATTTTGTGGTTGAGCCAAGTATCTATATGGGTTAAAATCTATAATTCCCAGAACTGATAGACAATTCAAAAGGCTTAACAGACTTCATGCATCGCTTGCTATTGAAACTGTATATCTAGAGGCAAACTAATATATTGACCCTAGAAGGCTATTTACTGTTATATGAAATAAACCCATCGCTTTTAAGTCTATGGAGTGTTTATTTTGGTGGTTAAAAGGGAAACATGAATACTGTGAGCGTTGGGGCTTTTTGGGAAACCCATTTTTAGATCCCAGAATAGCCTCTGTGTTTGATCTAGAGCTAAGTATTAGTTCCAATGGGAGCTCTGAAAAAATACCTATTGTTCCTGTGGTCATATTTATTCCCTGTAGGATGCCACTACCTAAGCATTTCAGAGGTTTTCTTTTATTTTGATGTCTGTGTGTAACACAACTTTTGAAGGGAACAACAGAAGTTCTTCCTGTTTCCCACAGCTATAAACAATTATTTATTCAGGACTGAATTTTAAATGCATTTAAGTCCTTTAACAGTCATCATTCCAGTTGTCTAAAGTGACTGGACACTTCATAGGGCACCTTAGGGCAAAGAATAGAAGGGCAGCAATACATTTTTATATCTAAGATCCTTCTCTAGCGTATAAAACACTTCACTTGGTGGTAAGATATTTAAACTCCACATAAAAGTTGGACATCACAAGGAGATTTTTAAAAGCATTGAGGGCTTCGACAGCTAGAATAAATGTTAAAGTACCAAACATAATTTCAGTCTTGGGAATCTTAAAAGTATTATGACTGTTTGATCAAACCTTATTGGGTTAGTTTTAACCATCAAAATAAATTAGTAGTTAGTGATCCTTGCTACAACATAACCAGGGATAATAGAATAAAAACAGGCACATGGAAATGCTGGAAAATGCTTTGTAAGAGCAAGAAATCTTTGATAAAGAAAGAAATAGCATCCCTGTGGGAATACTGGAAGATTTCTTTGATAATGTAAAGTGGAATAGACAGCATATTAATAAATTTGACATCTTGCAGAAGACACAAACATCCTTTCCTTCCTGGATTCCTGAAAGAATAAATCTAATTAGAAGAATATTTAACTTAAGATGCCAAGATACAGATAGAGTTTGTATTCAAATAACTGCCCTTAAAATCATTCTTCAACGGCAGACAAAAATAACAGGTAGAAGATGGAGGAGAAAGAAACCTCATTTTTCCAGATTTGTGTGTGATGCCCTACAGAAGAGATGTCCAATACTGCCTCGGGACATCTCTCTGTTGGTGAAAAAAGATTTTTCAAGGTCAAGCCTATTCTCCAAGCACCACCTTTAAAAATGTGGCTCAAAAGCGCCGTTGCTATCAATATCAAAAGCAAAGGTTGATGCTCAGAGTGAAAGAATTAAGTAACCTCACTTAATAGGATTAGATGAATTCCATGTATCTCGCTGATGGTAAGCCCGACGTGAGAGAATCTGTAGGGCCTAGAAGACATGAGCATTTCTCTATTGTGACCTTCACAGCTCTGAAGGGGAATGAGAGATAGAACCACTAACAAAGTGTCCAAGGACAAGAGAATTTCTAATGATTGGTTACTTGACAGAAGCTTGTCCTTTCCTGCAGTGAAGTGACGTAAGACAATAGCAGATGTTGGTCAATTTTTGATGTCAAGTATCAGAGAAGCATTTAAACATCCACTTACCTTTAAGCAAACATTAATGTAATTGTCTGAAAGAGACATTTTTACAACTGAAAAAAACCTTTACCTGATGTCTGAGGCAGAAAACATCAGAACATACCTACTGGTTAATTTACAGACATGATGGAACACATTGACTCATAGGGGACACTTGAGGTCACCTATATTCTGTCATAGGCGATAGATAGGTCCTATTAATTCTTCTTCAGTAATTCTCATCATAAAATGTCAGTTTGCATCAGTTCACTGGCACAGTGAGTGGCTTTTTTTGCTACCATCCACAGGAAATTTTCATTAATTTATGTACACTGATTTCCCACTGAAGTGTAACTTAATCTTATTAATTCCTGAAGGGGGTTATGTTTAGTTTCCATACAGACAATACAGCATATGAATCCCATTTTTCTGTTCAGAGGAATCTCTTAAAGGGAGAGGAATGAGAGAACAATGATTTTAAGGGAAATACATTTTTAAAATGGTGACATTTGTTTGTTTACAGTTTTTTTCTTCTAGTTTGGTATATTTTTGCATGTGACACCTGTTATTTCAGTTGATATTTATAATTATTCTCCTGGTGGTCAAGGAAAACTTTCAAGACTTAAACCTACTGATGTGGTAATATGTAGTCTCTGAGAGAACTTTCTCCACTGCATTAATAAGTGGCGATGGAAGGCATTATTAGAAGAGTAAATACACATCATGAAGAATTGCTCCCTATTTATCTTTCTAATATCAATGGTTAAATCACACAGGTAGGAAAACCTGCTGTAGGACATCTTAATGGAGAGAATGAACAACACAAGCAGACACAAAAGCAGAATGCGCTTGTCTTGCATAAGAGGATGAGTCAGTGGTGGCCTGGAGTCAAGCTTCCCCACACTCCTTTCCAAGCCCAGTTTGACCCATGTGAGAAGGTCTCATGGACCAGTTATGGTGGGTGAAACCTCATGCAGAGTGCTCTGGCTTTTCATCTGGAGAATACTGAGGACTAATTTGGAAGAGCGTATTTGCCGGGGAGCCATGGTAAATGCAACTGGTGAGGATGCGATTGTTTTGCCCTACTTAAATAATCTAAAGAATTATGCGTTTGAGAAAGTGTGGCTTGTGTATATTTGATTAGAGGAGTTATGTGATGGCCAATAATGGAATAAGCTTATTTTTCCCTTTACTTGTTTTGTGAGACTTCTGGCTATTTAATATAAGCAGCAAAAAGATATTTCCTAGAGTCGTCTAGAGTGTTAAACATGTAGGATGCTAAATCTCAACTGCCTCTCAAAGCGCATGTTTACAAAACACACCAAAAAATGGGAACTGGGAAAAAACAGTGTGTCTTCATGTTTGATCCAAGGTGTCATGCGGCATGAAACCCTCTCAGATTGACACATCAGCAATGTATGGTGCTGGGTGGGCTGGGGAGGTCAGCTGTAGAGATCAGTGCTGAAACATTCTTGAAAATAACTTTTTACAGAGCTCATATAAATGCTCACACTGCTTGGCCATTGGTTGGTCACAAATTGCTCATAAATGTAGTTCTATTTTGTGTTTGGGAATTTTCTGCAAGCAGTCTCTGAATTTGCCACATTCCAGAAACTGTCCTTGCATATGCAGAGCTCATTAACTCTTAATTCTCTGACTAAATTTAACTGACTTAAATCAGTCAGCCATGGAAGCCATGTGATGGTGTAGATAATGTTTATCCTCTGTTACTGGAGCACTAAGGTTTTGCCAAGTGAAGGTGCAGACATTCAAAGAGATTCCAAGAAGACAGATAGTGAAATATTAACCTTCTGTCTTTTGGAAAAAATATCCAATAACACTGTCAGCATAGGGGTGGGCAGATACAGCTTGTATGAACGTTATTTTGAGAAAACTAAAGGGAATAATCCTAAAAGGCATAGCCAAGTCCAGTTTTCATTCATTTCACCATGAATAGACCTGGCTATATATTTCTACCCTGTTGCACTAATTTTATCTTTTTTTTTATTCTATAGAAGATGTACAGAGTTTCAACAAACTTGTGTAAACTTGTGTTTTAGTAACTTTATATGTTTCTTCTCCAGAAGAATGAAAAAATTCAAGATATACATTTTTAAATTTTTGATTAATTTTGACAAAAATATTTGTAAAATATTAGAAGTTACAAGCTCAAAATGGTTATAATCATGTACTCAAGCTGCCAAGGGAACATTTACATTTGGTCCAGACTCGTTCTCCATTTCCCATTTGTAAAATTTATTTTCAATGGGTAGTGTATTAAAAAACCCCACAACATTGGGGAGGCCAGAGCTGTGATGGGTGTCAGTAGGTGGATGACAAAGGTGAAATCCTGGACTCTTAGGGCTTGTAGGTGCAGCCCCATTTGCTTTATAGGATCAGGCTTTCATTTGAGACTTGTTGAATCAGCATTGACAGAATAATCCGTTTCATGCAATAAATATGATTAATAATTAATCCTATCCTCTAATAGGATTGGAACATAAATGAACAACCTAAATTTAGGATCAAATGACAAGAATGTCGGCTCCGATTTTTGAAATGCTGTATAACATAGCAAACTTCAGTGAGCTAGGCCTGAATTCTGACTTGCATTTAAATAGAGAACCAAAGTTTTGTGTTTCATTATCAAAGGTATCTATTTACGATTTAGCCATAAAAATTTCTTTCTAAAGCCAATTTCTTTTTCAAGAATCACAGTGATCAAGGTGCTCTAATAGGGTGCAACTATTGGATTTTCTAAAATAAGAAACTGGTTTTGATTTGGTAGGAGTGCAAACCTGTCTCAAGCTACCAACTTTTAATTTACTGGTGTTCTTAGCAGTCAAAAACAATTGAAGAAGGTTTGGTTAGAGAAAAATGAAGAATAATTTGTTTTATCCTAAAATATCTTTGAAAGCATTTAGCTTTCTATAGAGAAAACACACAACCTTAAAAAAGAAGGATTTGCCATTGAAAAAATGAATTATACATTTTATGATATCATTTGCAATTCAGCAGATGTATGTAGCCTATGGAATTATGAAACCCTGAAGAACTCAGTGAGAGCAAGACAGACCACGTGTTTGTGTGTGTGTGTGCATGAGCAAGGGAGAAAAAGAGGGAGAGTGAGCCCAAGCAGAGAAGCAGAAAACATTCTGATGGATCTAATTTAATTTTGTGTTGTGTTTTAATGCTGAAGTTCATTTACAAGTGCTGACACTTTGCTGTGAAATGCCATGAGTATGGGATCTACCACAAATGAGAAGAATATTTTTTAACTAACTTTAGCTGTGGATGATAATTTGTTAAAACAAACAATAGCTCACTGTATTACTGTTGAACGCAAAGATATTACTGCACTCAGCTAAAATCAAATAATCTTTTAGTTTCTATTCTCTCCAAACTAAGCTAAACAGTGGTGTCATAAAATGACAAATTACAGGATGAACATAAAAGCAGTGCCTTCAAAAATACAATAGTTATACAAGCCATCTATTGTTAATGAAGAATATAATGCAATTTGTCTGTCTGTAATACAATTATGCAAATCAAAGATGGAACTATCCTGAAATCTCTTTACATTCCAAGTCATTAAAATGAGATAATTTATCAAAAAGAATATTACTGATCATGTTTATGTGTTGCACATTAATCCTATTACAATAATGTATCTTTCTACTAATGTAATGGATTTGTGCAATCTAACAGAAAATGACTTTTATACTACCCACAATTACAAAAATATTCAAAGCATATCCATCCCTGCATAATAACATATGCCTAAGACTGTACAATAAACTTATTAAAACAAACAAAGCTTATGAATGTAACCTTCAAACCAATAAAGACAATGCTAAATTCAATTTTATTGCCCTCATTATTTCAACAACTTCATATATAATAAACATGGTGAGTAAATTTCCTTAACCTCCTTTACAAAAAAATAAAATCTAATAAAAAAGTGTGATACAGAATTTAAGAAGTGCTAGGCATGTAGAACATGATAAAATCTTCCAAACCAACACATAAGTGGCAATCCATGTACTTGCAGTCCAAATTCTCTTTAAATCTCAGTCCTTTGACAGATATAATTTTAACAGCTGACAAGTCAATCCTTAAAGTAACAGCATCTTCTGAACTGAAATAGTTTCTTTTATCTGCAGTGAAGCATGTGAAAATGTCATGAGGTACACATGGGTGTTCTTCCATTCCCATGGAAAGATAATATTAGGCATAAAAATCCCCCACACAGAGGTGTATTCAGAAAAGTCATGGTTCTACCTTTGAAAACTAAAAGATGCAAAGGAAAATCAGCATATTCAACTGTAAACTAACACTGTAGATGTGTGTTGTAATATAGTCACTAGGTGAGGGGTCACATGCTCAAGAAACATCATAGTGTTACTTATTTTCTCCACCCAAATCTGGACTATTGTATAATATTTAGTCCTATTATTGTATATTTTCACTGATTTCACCTCTAGAGTTCAAACCATCTTTATTGAGCTGGGCTTGCTGCACTCTTTTTTCATCCGTAAAATGCTCCATTAGCTTCCTCAGTAGGCAGTTCAATGTACTGAACTGTTTTCCTTCTGGCAAGTAGGTTTTCGTAGACACAAGATAGGGATTGAGATAGTTGGCTGCAGAATAAAGGTAGCTGCATACACTCCTCCTGCTAATCCTATCACTGACCCTCCCTGACATGAAAATCACACTATGTTACCCAGTTCACACCCATTTATTCCTCTTTCTTTGGAAGAATTCTTTTCATTCCTCCTCTTAAGCCAGTATATTCTGTATAATGAAATGAGAATATATGTTAAAAACAGATAGAAGAGGAGAAAAAAAAGATGATGCTCATGTAAATCATGTTTAGTGGTCTTAGCCCACTGCAGACTCAAATGTCACTGCCAGCACCTCACATGTATGCCATGTTTAGAAGATCGTGGGGTAGCTGGCTGCAGTTGCTTAAAGCTTGCTTGTGCCCTCCCTAATCCCCGCACTGCTTTCTGAAGGCTGGTCCCTTCTGCTTTTCAGAGCCGCTCAGTGCCTTCTGGATTTGATACCAGTCTTGAAGGACAGCATAGCCCAACTGAGCTCATGTTCTCACCCAGCCTGTGATTATTCTCCTTTCTGCCATACCTGTTTCCCTTCAGTCTTAGAGGAGAGAACTTTGCAGTCTGGAAGCACCTGGCTTTAACTCAAAAGTTGTCCGGAGCTGCTGTTAGTGACAGAGGATCTTCACTGCAATGGATAAAATGGGTTTATGCTGCATTTAATAACTGCCTGATAAAACCAGACTGTTCTATTCTGGCCTTCTTGACCTAATGTACAAGACGTAACACTGTGTGGTGTATGCGAAAGTGTGTTAACCACTCTACAAATCTATAAATCTGTCCCTGCTGTTGCAGCTACAGTATCATGTTTAAAAGGATATGAATTCCTAAAATTTCCCTCTGTTCTGTACTGTAAATGGGACAAAATGATCTCAAGGATAGGAATTCTCATTTTGAGACTGGCTGGCACAGGTCTCTACTTTCAGCCCCTGAGAACATTGGTTTTGTATGGCATTTGTAATATATGTGTTTCTTTACCAAGTGTCTAGGAGGTTTAAAGTAGTTTTGAACTCTTTGTCAAAGCTGTCTAATAACAAGCTTAGTAAACCTTCTGCACTTGGAAGAACCAAAACAGTAAGAATAGGGCTGGTTTATTTGAAGACTGGCAGGGGCAGAACCTTCCCTGTCGCATTATTTAAAGTTTGCCCACACAGAGTTCTATGAAGTCAAGTCGAGATCCTGCTGCAGTTCTTGTCAGTCGATCTCTGTCTTCACTTCTGTCCCTCTTTAAAACACATATATACTCTAAGGCAACTGACAGGTGACAAATATACAGACTTCTGCTTCTGATGCCAGTAAGAACAAAGCTGTCCTTTGCCAGAGAAGAACTGTTTCAGGTATAGCCATATTTGGCACTTAGAGGACTTAATACTTCTATATGTTCTGGATAAGTATTAATTCAACCAGCCCTGTATGACATGTGCAGACATA
Source organism: Dasyornis broadbenti (assembly GCA_013397935.1). Taxonomy (NCBI): domain Eukaryota; kingdom Metazoa; phylum Chordata; class Aves; order Passeriformes; family Dasyornithidae; genus Dasyornis; species Dasyornis broadbenti. Next base: position 1,180,649 of record VZRN01000521.1, read on the forward strand.
AATTTCAAGTACCTTAAGTAGCCAGCCTGAAGCAAATTCATCAGCCTCAGAGACTTTATGTCACCATAAAACCTGCATAAGGCGGGGTGACAGCTGGCACTGAAGATCTCATGTGCACTGGAACAACCCCTTTGACTTTGTTCCTCAGTGTTCATCATGACAAAGCCAGCCCTTTTGGATTCCTGCATGGCAAAGGGTTTTCCACACATTTTTCCTTTCTTTTCAAATAAGTGGAAGCTTGCCAAGGTTTTGGACTGAGCTGCTCATCAAACAGAATATTGAATGGATTTTAGCCTTGCTGGTCTCTGTAGAAATGCCTCTTTGCTCACACAGCCTGTCACCGAGCTTCTGCTCAGCTCTCCCAACAGTAACATCATACAGTGACTAAGGAGCTTCTTTGGGTATAAGGGCTTCTGCTTGCTAATATCACTTAAAAACCAATTGAAAAAATATGTAAATAGCAAAAGATATAAAGCAGGTGTCGCCAGGGAGATTTACATCCCAGTCTAATCAGGTCAGCTGAGTCCTGAGAAGAGGAAAGGGGAAAAGTGAGGAAAGAAGGCTTAAAAACTTACAGTAACCATTTATTTCTGTTTTTTTTACCATCTTGACTACCTTTGTAAATCTGCCCTTATCTCTTTCTGTGACACTTCCTAGAAAATGAAGGCTAATATTGCCTTATTTCCCACATTTGTTGTAACACTAAGCACCGTGAGATGCTCAGGTAGCACAGCAGAGGAAGGCATCAAGGTACCGCATTTTGCCATACAGTCTAATTTCCCTGAAATAGCTTTGCTAACTTAGTAACTAGGGGCTATAGCCCTGCTGGTTGTGGCAAACCCACTGAGCTATTGTGCTTTTCGTTTACTGCACACTTGATTGTCTGTGTGCTGTGCTAGTGTGTGAACAGGCATTCTGGAGAAAAACAGCACCAATTTTCCATACCATCTAAGGAACTCAATTGACAGAACTGTGTGACAAATCAGGGCAGATTAAAGTCAAGCTGGTCAAATTCTGCCATATTGACATCTGTACAAAAAGAACCCCATGGCATCCCTGTGTCCAAAAAAAGGTGTAATTTGGATCCCAGTCACAACACTCAGATGCAAAGAAGGAAGAAATCCCCAGTTTTAAAGACAAGGGAAGACTCATTTTTGAGCAGAATGGGACTGGGGCTTTTCTGGTCTGTTGAGGTTGTAATTACAGCCTCTCAAAACTTGCGTGTCATTGCTAATTTGAGAGAAAATGGGACACTGATATCTGTAAGAACACTCAGGGCTGGGTTTTTGATTATAAACTCCATATATATCAGCAAAACAACCCTGTGAATATTAAAGTCATTTAGTATCTCTATATAAGTAATTAGAGAAACCGTTCAACAACAAAATATGGGAAGATGTAAATGTCACTTACTAAGGAAAATTTAAAGAGGTTAGTCAGATTTTGAGATACCTGAAAATCAAACTGACCATCAAAGTGTGTCATGAAATTGGAATTGTTTAACACTTTCCAAAGAACAGCTTTCCTTGCTAAATATCTTCTACCTACAGAGGAATCATTGTTAGATGGTGCCCTCCACTTAAGATACAGATCTTGTCATTTGATACATCCTATTTTATTGCATATAGCTTTGTGTCATGAAAAGACCCAGCTCTTTGCCTTAGAGATTTGATTATTGAGTAATTATTCTGCCTTTTGGGAAGATAAATATAATGTATATTAAGAGAGGCAAACATGCCGTAAACACCCATTGTAAATAGGTATTTACTTATGGTTTGTGTCAGCTCAGTTGTGTGTAAGACACTGCTCCTTGGCACTGGGTAAGTGTCAAAGTATGTACCTACCCTATCCCATCAACCCAGAAGGGTGCCTTTCACCTTGCAGTACGGCAGTTGAAGCTCCCAGTGAAACTGGAGAGGTGCCACGTGTGAGAGATGCAGGAAAATAAAAAGGCACGTCCTAGGAAAGCCTGTCTGAATTTATCCATCACTCCTGGCCACTTTTCTCCAGGTGCTTTATCTTTGTTGAGTATCTGGGTTCCTACAATGGATGCTGGGCATCTTCTGTGAAGTGCCTTTTAATGCCAGGCTCCTAGGATGCTCATTTGACTGAATTAGCCAATGGTCCATGTGCCAAGCATTCATATGGGAATGAAGAGCGCTTGCCTTAGCCTTTAGCTCTGTGCTTTGTTCCTCCCGGGAGATTATTTCTAGCTCTTTCTCAACATCAGTGAGAGATAAGGGTGCCTGGTACTTTGCCATACAAGACCAGAAAACTTCAGTTCATTGCAGTGCTGAGCTTTATCAAAAGCTTAAAATAAACTAGCTGAGGTTCATTCCTCTTGCAGGTGATAATACCTTACAGCAGGAATCCCAGGAGAAAACTACTTATAAAATATGTTGTGAAGAATCTGGAGTTTGGGGGCCTTCTGAAATCATTTCTTGCTCTGCATAGGCACTCCCTTATTGATATGCTTAGCACCCCTTGACATCACCTGTGTTCTGGGTCTGTGGTTGGAAATGAAGATGTTGGTGCTTATCTATCTGTATCTAATTTTGACAAAGCTTTCAAACTTTCCATGCCCAAAAAATAGCATTGCAGGGATTTGGTGTCCAAATAAGGGTGGAGATGGGGAGAGAAGAATTTAAAAAAGATTTATCTCATATAAATCTAAAAAGCACAAATTCTCATTTATTTATTTCTATTTGAGACTCTGTTAGCAGTAAGGTGCAAGCATTACATATACAGGAGATAGCACGCAGAGGAAAAAAGTAAAAGAGTTAAATGATAGCAGTGATCAGTATTTTAGTGTATTCCTTCTACAATCTAATAGATACAAATAGAAAAGGCCAGGCACAACACAAATATTTCCTATTATGAATAAACTAAAGTCACAATGGAATCTGTCATGCTTGTGATATGAGAAATGGACAATATTCCCAAGCTGTTGCCATGATGGCACTTGAATGCAGTTTGTACTTTGTTTATGAAGCTGAATCAGAAACCCTTTTTCCCCTCCCCTCTCTCTTTTTTTTTTTTTTTTTTTTTTTGGCCCAGCATGTGTAATTCTTCTTCATGGAAGCTCGAAATGGCTGTGGAGCAGCTCAATATTCCATTTATTTTATTTATAAAATAAATTCAAAGCCTGAAAAGATGAAGTAATTGACTTACTGGGATGACAGTTAAACCCACTAAATTTAATCTTATCCTCTCAAGTACAACATATCGCGCTTACAAATTATCACCCTGCACCAGACAGGCCTGCTCTCTTCACCTAATCCAAATGGAAATGAAGGCCTCTGTTATTGTATTATCTGACTTTACTATCAGCATTAATCCGGCTTAACTCACTTAATGATGCCACTTGTGGCACTATGAAGGCAGCAAAGAAGTCTATAAACTACTTCCATTAAAATGCAAATCTGGCCCACAGAGAAAATAAGTGACACAAAAGTAGGAGAATTCGGCCATACACTGTATTAGCCTCTTGCAGCACAGAACTGATACAAGCATAATAACTGATGCTGTGATTATTATTCTAGCTGTGGATTTCCAATGAAAGGAAGCCAGTCTACCACAGAACGTCACAAAAGTGCTTCAACAAGCCAGGGTATTTAATTTCTGAAGAGATTTATATTTTTTGTTGTCAGGAAATGAACAAATACTTATCAATGTAAAAACTGCTATCTTAAATCTTCCTGCCAGGTTTTTCATACTGATATTATTTGCACCCTATAACACAGGAAATGAAAATCTTCTGTGCCTTTCACATCTCCACTGTATCTTAAAATTCTTTAGTAACAGACTTGCTTCTTTTTTTAACCCCCTTCTGTAAACATAAAAGAAAACTTTTATGGATTAAGTATAGGGAATTACTAATGCCAAAATCCCAACCCCAAATTCTTTCTCCTGAACATTTCTGTTTGCTGTTAATTTAATTATTTTTTAAATGGAATCATAACATCTGTTCTATGGAAAAGTCTGATTTAATTTTAGTGTAAAGCTACTCACATTTACCTCTACCCCTCTCCTCCCTCACACACACACATGTACACTGGCATATCCTGCCTAGCCATCCCTTTGTGTGAAAAATCATTAATACCTCCATTATTATGAAAGAAATCCTAGTCAAAACACCAGGATTCAAGTCTCTTCCAATCTCTCTTGAGTTCAGTAGTTTTCTCTGCCTTGATAATTCTAAGACTTCATTTCTGGCTTTGGCACAGGGACAACATGCATATCTACGTGGAGACATAGGCAAAGAGCTCCTACTGCTTAAATCAACATTTTTTCTATAGGCTTCGATAGCAAAATGTAGATGCAAGAATTTGGTCCAGCATATTTTATGTGCAGGGTGTTAGATGTGTGATGCTCCCTCACTTTTCCTTGGAAGGCTTATTACTGATAATATTACAATTAGAGATGGGGCCAAGCTCTGCAATTGGGATTCGTGTTTCAGTCTCACACATGGGAATTTGATTTAGCTCAGTGTGCTGAGAGGAGTAGCAATGAGATTCAGGTTTGCATCGAAGTTTGGATGATGAATCCCCTCTGAGGCTGAAGAATGTTTTGATCTGGAGCCCTGGTGTGCTCTCTGACAAAGACCTATTCTCTCTCATCCCCACCCACACGCTTACCCCACCCGGAGCATGACTTGTTATCGGGATGGCCGTTCAGCAGCACACGGTTTTGCTCTGATGTTCCATTGCTGAAATACTGTTAAATTGACTTTTCTCTCACCTGAGGCCCACACCAGTGTGATCTGATTGCGGCAAGCGTTGGATCTACTACAGCGCTTCTGCCTGGGGTACACCTCGCTGACCTCGGTGTCACCAGCGCTTCAGCAGTGAGCTGTTCAATGCAAATGAAAACATCCACTTTGAGCCTAAAGCCATGCTCTGTGCCCTTGCAGCAAAGGGGGTTTCCACTTAAAAGAGGCCCACAGCTCTGCAGACTTCAGCAGCTTCTCTTTGTAGCTGTTCACAGATGCTGGGAATTGTTGCCACTTACAGGATGGAGTTAACCCCTAGGCACAGCATATCTGGAAGTTATGTTGTGGCCAACCACGTGCAGTGCCGCAGACATCCTGCTCATCTGATGAGCTGTGAGCGGGTCTCAGAAATGGGGAGCACAAGCAGATTGCAGAAGAGAGCCCAGAAACTGCTAGCAGGGGCACTGCCTTCCACCTGCACACCTCCTTGCAATCCATCCTTGGCACCTATGGGTTTGCATTCCCTGTGCCAAATCCCGAGCTGGTGTCAGCAAATGATTTACTGAGCTTTAATCAGGGCTTGTTAGTTATTATTATTTCCTAATAATTCCCTAATTTACCAGGGAACTGCCTCCATTCCTGTACAATTTTGGTCTGAGGCCTTTACCTTCTGAGATGCAATGCTCTGTGTAAAAGCAAGATATCAGCTAGGTAATTTTTCTTACCAGTACACAATAGAACTTCAGTGGGTTAGCTTGAAATGCCATTTTCAAGCTATGGAACTACTGAACTACATCTCAACATGAATGTTATTATTTAAATTTAAATTGGGATTGCTTCAGTTTAGCTGAATGTGCTAAATTGAATTGGCGTAACATAAACGATGAGAAGTTTTGAAGGGCATAGGGATTTGTAGTGATGTAGACTACAGGAGCCTGTGACACTTGAATTGCTCCAAATTGTCTTTATCCTAACACTGTAAGGGACACAGGACTGGGTTCTCACATTCTGCGTTTTGTTTTCTTTGCATCATGGTGCATCTACAGCATCTTCATGCAGATATCTTGCAGTTTATATCCATTATACTTTTCCAGAAAATGGGAGGGTGTTGGACTGGTTGAGCTTCCAGCTGAGTTATTCTGTGCTTCAACTTGTTCTGGTGAATCAAACCAAATACTTAGATATCTAATGAAATTTGGCCTTGTATCATGGATGATACTAAAGGTTTAACATTCAGTCTCCTAGAAAACTGTCTGTATACATTGAATAATTAGCACACTGCAATATCCTGAATACGTAGTAGTGTGGTATGCAGTAAATCTTTTTAGATGTTATTATATTCACAGAAGGCATGAATTTTAGATGTTTATATAAACAAATGCACATATAGACCAAATTATACCAAATTTATACATGCAATTGTCAATCAAGTTGGCATATGATTAATTCTAATTACCGTTGAAGAATGATCAAACAAATACCTGTGCAATCTTTTGTTGTTTTATTGGCATTGATAGAAGTGTGATGATCTAGAGAAAGACTTTTTATCGAATTGTTAGCATATTTGTGGGAAAAAACAGACATGTTTGAAGTCTTTTTGAAGTCTGAAACAGAAGCACCAAACTTCAACTAAATATCAAATAATTTTAATTTAAATATGTTAGCCAGTTAGATCATTAGAGATTATCTAATTCACCCCTGTGGAACAATGAGGGCATTGTGAGAACTGAGAAGTGAGAGAAAGAGTGACATACCATACAAGTGACCTCTCAGGTCTGCAGGGTCTTTAGAGGCTAAAACCAGCCTCTAAATGGAAAGACTGTTTTCAGCTACAGCTTAAATGTGAAAGAGGCATTTATTTATTAGAGTATGATTAAGCCTTGACCTGATGAAACTGTCTAAATAATGAAATGCTATTTCTTTTGGAAAGCTCCAGATCAGACCAAACTATGTAGATGTTTTTGTGGCGTGGGAAGCACGAGACTGCAATAGGTAGAACTTGCAGCCAGAAACCTCAGCCAGGGGAGCTCCTGCAGTCCGACTCGGTTTTGACCCTGCCCGCACTTTGCTTTCAAGGCCTGTATCTGGAAGAGCTGCTCAGAATGCTTTTAATGGGGAAAAATAAACCAAGGATTTCTAACCAAAATGAAATATCTTGCCTGAACTTTCTTCTTTTGTATCATTCTGGCTTTATTGCTTTCTTTTTTTCCATCCTTAATTTAAGATCATATTCAGCTATTTTTGTGAGTGTGTTTATACGTATCCTATGATTTTCGGGTTTTATTACAGTGTTAAGTGTTTCTTAGGCACAATATTGAACTTCACTGATCTTTCAAAGTTTTATTTCATAAGGTTGGGGTTTTTTTCAGAGGATGGGAATTCCTATTTTTCCAAATCTATTGTCCACAAAATGTACTGAGCCAGTCCAACAGAAATATGATTCAGTGTGGGGCTCACTAAAATATGTCTCTAAGCAGAAGAGAAGGTGCTGGATTACTCAAATCTCCTTACCAGCATAATTCCAAAATGTCAAGGGAAAAAAACCCCTCTTCTTTGCTCATAAAGAAATTTTGGCTTTACTCTTGTGTAGCTGTGTTATATCTTCTGTTACTGTCCCCTTTTGGAATAACTTTTGGGTAGACAATTGTTCACTGTGTGAAAGTTGCTCATTCATTTCTTTCAGAGGCCACTGGACAAGAGTCAGCAGGTAACAACTCACTGACCTAAAGACCTACCCATGCTCAGATAAATGAGCTGAATGTGAAAGGCTAAAAATCCCATTACTAGACCTTGAGCCATCCTGTCCTTAAGCAATTTTGCAATATTTCTAGGAAAGAAATAAATACAAGTTGTGGATTAAGGGGCAAATCAGATAAACCAGCAGTGAACCATTCTTCTGAAATAAAATTTTTCCTGTGTTTTTGCTTAGCTGCACTCCTGACGCAATGAGATGATACTTTTAAGAGATGTGTGGACACTGTCCTGAGTGAAATCAAGCCAGAGATTGAGGCCATAAAGCTTATTTTACTACCTTGGCACTGATGTCTATCCCAAATTTTTAATATTCTTTTAAAATTCTCATAGCAGGAGAACTTGTTCAGGTGACTACAACCAAATTTCTTTGAGAGATGATCTCACCCCTAGCAAGCCTGAACTTTGCTCACTATTTCTAAAATTAGCTAAACTATATTTTCCAACAAGATCTGGGAAGTGTCTGGATATCTATAGCTCAATTTAAGATCTACATCTTTCAAGGTTCAGGAATCTCGGCTATATGTGACTTGAAAACTCTTATGGAGACTCTTCTTCAAACTTTATCCAGTTTTTAAGGGCCTTAAAATTCAGGGAAGACAATTCCCTCTGTGTACCTAGGAGAATTAACCTTCAAAGTCATGTTATCTGTTCATTGGTTGGTGTCGGGAGTAACCTTTATTTCTGTCTTCTCCTGAGATCCAGAGGTTTGAATTCACCTGAGTTCACCTGAGACCAATGGAATTCAGGCCACCAGCAAACCATTCCTCTCCTGTGCTATCAGGGCCCTTCTGAAAAAGGATCTCGGGCTGGTTTTCAGCTGTCTGATGTTGCTGCTGCGGAAGCAGATGGGACAGAAAAAAGCTGCCAGAGCAAGTGCTGAGAGTGCCTTTTCCATTAAGTGACGAGAATGGGCAAGAACTTTGGCTGTGAGCTCAGCCCTGCAGCCTTTCAGGCTGAAATTAGTCACAGGGAGAAAATTGAGTATATTTTTATATATATGTGTACAACTGGGTGAAGTTCAATTGAAAATATATTACGTAGTTCTTCTGGTGAAAGAGGAAAACAATACCAATTTATTTAGCTTGCAGATTATTATCCTTTCTAAGAATTAATGTAAGCATTGTTTATGAAACAAACAAAACAGGACAAAAGTTTATCTTCTGGAAATGACAATAATGAGATATTTTCAGGGGTTTTTTTTTGTTAGCTGAAGCCACTTATATGAATACACCATGAATTGAATAATCCAGCTGATTAACCTAAAATTTAATTAACTAAAGAAAAAATATCATTCCGCTCTTTCAAATATTAAACTTCCTCATTATATGACTAAATATTTTTTTAAATACTATGTATTTTTTGAAACCCTCATTTTGCATCTTGTGGAGCCTGGCTTTTAACGTATTCAGTCCCCTAATTCAATCACACTGATTTCAATAGGATTTAAATCTCTAGGCACTTCTAAAAACCCCACTAGGCACTTCTTCATCTTTAAGCACCTAACTACCTCTAAAAGTCTGGCCCTTGATAATTTTAGAAAATGGTCCTTTCTATCATGCAGAGTTTCCTGCTTGCAAACTGGAAAAGTAATTAGCATATAGATGCATCCCTCAGACGGTAGACTGGGTTAAACTGGATTTTTCTACCTTTTAATAACCATTGGAAAACAACAAGGAATTAATTGGTTTGGAAATGTGAACTGATGGAAAAAGGCAAGCTACAGAAAAGTTATTAACTATGTAACACCGAGAGTCCTTAAAACCATCAGTTAATGAAACAAAGAGAAGAATACATTGAGTGAGAATTGATTTAGAAGTGAAGAAGACAGATGGAAAAGGAATTGCACTATAATATGATGAAGAAAATATTTCTGTCTTAGAGACTGCAGTAGTCACTGCTGTAGCTGTAATAAAGTGAGAATAGCAGTCCAGGGAGCGTGTCTGAGGTGAAAAGAGCCCCTTGGCTGTGGTTCTGTGCTGCTCCAGCACATCCCCTGCTCAGGGCAGCCTCCCCAGGATTTACCACAGCCCAGCCTGCACAGTGCCAGGTGCTCTGGCAAATGGCAGTGAAAAGTCTCTCCTGGCACCTTCTCTGATCCTATCCAGCTGTGCAACACCCTCCTCAATGCCCCTCCAGGCATTCAGGGGTGCCAGCAAGCACGGGAAGAAAAACTTTTCCAGGGGCGTGAGGTGCCCCAGTAGTGAGACAAGAAATGTCTTTGAAATCTGCGGATGAAAAATTCTGTGTAAGAATGAGATTTTTTTTTTTTTTTTTTTTTAATATTATACAATCCTCAAGGGCAGAATTTGAAATAGCTGCTAGGAAGTGTTGCCTATTCCCAGTTTACATGAGATATCTTTAATCATATTTTAGTCAGAGAAAGAAATGACTGCAAGAGGAGTTGTAGAACCTGTTCCTTACTTTCATCTTTGCTTTTCCACTCAACCTCACATGACAGAGAGATGAATCTGCAGCCAGACTGATACTTGACTGACCAGGATTGTTCTAACACAAGGGAATAATTATAAAAGACACTTTTTTTCTGCAAATACCCCCAGGTTAATTTTTTTAAAATTTGAGCAGAACCCTGCTCTCACAGTGTAAAGTAAATATTTTTATGGTTGTATGCAGGGGGAAAAAAAAAAAATCTTTGTTTTGGCTTAGTTGTGTTCATACTCTAATGAGATAATTGAAAAAAACAGTAAGTAGGAAAAAGCTCTTAGTGGAAGCATATTTTAAGTACTAGAGGACTTATAATTTCATGTCAATAGAAATGAATATAATACTGAATAAAGCATAATGTTTTATGTAAATGTAATTTTTGTTTGCTTTTCGGAGTTTTTAAGGCTCTTATGGAACTAAGGATGAGTCAAATTGAGGGTGCATCACTCCGCAAAGTACAGCATGGGATGTGTATGCCAGGATCACCTTAATGAACTCCATTGCCAGGCGGTATCAGAAAGCCCAGGAAAATGTAGTCCCATGGGATTGCACAAGAATCCCATCCATGTGTGTGAAATGGAGTTTCCTTACTGCAAGGTGCAGGAGCTGCAGAGAAGAGAACAGAATGAAATTGGGTTGGATGTCTACATTCTCCTCTCAGACCTGCATGAAAGAAGAACAAAGCCTTTCAGAGAGGTAAGAATTTTTGAGCTTTTATCTCTGGACTAAGTCCAGTTTTAGCCCATAGGTGCCTGGAGGGCATGAGCTGACCTCTGCAGTGCCTTTGCCACACCAGCCCCATTTAAAAAGGAACCTGTTTGTGCCCGAAGTTTGCTCTGTGTTGTGAGCCAAGGAGTGATAACTACAATTAGGATACTTCCTTTTAAAGTTCCTAGATCCTGCTTAAATACTGGTATAGACTTACCCCACCCACAGCCTGTGAGAAGCAATGTAATAAAGGAGTAGGACTTCAATGACTCTTGTGGGTCCCTTCCAGCTCAGGGGATTCTATGATTCCATGAAATGTGAGCTACTGCCTTTATGGAAACCTGATTTCCTGTATTGCAAGGTGGTACCTGATGCATTCAGGCAGAGGAGCACAAACTCTCATATTTCTATGACTTAAGAGAATCAGAAGGTGAACACTAATGAGTTTGAAAGTGATGAAATTATTTGCCAATAAGGTCAGCTTTTAATTTAGTTTGTACTCATCTTCCAAATGGACAGAGATGAATTTCTGAAATCCTTAATGAACCATGAGTGCTTGCTTGCTCTTATCCTGCAGGAAAGAGCCAAAGGCAGCATTTCAGTAGCACTGGAAAGCTTTGCTGTGCAAAATGTCTCCTAGTGCCTACCCAAACTGAGTAAAATTTTTCAATGTGAGCCAAGTACCACTGACTTTTATTTACATTAGAGAGAGAGATCATGGCTTTTATTTCTGAAATAGCTTCTCCTGGCCTACATTTGAAAATGTAGTGGTTCATTTTAAGGATGTCAATGCTGCTGAAAGGAATGATTGCATGACTTCCGTCCTTATGAAAGCTGGAAAGTTAAACATCTTTGCTTATCAACTAAAGGAAAAATAGTTGGGGTGATAAACAGAGACTTTATAGGGAGATTGATTGACTTCCTGTGTATCCTAATGGTTGTGGCACTTCCCTTTCTGCCCCATGACAAGAAGGCCCCAATCCAGTGAAGCACTTAAGGCTGAGTAGTGCCTTGGATGGGACTGGAACTGCTCACAGTGTGTAGAACTTGGCACACACTTGTGCTTTATTGGCTTAGAGCCAAGCTGAGTAATATGAACATAACACTGTATTCGAATTCACTATATTCAGTTCTAAGTTCTGTATTGATCTGGATTTGAAGCCTTCACTGAAGTAACTTTTAAGTTTCTTTTTTTTTTTCTATGAACACAAAATGAATTTGATATAGTTGCCTCTTTCACTCAGAGATTTGAAAATACGTTAAAAATATGAATGTATTGATCTCTCACTATAGGAAGAGTAAGTAGTAGCAACTCATAAAACAGATGAGGAATCTGAAAGTAGATGAGTGGAGAAAAAAAATCTAACAACAACTGAATGAAATTGGAAAACAAATTTGTCTTGTTTGTATTCCCATCTGCTTTGGGTTCAGTTTCATTAGCTTTCTTGGAAGGGAGCTTCTGTCAGGAAAGTTTATGAAAACACTGTTTTAGTAGACAGTCAGAATAGCTGCAGAAAGTTTTTTTTTTTTTATTTTGTAATCTAGCTTCCTTTTTATGAACTTTTTTTTACATATGAACATACAAATTCTTTACACTCCTCTTTACAAATGTAAATATCTCAAGCTACTTGTATTGCTTAGCCCGATTAAAAGCTTCTAAACAAAACACTGCACATATATTGGTTACTGAAATCTTTCACAGAAATAAATTCAAATACATTGTGATCTGTTCATACCTAACACAGAAATGTACAGAGAGGCAAAGGGCTGTATGTGCATGGCTCATTTTTTATTCACCTTTGTTGCTACTGAGTTTTGTATTTAGAGAAGGAAACAGTGAGGGAACCAAAAGAAAAATCCTCAATAAGGATTAGTGCAGGATAGATAGGTTTTTTTGGTCATGAATAATATAAAGGGATGTCATTTTTTTTAAAGGGCAGGAAATGATTGAAATATCATTTGTACATACGTTAGCTTGTGAAACTCATTGCATATGGGTAACATTAGAATGACATAACAACAATATAACATAGCATAACATGACTGCAAGGCTCACTGGTTGTATGTGAAAGGAAAAGCTGCAGCCATTTGAAATACAAAGACAGTATGCAGGAAGAAGAACAATAATGATCACCATTAAGCATTGGGTTTTGGAAGAAGATTCTCTCATAAGCAAGTTATTGCATAATTCTCTGTTATGGGAGTTTCACACCTTCCTCTGAAACATCTGGTGCTAGAATGCAATAAAACACTAAATGAATTTCTGACCTGATGTGGCATGACAATCAATAAAATTCTTTTATTAGCTAGCTCTAGTTTTAAGAACTTGTCATAGTAACAGCACGCAGCTTTGCAGAATGCTAACTTGTGATCAAACATTCAATTTGTTTTGAAAACTAAATCTTTCCTGCCTTATTGCACATTTCCTCAAGTCTGGGGAGATTAGCCTAGCATACCTCATCATCTACCACTAGAGAAAACACAGGCTCTTGGGGTCGGTTGTTTAACATCTAATGGATGTTGGGTAGGAAATCTGTAGATGTACAAAGCAGCTGAGATGCAATCAAAATTGCTTTAGACCGAGTAGCCAACCTATGGTTCAAGTACAAATTCTTCAACCATGCCTCTTTCCCCTAAACAATGTTCTTCTCAGTGTCCCTTCTGCCACCCTACAGTCTCACGGTCCCTACTAACATCAGATGTCAAAATACAGTAATTCCTAAACTTCTGGTAGATATCCCAGTAAATCCAGTGTGGGAATGCATGCGGTCACAAAATCAAAGCTAGTGCCCATGCATGAGGCAGGCATCTGACATATGCCAGGTGATGCCTGAGTTTTAGGTGTAGGACACTGTGCAGAAGGTTTGCAGGTTCTTGAGGTGCTTTGTGCCCCCACTCTACAAGAAATGCTGGAACTCCATTGCTGTGGCCAGGCTCAAGGGAGTTTGATGTTGTTGGAGAAAAGGCCAGGGCATCCTGGAATGACTTTGTGGGTCTGTGAGGCAATTCACAATGGCAAATCCGGGGCTCTTTCACAAGCACAGATTCACAGCAAGGATAAAATCAAGCACATGTTACCTCATTGTTTCAGTGAGACGAAAATCAAACCCCTCCTGAGTGCTTGGAAATGCCTAACTCTGAAATGACACCTCTGGTGAGAAACCCTGAGAGGTCCAACACTGTGAACCCTCCCCACACTCCTGCCAAATGAAGTCGTGCTGTAAAGCAATGCAGTTTGATAGTGTGGCTTGCATTTCTCAGAGCAGCCTGAATGATTTTTTCCCAAAGAATGCAGCAAAGTGTTAATATGATATCTCTGTGGGTTTGAATTATAAACATGTCTTGAGGCACACCAAGAGTATTGAATCAAATGTAAATGTCTATATGAGTAAAGGAAACATGCTCATGCATCAGGAGGATTTATTTTGTGCAGGGTAGCACAAAAAATCAACATGATTTTAACAGCTATATTTTCATGTAAATGGACTGTAGCCAGTATGAAGATATTCCAGGAATCCCAAACTTTATGCACCACTTCTGAAGTCATCTTCATATAGAACAATATTTAATTTGTCATTAATTAATAAATTTCTGTGCAAAAGCCAGCAAACTATCTTGGCTGAATTGACCAGCACAAAGATTATTTTTCTGGAAATGAGCTGAAATTCATACTGCTGGCAATTTCCATGAAAATAGAACTGCCGTTTGTAGCTTTTATTTTAAAGTAAGAATAAAATGATGCCAAATGACAGCAAATAAAAGAGGTGAAAAATCCTACCTAAAAGACATAGGCAAGAAAATTCCAACTTGTGTGTCTGTCCCAGCAAGCTAAATAGATGTTTCTTGCAAGGAACTATTTGAAACTTGAATTTATTTGGGACTATTTAGAAGATACTACTAAGTGTAAATCCCTTCTCATTGCATCTCCTGGAAATCAGGGCAGATTTTGTTGTATGAAATCTTTTCCTCTTTGAAAGTCAATGACTGGGGAAAGGAGCAGTGGGGAGGGGGAGACTTGGCAGACTGCCACCATCCTCTTTCATTATTTTGTATGTTACACATCCCATATAAATCTGCATTTGCTTGGTTTGCCACCCTGTATGTTGATGCAGGAATGATTCTTATTTTATAGTTATAAATAATATATGCGCATTCAGAGACATTTCAAATATTTAGCTTTCTTGAATTCTCACTTTTGCATACTTTCCCCTCCCTATACTCACCCCCTGCCTTCACGTCTGCTACCCAGTCAAAATAAAAGTCTCCCCCATCTCTATCTCCCATTGTTTTTTCCATGGTTGATTGAATGGTGTGCTAGGTTCAGTGAACTTGGTCTTGGCTACTGCTCCACCCAGAAACAACCTTCTCTTCTATGCCAATTATCATATGAAAGCTTTTAATGTCGTTTTACTGCAGCTCTGCTTCAAGTTTCAGAATTGAAAGTGGCATCATGCAGCCCACATTTGCCCAGTTGCAGGGAATAACCCTTCTCCCCTCCTTCCTTTTGCCCTACTTCAGTGTAAAATATTGTCTCCTTCCTTTTATTTGCTAGATCAGTGTCTTCAATAAATAATTGCTACTTCAGATATGAAAACAACTTTCACTCTGGGATTCTGGTGCTGTTAGAAATATTATTGGATGGTGTGGAACTTATCCTCTGAGGATGAATTGGTTAGTGCAGATAACGGAGCAAGCTGGTCTCTTGGAACTTTAGAATGATGGAAGTCTCTTCAAACAGAGGTTCAAACAGAAAATTTTAAATTTCAGCACAACACAACAGTACAGGGGAGAGTGTAATATGGTATAAATTTTAAATGTTGTTGACTCATGTCATGGCTAATGGTCTGCCCTCATACCTGGATTATGTATAGATGTAAAATATTTTTATACACTGAACACATCCATGAACATGTATGAATATGCTGTTCGTATTTTGAGAGGTTAGTGTCAACAGAAATTAATTTGTCCTTTACAATGGTGTCTGAGTGTCAAGAGAGACTCTGCTGTCATTCCAAGTTTAATAGCCACATAGCATAGGTACAAAATCTCACTCTGTGCCACCGCTAAATGTAATTCAAAAGCACATTAAAGAGTAAACCAGTTTTCTGATGTTGAAACAATAGCTTCACAAGAACAAGTGTTATTTAAATTATGAAAAGTATTTGTCCATGTATTTTTCTTAGATTTAGTCAAAAGATACATTATATATCAAAGCTCTTAGGGTTCTTATTTTTTTAACATGTTTATTCTAAAAAAATCTTCACAAGAAACTACAAATGTTAACAGCTGATATTATTAATCTCAGTAGCAGGAAATGCAACATGACTGCCTTTACTGGGGGTGTGGGGAAGAGGACACTTCACTTCCAAAAGAAATACTGGGTTTTCACTATTTTTATGTTTGTTGTTCCCACAAAAATGGACCCAAGTGTTTCGAAAGGATTATAAATATGGTAGCAATTTGGCACTGTGAGCTGGTTGCAGCCTCTGTGTGTGTTTGTGTCTCTGCTCGTGTGTGGAATTTGGCCAATTCCAACTCTGAGTTGGTCACAAGCAGCCAAATGGCTTTCAGTTTTCTTTTGTTGTAGCTGCATTCCCTACAGGGTAAAACCTTTCAGGCTCTACTTCAAGGTACAATATGCTCCTCTGAGAAGATAAATTATTAAAATGCAGTGTATGCTTGTGAAAATTCCAGCTTTGCAAAGTTATGCTCATTTAGACTCCAAGAAATAGCCACTCTATCCTTCCAGGTCTCAGGTAAGCCAAGACATGTGCTAATTTTCTTCTAACTTTGAAGTTCTGATGGTCTTACGGAAACCTGTGTTTAAGAGAAAAATGGAATCTGCGTCACCATGAAGGATTCGACGTGTCTGGTGCGGTTAATCTGGAAAGCACTTCTTCACCAGCATTCAGAGTGGAGTGATTAGATGTGAGAGCCCATCTAGTATTCGGGTTTATGCATCACCACAGCTTATTTTAAATATTACGAGACAGCTGGAATAAGCAAACCGTCTACTGTTTACCACAGAACTGCATCTTTTACTGCTTGGCTGCCTAAACACCTGAGGTGTGATAGGCTCACTCATGAGAGGGGTGGGCCACCCTCCGTCGCCGGCTGAGTGCTGTCCATTCCTGCTGGCTCAGGCAGAGTTGAGGTTGCAAAGCCAAACAGGCTCCTGAGACAGCAGACAAAAGTGCCAGACAGTCCTGAGGTCCTGATGGAGCCCGAAGGCCGGTATAAACTGTAGGTTTTTGTAAGCAGCCGCCTCTCCTGTTTTCCAGACCTTCAATATTGTGGTCTTTGCCAGGTTAACTGGGTGTTCATCTTCCTGTTACACCCTAGGTCGTTGCAGTTACTAAAGAAAATGTATATTATCACTTGGAATGAAATATATGTTCACATACAGGATGAATGTATGGAGTGAAATATGTGCGTGTGTACACTGCACATTCTGAAACAAACAAGTTAAAAGGAACATTTTGAGACATTTGAGAGTGTTAATATTGATTACTAAATAGATTAAGAGACAGCTACAAGAGGTTTTGTCAGGAGATCAAACTTTACCTGTGTGACAATGTTAATAGTATGAGACATGAACATTTATCAACAAAACAGTTTCAGCTGCTTGGCAAAAAGCATTGCATCTCTGAAGTGTTTTGTCATACCTCTTCTCCCACCTAACAAATCATGGTGTTGTACGCTTAAACTTGCTCGTGTCAGGGAGAAGAATGTTTCCAGCAGGAAGCTGTGAGAGTAAGGTTCTTGATTAAGGGCTTCTTCAAATATATTTTTTATTTAGAGTGCATAATTATCTCATTGTTGATAGAAAGGTGGCAACAAGAATGTTAGAGCCAGCTGGCTTGGATCTGTGGTCCATCTGGCCCTTATCTCATGCAGTAAACGGCTGTGCTAGACTTTACATGGGAATATAAAACCTCAGCACAGGAGATTTCTTCTCATACATTTTCTTCGAACTGTACGTGTTCAGTAACTTCTCCAGGAGAGATATGAATTTGAGACCTGAAGAAAATCACTGTCTCTGCAAAACAAAGGCCCTTAAGACTGGTAAGACTGACACATGCAGAACAGTCATTCCACGTATATTTGAAAAATTGGTTCAAATGTATGTCAGAATCACTGATGGATATCTTTAGGTTTGATTAATGTGAGGATTAATTGAAGCTTTTGTCCTAAACCTTCTGTCTCAGACCACACTCCACTTTTCAGTCCACGTTGTAACATCTGTGTTAATAACAAAGAATGCCTTCCTTTTCCGGAAATCTCGTTAAAGTCACTCAATGGAGACTCCAGTGAAATAAACCAAAATTCAACATCTGCGAAATAATTTTCTACACAACCAGTATCTGTACAGGCTTTTAGAGTAAAAATTAAAAATACTAGTGAGCCAGAATATATTTTATCTTGGAATATGTAGTACTGTTGAATGATAGTGTCTTACTGACACATATCATTATCTGGGAGATTCTCAGGGCAGGTGACAATTGGGGAATACTATGAAGAGCTCCCTATCTCCCTGATGTTACTCCAAACAAAAAGAGCTGGATTTTGAACTATCAAAACTGTTATTCCTTTAAAATGATATTTTTCCTAGTGAGAAGTTTAGCATTTTCTTATTCTAACATTGGAAGAACATTATTTTTAGAACATTTTGATAAAATTCTCATATTTCATCTCTCTTCACAAAATTTGATTTAAAAAAAATTGAAATATTTTTGTTTTCTACAAGGTTAATATCCTATATTTGAGCAGTCCTGTTCTGTCCATATTACTTTAAAGTTTAACTGATCTGTAACCTTCTGAAAATTAATGCTGGGTCCATTGGTTACATAATAAATGCCAACAGCTGTCAAAAGCAGAGTGAAGCAAAAGCGGGGGAAAAAAAGACAGCAATTGTCTTATAGGATTGCCTCATGGTAATTCAAGAAACGTTCTGTGAATTCCACCTCAGTGGGGTATGAAATAAAACCCACATTATGATGGATTGGGAAAACCTGGGGTGGTCAAAAGCTACTTTCTCTAGGATGACTTCTTTTTCTTTATTTTTATTTTCTGATAGCTTCCCTAACTCTAAAAAGAGTAGAAAAAAATTTGAGACACAAAAATGTATGACCATGGTAAAGAAAAAAAAGAAGGGGAAAAAAATCTTTTGCAATATCAGATAATCTTGAAATACAATAATATATCTTGCAAACCTGTGAGATCTATAGCTGGCTTATAACTGATCAATTTTCCACCCAGGTTTACAAGAAGAATAAAGACCACTATAGTTCATAAATCAGCAATCTTAAGGTACTTGTATATTTTCTCTCTCCTGAAGGTGATTTTAAAAGTAAGCTATAAACATCAACACATTCAATGAAACTGAGGCATACTAGCAAAAGAGTATTTGTAAGGCCATGTATATATAAAGAGATAGTATTTTTGTGCTGTATACTAGGTAACCATAATTACGTTTTGAGTTTCCTTGTATGACAAATGGCTGTTGATGCCTGTAAAAACAGCAAAGTATTTTGATCTCCCTTTTTTTGGCAATCTCATTGACAGTTCTATTTTTATAGAGGTGCAAACACACCCAAACCTTAGAGAATAGCTTTGCTTTTCTGTTTTGAACTGTCCACCATGGAGGATTTTCTCTGACTTTACACTGAAGTCAAACTGTTGGAGGGACACCGACATCTGTGAGGATTCCACGAGCTGCAATAGTGACTGTGCAGGACCTGGTACTTCTAATCAAGGCGTTACAAATCTGTTCTCTCTTTGGGAGGACTGCAAGCATATAACTAGATGTATTCCCCAACATTTTCCCTCTCTTTTTTAATGTGGGGCTGCCAGGAGAATTGGAAGACTCCATGGTTTTCCTGGGGCAATGTGAAACACAGCTCTGTAACCGCTCTACCTGAGACACCCAAAGGTTTGTAGCTATCCCAAGTGTACCCTTTTCACTTCTGTCCTTACAGGAGACTGGGACAGTATTTGTCAGTTATGGCCCACCCTGCTGCCAGGTAGACCTCTTTGGGATTTGAAGTTTGGTGGGAAATACACCATCCTCAGGCTGGGGTGAAGGGGAGACTGCAGCATCTGTCTGTGCAGTTATTGCACAGGGCTCCTTGCTGAAGGTCAGTGCTGAAGCTCCTGCTTTGCAGTAGCTGTAGCAGTGTCTGGTTTCACAGGAGGTCAGAAATTCCTGTCTGAAGGCCTCAAGGCTCACTACCCAGCTTAGCTGGGGATCTAAAGTAGCAGGAGGCTGGTTTGCCATCATTCAGCAAGGCAGAGACATGTGCAAACCCATATCTGTCTATCACCAGTTCTTTGCATAATCCGCTTGCTCATATTGCTTCCTCTCTTTGGCTGCGCATTTTTGTTTCCCTTATTGTACAGAAATGTTAACAGGTGTAGAGACACCAGCCAGTCATGGTCATCTGTGTGCTGCATGCACAAAGAAGTTTTAAGAAAAAATTGGACTTACAAGATTGGGGGTTACACTGCTGTGTGTAAATTTTAGGTTCCAGGCCTTACAATAAGCCTTTGGCTTTTGAAACTCCTTATTTGTCTTTTCTGTTTTTATTTAGACACCTAAGTAACAGCTGAGCTTAATTTTGTCTTTAAACCCCAAAAAACAGTGCCCTACCAGGGGCAGCATTCAGTCACCCTGAGCCTGTTTTTGTCCTCCTTTCTTATAATCCTACTTTCTCTGAGGGTCTTTTTGGTAATGTAAACATTCCTCTGCGTGTCTGTTCAGGTGATTTCCTAAGAGCCGTGAGTTACCTGGGAGCCCCCCTCCCACTCATATTCTGCAAGCTCTGAGCCCCTAACTCCATTATACACCTCAAACTGAAAGAAAGAACAGAAAATTCCCCTTCAGCACGCTTACATACTTATAATCTGCCATGAACCCTTAGATGTGCTCTTATCCTCCAGCAGAAGGAACCAGATCACTGATATTTTTTTGATGGTTTGGATACCCCATATCATCCCCTCTGTGAGTGCTGGAGGGCACAAGGAGCTGCCAAGGCTTTAAGGGGAACAAATCTCAGGATTCCTCAGCAGGTCACCGTCTGGATTGGTTTTTCTCTAGGTTGCACCTGAAGTTTGAAGAAGAAATTGTGTCTTCACATGAGAAGAAAATATACCTGACAGTTCTGAATACAGTTCTGAAAGATAGCTGTGGATGAGCAGTGCAACCAAGGTGGCTTTGTAAGGTTGCTTTGCAACATTGACAGTCAGTCAGTGTGGTTACTTAATCCAAGTACTTTTACAGTTAGAATATGTTGCCAGGAAAAGGAAATCAGCTTTTGAGGTGCATTATCTCCTTTCAAAACTGTCCTGGGGGCACTTACTCATTATCCTGGAATAAAACAAATGAAAGATTTATTTTATAAAAATATTGTTCAATCTGTTTAGAATCCCTGGAGCTGAGTATTTTACATTTTTGTGGCTTGGTAAAATAAAACCAGCAATTAGTTTACATGTATTTATCATTTATGGTTCTCTCCTCTTTGCAGCTCATTTTGAATACTATAATCCTGACAGATTAACTTTCCTACTAAAATTATTTTTATTTCCTGGAACTATGAATGAAATAGTTCCATGAGAACATGTTCACTGTGACTGATGGAGGGAAATCTCATTCTGCTGGATAGTATTTTAAGCCGTTTCCCTCACAACAAAAACAACAAAAAAACCCCGCCACAATAAAACAAAACAACAACAACAACAATCCTGTAGACTAATATTTGTGTCTGTATTTACTTATGTGAATTTGTATCATGACTTCAGCAACAGTTTTTGAATCTGACCCTTTTTAATAAATCTGAGAGGGGATAAATATTCTAAATGTTCCACGAAGATCAGTGAAAACATGTAGCTTGATAGGAAAAAAAATGCCCCAAGAAGGCACTGGTAGGGAAAATGGCTGCAGGGTGACTGCAGCATACCTGAGAACCCAAACAGGGCAGAAACCTGAAAAAATCTCATCCAGGTGCCATGAGACCTCATGACAAACCAGGAGACAGAAAATCTGCACCATTGGCTTTACCCACAGCTTATGTGACTTCTTGATTTAGATCATGTAAGAGGCTGGTTAAAAATCTGATTATGGTAGATGATGTTAAGTTTTCTCCATTTTTTCACTGCCATAACATTTCACTTTTCTTTGTATATGTCTGTTTGGTACATGTGTAATGGTATTCAGTCAAAGAGTCCTTCATGTTCTGAACCTCTTCTGCTTGTAAGCTTTACATTTGCAGAAAAAATAGCTAATTGTAACCTTTTTCCAGAACACCTTTTTTTTTGTAAATCTTGCTTTTAGCATTCCATTGCTCTTAGTGGTAATTTTTTCCTTTCACACAAATAAATTTCATCTGAGACAAAAGAGCAACTACTTCTGGAAGACAGTGTAGCCCTGGAGGTGCCAAAGAACTGGTTGGATTGCCTGCACAGGTTAGCTGAGGAGCCACTTGCACCTTTCCCTTCCAGCTCTGCTGAACAGTGAGAATACATTTGCAATTGTAACATTTTCCTCTAGGAATTGTCCATTGCTCTTCCAGCTTTGCTTTATGCTGAATTTCAGGGCGGAGAGGGAAAGAGCACACCCGTGCTGGGTAAGCAGTGGATATGGAGCCCTGCAGCTCCCACCTGAAGCTGGCTGGAGCGATGGCGCTGAGTGGAGAGGAGGCTGCCTGTGCACGCAGCTGTGGATGTGCTGTGGGATGCGGGAGCCTCTGCACAGCCTGTGGATATGAGCTGGGAGAACTTCAGCCTCTCTCTTACAGTAAAACTGCAGTTGATGCAGGGCCAGGGTACAGGCACTGCTTGAGCTGATAGCTCTGGGCCTTCCTGAATAGGAAAATTTGCATTCCCTTCTTGGAAAGTGTAATACATAACTTTTCCAGTGAATGTGCCTGGGCTATTTCCATTTTGTAATTGCCATCCTTACAAATTTACTATTTGCCATTTCGTTTTCACCAGCAAGTGTGAACATAAAATATCCAAAGCCTTTGTAGCTTGCTTTACAGAGGATTATTTCAGGCCTAGATGTAATGTTTGGGATCTGCAGTGAGAGATATGGCTTTCAAGAGGCATCCCGACACTGACTTGGCATTCATGTCCCACCTGCTGAATGCCAGTGGGATCCTGTCCATTGCTTTCACAGGCTTTGGATCCCACCCAGAGCATTCTCAAAGACAGGCAGGAACTGGGAGTGTGGGCTGGATTAGGAAATTGCAAACTGTTCTGAGAGAGGTTTTCTTTTTCATCAAAATTTATTTTTGTCAACATTTTCTGAACAGGTCAAACAATGATAGCTCTGGAAATTAAAGAGTTTGTATCATCCTGTACAGTAATTTGTGGTATATTCCCTAATTCAATTTTTATACCATAATGTCTCCTAAAAAATTTTAAAGTTCCATTGTAAAACTTTACAATTATCAGAAAATTAAAGAGTGTTCTTTAAGTGTTATTTGTTTTGTATTAGACCAATTTCTTCTAAAATCTAGGCTACGTGTTTCTATGACTGTTATACTGCTTCATAGCAGGGTTATATGGTTACTGTCTGTTATTGTCTTATCCCACTTCGATGTTTGAATTTTGCAGCAGTTTTTAACATTTTTCTTCC
Source organism: Dasyornis broadbenti (assembly GCA_013397935.1). Lineage (NCBI taxonomy): Eukaryota > Metazoa > Chordata > Aves > Passeriformes > Dasyornithidae > Dasyornis > Dasyornis broadbenti. Next base: position 1,203,898 of record VZRN01000521.1, read on the forward strand.
TCTTTAAGCAGAATCAAACTCCCAGTTTCTGTTTTCCTTTGCCTGTGTGGTTTTTTTTTTTTTTTTTTTTTTTTTTTTTTTTTTTTTTTTTGTTGCCATATTGTAGTAAAAACAGTTTTATCTTTACCTTCTCATGCAACATGTAAGCTCAAAGGATAGTCTGGTTTTGGCTAGAAGCTCCTAGAGACTGAACACAGGTATATTTTCCCCATTTTGACCATTCATCTTCATCTGCTGCTGCTTGCTTTCGCTGATAGCACAGTCCTTTTCTCTAACAAAGCGTTTATTCATGTGCTTCCTACTTACTCTGCTGATCACCTTGGGTGCTTCACAACTCTTGCTTCTGCTGTCATTTCCTCGCTGACATAGCCAGGAAGAAATCCCTCTGCCAGGTCCTTCCTGGCTCCGTGGGCTGCCTGCGGCTGGGCGAGGTGGACTCCCTAACTACCAGAAAGATTAAAATCAGTATCTGCTACTTAAAGCATCTTGTATTCCTGTTGTAGGTTTTATCCCGGTGAGTATTCCAAGCCAAACAATACTGTGGTTGTGAATTGTTGTCTCGCTTGCAGCCTTATTTCTCATTCTTGGCTTGTGTCCTAGGATGGGATCCAGAGCAGTCACTGACTACAGTGATACAAAAGAAAACACATCACAAAAGAAACATTTGCACAATCTGCTTGCAAGCACACTGCTCCTGTTGTGTGTTTCTGCTGAGCTGGCCCCTGAAATATAGGTAATTTAAATCCCTCAGGATGAAAAGTAAAAAAAAACAAACAAGCAATCAGAAAGTTGAACTCGTCTTAATCTCTTCCTTTTTGAAGAAAGAGGAAACAGAAAAGAAAAATCTTTTAGATTTTCACTTTAAGTGCTCTTGAGTCTAGGAACTGTGACAGAGAAACACTTAAAAATCCTCCTAGTGCTTGATGTCTACCCAAACTGCAGTGTTAGTAAAATTCTGCTCAGCACTCTTCTTCCTACCTCCTCTCAACAAGACACTGGATCTTTGTGCAAGGGAGATTACTGCTTCCAAGCCAGGCAACCTTCTTCAAAATCTGTGCGTGAAATTACTTTGAGGATTTGGTGGTAAACCGCATCTCTGGTACTCTTTACTGAACCTCACTAACTACAGCAGTGATCCAGGCAGAAGCCTTTTTCTACGTCTACTCAGGACTGCCTAACTAATTGTGTTTCCCAGAAATATGAATGATTCCCCCATGGAAGCACAGAAAGATTTATCAGGTGCCCAGCCAGTGTGTCCCCTTCTGTGCTACCACTGTAGAAGGAAAACAAGGAAGGAAAATCCAGCCCTACTGAAGACAAGTGGAGTTTTGTCTAGAAATCTTCTTCAGGAAATGCAAAGGGATGTAACAATGTTTCTAGTTAGCAGCAGAAATTGAAGGAGCTAACAAATTTATTATTAGAGTTGTTATTGTTATTATACTTTGAGTAACAACAAAAATAGATTAAAAATAAGACTATAAGAAAAATGGTCAGAGAAGATGGAAACAGAAGTTGTACAGAAAATTATTTTTAGGGAGAATTAAAAGCGGTAAGAAATTGCATATCAAGATGAAGGCTTGTGTAGAGAGAAGAGTGAAATGGCAGCAAAATTAAAAGACACATTAAGGAAAAGTATTCTAAGAAAAAATACAGACACCAAAAAAAAAAAAAAAAGCAGACAGCAAAAAGAGAGTCGATAACTTTATAAAAAAGGGAAAGCATGAAATAATAGAAGGTGAGATACAGATTGGATGACTGGCTATTCTGGCACACAGTTTGATGCCACTTTTTCTTTTCATTGGCGTAAATACTCCATCCTTCACTTATATATACATCTCTGGACATACAGGCAGAAGACACTTACCGCTGGCAAGTCCAGCATGCCAGGATTTTCTGAATGGGGCAGAACTGGTCTCTTAAGGTTATTCACACTTCTCTTTCTGCCTAGGTCATGTTTGGTGCATAAGAACTTGGGGTTTTTTACTATATTTCTGTAGTGTAATTACCTTTGCTACTCCAAATGGGCTAGATACAAATCTTAATCCAAATGTAACAGAGAGATTTTGGTATTTCAGGCTTCCTTTCCCCAATACAGCCAGTATTAAAATTATGTATTTTTTGTGTACTGGGATTCAGGAATAATGCTGTGTTTTCACTGTGCAGCTGGTCACTTCTCTGCCATGAGCTCTTACCTCATCACTGAGGGTAGAGAGGATGAATGTGAGCCTGTTTTCTCTGTTTCCAGCCACAATCCTGTACTTGGGGAGGACACCGTGCATGTCCTAATGAGGACACGCAATCCCAGGCAAATCCCTTTGCCTCTCCAGGACTCAGCTGAGGAGCCACATCCAACTGGCTGCGATGGGAGCAAACACATCAAAGCTTCTCAAACACGGGGCTAAGGGGAGTCAAGTGCATGTAGCCTCCCGCAGCTAAAACCTCAGCTCCAATGGCACTGGAAGGTATTGAGACCAGTGAAAAGGCAGCAGCAGAGCCTGGATTTCAGCTACTGAAATGTCAGGGGCCAGGACTTGGGGCAAGAGGAGCCCACTTGGAAGCACAGCTGTGCAAACTGCTTCACTGACCTTTGCAATGTTCCTCGCTGTTCACTCATTTTTTCCCAGCTCAGCCGCATCTCTTTTGTTCCAGCAATGCTGCTACTCAGCGCCGAGCTGGGCCTGGTGCTTTGTTAGGTCTCTCCTTGGTGCTGGCACCAGAGACACTTCGCTTCCTGCTTATCTGGCTTCCTTGCTTCACCTTTTCTCTATCGCCCGTGTTATTGTATCACAGATATACTACCTTGGGATCAAAACAGTCCCTCTCCACACATATGTAAATTCTAAATTACCTCATCGTTAATCTAGGAAGCAGGCAGCTTTCCATATTAGCCAGCAATCTGTTCCTCCACAACTCTGTGGTTCAGAGAGGAGCCCATGGCCCTTGGCGAGGTAGTGTTACCCACCCCCGAGCAGGACCCCTGCACTGTGCCGCTCACCCAGCTCCCGGTGGCTGTCCCAGCCCCAGTGCTCCAGGATGCCAGTCCTCACCCACATTCACAGGTGACCAACACAGGCTACTGCCGTTTAGAAAGGTGTGGTGGCAAAACTTTGTCAAATCACCCACTCTGGTCACTGCAGTTTTACCTAGTTACCCTGGCTGTCTGCCTTCAGAGTCCTTCTGCCACTGGCAGTTTCCGTGTGGCTGAACCAGGTGCACTGCCATGGTATGGCCACTAAGTTCGTCCCATTTGTGTGCTCCTCTTCCAGCTGTCTGTCAGTTAAACTGATCGCTCACATACATATTCTTGTGCTGCCTGCTTAGATATTAGTGCACCTGATTCGCCCCTAACAGGAGAACACAAGAAGCATGTGCTCAGTGACAAATTGAAATGCAAGAGAATAAATTAACATCTTTCTTTTTGAAAAAGCCATGTTTTGTTAACATGGTTTTTGTTCAAAACTGAAAAGAGAAATTCAAGCATTCAGGTAAAATGTAAGCAATTGAATTATCTTCAATATTCCTTGATAGCAATTGAGCAACTGGTATTGTTTTCGATGTACTTCACAACTGGTTGCCTTGAAAAACTGCTTACTGGTATATAATGTTTACCATTAACTGAGAAAATGGTCTGGTGCCTGAGTGGAGAATTATTGAAAGGGTGTTTATTGTCTTCTTGCTGCCTTCGCTAGGACTTAAAGAGGCACGAAGGAAGCAGGTTGGGTGATGCCCTGCTCAGGCGCTGTTTTCATTTGCAGCCACTAGTGAGTGCTCTTGAATAGTTTTTCAAGGCAGGGAGTCCTTGAACCCCACCGAACTGCAAAGCCTGGATCTCTGGCTGAATTTGTTGGAAACGGGAGAAAGAACGTGATTTATAAGGGGGAAAATGCAGTGCCAGCGGTGTGGAGGTGACTTCCTCAAACAGGGCACAACGCAGGGCGGCAGCAGCAGATGGGGTGGCAGGGACTTGGCTTTATTAAACGGGATTAAAAATAAAACAGCAGTGCTGACAATCTGCATCTCGCAGTTGCTTTTATTTCTGTCCTCTGGTAATCCTGAGCTTTGTCAGGAGTTCCTATTTCAGCCTAGTTGTACCTGGTGTTACTTGTTTTGTCTTGTGCGTGTGTGCATGCCAGCTTGCAGATAAAGACTCTTAAGCAGGTCAATAAACAGCAAATTCTGGGTATTATCCTGGGCTGAAGTCTGAGCCCTGTACAAACAAACACAGTTATAGTTGGCTGAAAAGGTCATGATTTATTTAGAATTGCAAGGAACAAGTTGTAAATTATGGACACATGTAACTAAAGTTTTTTGATGGGCAGCTTCACCAAGTGAGTATTTTGGCTGAGGATTGATACTTGTCCTAACAATAAAATGAAGACTTTGTATTTACATGCTTGGACAGAGCCTGAGATATTAATTCATTTAAGAAATTAATTAATTGAGACAATAGAAATATCTAGCACTATGTGATAATTTTTGTGCACCCAGCAATGGCAGTTTAGAAGATGTGTGAAGCCTCTCTGGATGTGCTAAACTCTTTCTTCTCTTCTGGGATAAAAGTCTGTAAAGCTGAGTGCTTCAGTTATCCAAGTTACTTTTAAAAATCTGCTGAAGAGAAACAAGCTCCATTGCGTGTGATTCTTAGTTAGTCATCACCAGTTAACTCCAGCACTCATTTTCCTCCACCCCCTCACCCTACACAATTCATACTCATTGTAATTAATTTTATGGCCTTTTTAGCAAAGGGAGACCTCTACATTTTATGCTACATTGCACAAGCAATTGAAAGTTGCAGATGAAAAAAACCCAAGCACCAAATGTTTAGCAGGTTTTTATTCTATTTTAAATGAGCAACCTATTTAAATCAATTATCAGCTTAAAATGAGCAGCCTGATCTAATTAGTGTTAGCCCCTGGTGGGTTAATGAATGAAAGGGAGGTGCTGGGCAGATGTGCTTTCCCCAAGGGTATTCTTCTACTGACCACATTGACACAGAATCCTTCTAAGTGGGAGAATTTTATCAAACAAAATTGTTAGAACCCAGAATTATAAGATATAGAACTATTAAATTTGCCAGCAGAGCAATGTGTTTTGTGGCTTTGGAGTCTTTACTTTAGTTGCGTGGGGGTTTTTTGCCAGATTTTTTAAGACAGGATTTGTTAGTGTGAGATAAGTCATTACAAATCCCAAATAAATTACTTTTAGAATTAGCATATGAATTCGTTTTTGCAAGACACAAGAATTAAAGCTACTTATGGAAAATGCCAACTAAAATCTTCAGAATCTTGGTCAATAAGCAGAGATCAGCTCACACCCATCATTTCTGTTCCTCTCTCCTGATTCTCAGTTCTCCAGTTACTTAAACATCATATCCTTTGAGCTTTATTATGTAGCCAATTAGTAAGTTTAATATAGGACATGCAAGTATAAAATATGATAAGTATCATTAAATGTGGCAAAGGGAGAAAGTGATGCTGTTAACGAATGGCCTTATTTTCTTATCCCTTTGACGCATTTGTTGACTATTCCACTGTGAGTGCACAGATGTTTACATTTTTGGAGGATAACATTTCTGGAGCCAAATGCTAAGTTGTAGGTAAATATTACAGTTTGCTACTGTGCAGGACTGCTAGGTTTCTTGTTCTGGATGTGACTTTTGAAGTAGGTCCCCCTGCTATCCCCTCTCTCCCTGCATTGCCTGCTGCCCGTGTGGCTCTACAAGGATGAGTGGCTCGCACCAGGGTCCACGAGGTACCCCCAGGAGCCCATCTGCTGCACCCTCCAGGGGGAGCTGGAGACAATTGTCTGGTGGGTTGCCTTTCACTTTTACAGATGTAATATTAGTTTTCTACATTCCCACCAGTCTGTTAAAAAATACATTTATGTAGACATGAGAGACTATAAAATTTACAATATTCTCAACCAGTAAAAAAAAATATTGACATGTTGACACTTACATGTTAGTCCTGGATCCTCAGGCTCTGGTAAATAACCAAGGCTTCCCAAATTTCTCTGTTTAACTGGGGCAAATAGATGTTGATGGATTATAACACTCTTGAACAAACTCTGGAGTGTTTGGTCCTAAGGGATCAGCTTTAAATGAAGAAAAACTTGCATGTTGCTGTTTTGAAACATTTTGTTCTGGAAGAGTCCACACTCTATATGAAGTGAAATGGTCTGATGGTCATGGGCCACTGAGACTTCAGCAAAAACAACTGCTTTACTAGAGAAGTTTTCACATTGCTTTGCTCAGTGGTATGCACACATATCTGTCAGAAAAGGTCAAAAGGATTTTTAAAAGATGGGTGTAAAAATGTCCTTTTAAAATATCCAAATAAGTGCATGAGGAGACGTATTAGAAAGCAACTGTGCAAAAGGAACTGCCAACTCACTTGCTCTTCCCAGGTTCTCTATTTCTTTTTTACTTCCATATTACAGACACTTTCCTGAACTTTCAAATCTTATGGCTTTGTACTTGTAAGGGAAACATTTTCATTAATACAGAAGGGCTTACAAACAGACTGATACACATAATTACACAAGGTCTGGATAGTTTCATGTGGAAGGTTTAAAACATTTGCTAAGTGACCTTGGTATGCTTTGAAAAGGCTAAATAAACTGCAGAGTGTGTAATTTGAAAAGTATATAAGAAATATGTTTGGGTTTTTTTTAATCAAATGCTAGATTTAAGTTTTTTCAGAAAAATATCTGCTGCCTTTTGGGAAGAGAAACCAAGAAAAATAATTTCTGAGGGATTTTTTTTCTCCTTTTGAAAGAAAAATTAGAACCCAATAGATAATCACAGTTTCACCATGAGTTGTTACAATGATCTATTCAATTAACCTCATGAATATAAGCCCTATCATTAAATAAGCTAAATTTGAGTGCAACAATTACAACTTTTACTAACTCGAAGCAGTGTAAGTATTAAGTGTTTAAATATACCAATATTGGAGCATGATAATTTTTAAACATAATTACCTCTTTTATTATATTTTGATTAGATTAAAATTAATGCATTATTAAGCCATGATATGTTCTACCATCTACACCTCTGTATAGACAAAGATAGGAGTTCCCCCCCGCACACACCCTTTTCTCAGGTCTAAATTAATTAAATTTCCTTTAATTATAATTTACTAAAAAGCTCCACTTTCGCCACTATTATGTCTTTTGAACTTCGGAATTTAAAAAAAAAAAAAAAANAAAAAAAAAAAAAAAAAAAAAAAAAAAAGACACCAAACCCTTAAAATGGTCTTTTGCGAGAGAACTGAACTGTCAGCGAATTCAGGCAAAATTAATTATTTCAGCTTGATAAACCTTTTCATCTATTTGACTCCTTATACAGAAAAGCCAATTAATAATGTCAAACATGCTTTGCCTCCAGGGACCGGCGGGTTGTAATGAGTGTGTTTACCACGAGTGGCTGTAGCGGGAGAGCCGCGCGGAGCCGCGCTCTAATCGCGCCACACCTGTCAAGCTGAGTCTCATTATCTGTGTACCAAGGGCAAACCTCATTTTGTCAGGAGTGGTTTTCGAAGAACTAACAACTGCCTGGGGAAGCATACAGGACTGTCGGCCAGTAGACGAGTCACTTAATTACCAATCAGAGCAGCAGAAGCGAATTCCTAATGTTCTTTAGCACCGACCCAGCTAATCACCGGGATGCGCGTCTCACCGTATCAGGGTGCCGGCACCAACCATTCATTTCCAGCATGAATCGGATTCAGCCGTTCCCTGAGCTCTGATAGGCTGGGATGGATCCCAGTGCTCGGGACACAGCGATTCTTCAGACACGTTATCGCATCAGTGTAACCCATCTGATCGCCTCTTCCCCTTCCTATTATCAGCTGGTAATGGGGTGGCTCTTGGCAGAGGTCACCTCGGGGGTCCCTCTGAAGCGTGTGTGTGCACATGCAAACAGCCCCGTAAGACAAACACAGGGCTGATCTTGCAGTGGATTATAATTCAAAAGCCATGTACACAATTACCTAAGCCCTCAGAACCTCCCCATGGGATAAACAGTATTATCTTTACTTTACATATTGGCAATGGAGACAAACTTCTGGCCTGTGACAAACAGATTTAGGTCTCTGCAGAGCAGTTGAGGAGTTCTGTGGCTTTGGGGGAATTCCTGAAGGACTCGGTGCTGCTGTGGTGACTTCACTTTCTCTGGAGCCTGGGAGCATCTCTTCATCGTTGCAACTTAGCATGTGTGCAGTTAAAACAAGCGGGAGTTAGGAAACGCAAAAAGCCCATTGTTCTTCTCCCAGGAGCGGGTTGTGTTGGGCTCTCCATGAGCCCATTCTGAGCAGTACCAGCTCAAATGCACAACATACAGGCATGCTTTGTACAGGCAGCTTCCTTTTCTGTGTCCAGGTCAGGTGCCTCATGGCTTTCACTGGCTTTCTCAGATAACCAAGGGTTGCAGAAAGGGGCTGGTGAAGGCATCATTACAATGGAAGAGAATCCCAGCCCAGGTTATCAGACTATACTTCATTTCCTTATGGCCATGTGTTTTTAGCAAAAGTGGTCTCTATACAGAACATACTACTGTTTTTAGGAAGTTGACTATTTCTCACTCTACTTGCATACAACAAATGATAGGCAAAAAATGCATGCCATGCAGGAAAGTTTTGCTTAGCATATGCTAAATTAACTGGGGTGAGACTGCTCTGAAATTCCTGAGTGCTAACAGATATTGGAAAATCCAAAGTGACTACCTGCCAAAAGAGATTTTACATTTCATTTATTGCAAAATAGCTGCAGAAGTCAAAAGGTCTGTTTATCACAGATGTAAAAAGAGCAAAAAGCCTCATAAACACTGAAAAATAAAATAAGCAGAACTGTTGCCCCCTATGCAGCAAAGCCATCAACACCATCACCATGGTGGAAATGGTGAAGAAATGGTAGAAGAGGTTGATGAGATGATTCTGTTAGGTGACACATCAGCTTCTTGCCTGATGGCTGGAAGCATGGAGGGGTGTTGGACAACAGATAAACACAGGGTATTATCCGCACTTTGTGTTTGGGACCACTCCTTGAGCAATGCTGTGTGATTTGGGGGTGAGGTGTTTCGTTGGGTTTTTTGAACTTATTTTTAATTTTTTTTTTTTAATCTTTATTTTGTATTATGGGAGTGAATTGTCATGTTCTGAAATGACGGCTGCACTCACCTGCCACCAGTGTTCAGAACAATTAAACAAAGTGAACTCTCTAATTCTAACCAAATTAATGTAAGCAAGAAGGAGTTGAGAGCAGGAAGAGGAAAAGTGGAGGGAACCCCTACTACTCAAACATCTGTGTTTTAGTGTACCTCGTGCCATACCTTATCTGCTGGGGAGGAGATTATGGCAGGCAAATGAAAACAAGTACAGACACTGTCCACATAAAATTATCCCCAGAGCAGTTTGTGAGCAGGAGGAGCTGGGTCCAGGTCAGCAGGGTTCTACCCATGTGGATTCCTATTCTCTGCTGAACTATCAGAGTTCCAACAAGCTGGCACAGCACGAGAGGCTCACTGACAGGCTGGGAGCTTCTCTCAGAATTTAGCTCTGGGACACACATCTCTCCAGATGGACGTTTACTGGAGAAACGGCTGAGGAATGGTGGATTAAGGGGCTACACACCTCTGCTGTATTATTCCTGTCTTGCCCTGCATTTTCTTCCTTATGGTGCAGTCTTGCAAAGCAGTTAAGCACGTTGAAGTCAAGCTTGCTAGCAGTTAGTGCAAAGAGTAAGATCTAGTACTTCACCTCAGTTCAAGGCAGCCTTTGTTAATTTGCTTCATACAGACAAAATGAGTGGAAAGCAGCAGAAGGAATCCAAGCAATGAGATGGGATAAAAGATGGACTGAGATAGCCAGTAATACATAAATGAGTTTTGTAGCAGAGGAGAAGACAGATGCTTTGCTTTGATTGTTTATTGTCAGTCTCATTATGACTTTCAAGCTGTCATGTTACTTCAGCTTTATTGGGTTTGGTTTCTTACCCCAACTTTCAATGCAGATGGTGTCCTGATTGCTCTATTCTCAGGCCAAGTACAGCCTGACCTCTCCCTTTAGTGCAGTAAGTGGCATTCAACTCCCCCTTACGCAGGCAGAGGGTGAAGAAGAGGTCAGCAGCCCTAATAATTGTATCTTGGACCTCTTTGTTGGTATGGTTATATGATCTTTTGTTTTCTGCTTTATGACTGACAAGCTCTCAAAAACCTTCTGGCAACACTCAACTTTTGCAAAACTGATAATTTTAGCTGGGGGAAAACTCTTGGTATTGCTAGTCTTTTCTTTTCAGTGGGGGCAGCTTTTATAAAATGTGTTATTCCTAATCCAGCCGACCCACATCTAAAACTCTAAATGTATTGAGTTGGAATATTGAATTGGAAGTAGTTTGATGCAATCAAGTATCTGGTTGGGCCATGGCAGTATTTTGAGGCAGATGTGGTTTGGATGCTTCATGCCCCTGTGCTCTTTATGGGCCATTACTGTCAATATTTCTTCTTTTGAGCAACCACATGGTAGGGACTGTGGGGTCTCTTCGAAAGTGCCTTACTGAGAGGGAGGGCTGAGAGGGATACCAAGCTGTGACACCTGGGAGGTGATGGGCAACTCTTGCTTGGCTCATGTTGCCATCCTTTGTTATAAAAATGCAATCTCCAACTCCTTTCTTTTTCCTTCCTCTCCTTGTTGCAAGAAAGAAATATTCCAGGTGTTTTAGAGCTAAAATTCTCACTTTTTAACTTCTTTTTATTTATACTGGAGGCAGACTTGTGCCTCCATAACAGAGCTGAATCCTAAGATGGTGGTGGAAGTTCCCAAGTTGAAGTCAGTCTACATTTCAGTGCTATCAGTTGTTAATGCCTCTTTTGATTTTTGAGGGCTTTTGGAGTAGAGATACAGGGAATATCCATTCTATATTCTTAAATTCTCTCACTCTATGTGATCTCTGTGATCAGAAGTGCCTATCACAAGATGTTCAGTCCTAAGGGAAGGACAGAGAAACAGTAGCAAAATAGGTAAGATTTGACCAAACTTCCTTAAATTTCAAACACTTGGACTTATTTTTCTCATCCTCTCAAGACCTTCAGGGAACTAATTCTTGAGGTTTAACAGAAAGAAATGTCTGATCATTCTCTTCGTATCATCCAGGCCTCAAGTCATACACAATATCCTAAAAGCAGCTTTGTGTACATATAAGAAAAGGATCTGTTGCCTTTGTCATGCAGCCCAGAATTCTATTTGGTTTTCTCTTTGGTTGCTGCATTTTCCCTTAACCACACACTAAATCTGATGTGCGTTATCACTCCCTGATCTCATTACTTCCTTCCTTGAACTCGCACATTGCTTGAACTGTCTTAGAGGGTAGAATGCCCTTAAATGAGTCCGTAATTCAGTTCCAGTAATAACTTTACATATTTGTCTGAGGTTTTTTTAGTGTCCTTATGAGAACCTAGTCAGTCCTGTGCTCCTGTCATCTATTGAGAGTGACCTGGACTGGTTTTGTTTTTGGTTGGTTGGTTGTTTTTTTCATAAAACCTCTCTCCCATATGGAATTGCAGCCAAGGGCTGTGATGCTTTGAGCAGTGGCTTGGTGGTACAGGGCCAGCACTTTCCGGGAAGACCAGACCTCCCTCCCACAGTGCTGCACCTATCCACAGTAAACCTGAAACCTCATGGAAACCCTTGGCTTTGCTGGTGCTGCCTGTTTGCTTTCTGTCTAGTCAGATGGCCTGTTCCTTTCTCAGAATACTGGTTTTGCCCTGCCTAAATTGCCTAACCATGGTTGTGCTACCACATGTACAAAACAGGGATGCTGGAAAATCCGTAGCTCTTCTCTGACGTGAGGAGACATTGAACACACTTCCAAATATGGAGAAAAGTAAGGTGTTTTTTAAAAATGCTGTGATCTGTAATGCTAAATATAGGCAGAATGATAATAAAAAGAAGGTTCTATAGGTTTTGCCAAGCTCACTGGCTTAAATAATTCTCTCATTCTGTGTTTATTTAATGATTGCCAGGCGTGTTTCATGGCACAAAAAGTAATTTTGAAGAGGAGACTTTTAAATTCATTTTTTTTTTTCTATCTAGAAATCAACAGGATATCAAAATATTCACAGTATCTTATTATTCCAAATATGTAACACAGTCTTATCTTTTTTTTTTTCCTTTTTTAAATTTTAGAGATACCACTGTGATATTCAGGTGCTGAAAAATAACTGAAAAAATAACTGAAAAATAAAAAAAAACAAAAATCAAATCAAAACAAAACAAAACCAAAAACAAAACAAAAAAAAAAAAAAAAAAACAAGAAAAAACCCCCAAAAGAACAACCAACCAAGCAAAAAACACCCAAACAAAAAGAATCCCAAACCGAACAAAAAACCCCAACCAAACAGAAAACCAGCAAAAACTTGAGTCCTTAGGAAGTGGTGGAATTAAGGATAGCTGCTAATTTGTGGGCACTCAGAAACAGAACTGTGACCCTGGAACAAATATAATGTTAATACAAGAGGCAGAAGGGCAGATCTCAGATTTATGAACAAACACTGACCCATTTCAATCTCTGTTGCTTGAAAACAGATCAGCTTATTAAAATACATACAGAGAAAGGGGAAGCTGGCTCCTGGGCATAACAGTGCACATAAATTCCAATACAAAGTGAATTTTCATTCTGAAGTTGTTCTTTGTTAAATGACACCAAAGCTAGAGGCTCGTGTAATGGAAAAAGTACTGGTCTTGGATAAATTCAGAAGTGGGTGCCGTCCTAGCAGAAAGCCAAGTTTTTGCTATAGCTCTTTATGTGCAGAGCATAAATTACTTCTCTTGAGGATCATGAGTCCTTTTCTCTTAGAGGTGGGTGTAGGATGCTCTGTGACAAACATCTCTCTGGCTCCTGAGGCTGCATGGTTAAAGCCTCTTGTGGAGTCCCAGAGATGTGCCCCAGCCTCCAGACAGCCTTTGGCCCGGGGCCAGCGCTCTCTGTCAGGGCGTCTGTCCAGTGTCAGGAGACAGCAGCAGGCAAACACAGAGGGGACACACAAACACTCCCTTGTGTGCCACAGGCCAGAGAAGCTACTGTGCTTCACCCAACCTTTGGGCCTGCCAGCCCTCCATCAACCACAGCTATGCTCTCCATCAAAGAACAAAACTTTGGGACATCTCTCAATGGTGTTGGCTTTCCAGAAGCACAAAGGATACCCACGAGGCATTTCCAGAGATCCTTAAGTGTGGTTATAGCCCCGGAAGGCTACTCTTGTGGAATCCAAATCCTGCTGGAATCAGAGACCTTTTCATGTAGAAGAATGGTTGAAATGAGCTTTAGGTCTTTCACAGACACTCACTGTCTGTTCTGAAAACAGTCAGTTGTGCAGTGAGCCACTTGCTCCGTACTCGGGTTAATCCAACCAGCTTTCAGGTAGTGATCTTGCAGTACAAAGAGCTACATCATTGTTTCTTCTGGACAATAAACCATCTTAAACCTAGAAGTGGAATCTTACTTCTCCTCTCTTGAAACAGACTCAATAGCCTGACCACACACGTGGTATTTTTGTTTCTGAAATAGAAATTACTTTGTTTCAGGTGCTTTTCTCTTCCCTCTCTTAAGAAGCAGAAGTCCAAACACATCAAAGCCTACCTAACTTTGTCTGCCCAGTGGATGGGAGGGAGAAAAACAGAGAATCCAGAGTGCAGCTGGGATGAAGTGTGTGCTGTGAGTACGATTAAATGATTGTGAATTATGAAGATTGTTTCTGTTTACTATGTGTTCCATCATAAAGCTTTATGGAAAACATTCCTGGAGAGGAATAGGTGAATAAGGTATTCCTACCATGAGCACTTCAGGTTCAGAAGTTCACCTTTAATATGAACATTGCAAGTTTTTTTTTTTTTTTTTCCCCACACTGAAAGAGATACTTCTTTCTTATTTAATATAAAATGTGCTCAGCAGCCTGTCCTAGAGGTTTCTTGATCTGTCTTTACTTCTGCTCAGAAGACAAATGTCTGCTACTCTCCAAACTTGAGCGAGATATTGAAATATAAATGTACCACCTCCTCTGCACAGGCAAGTAGGAATGAAGGAGGGCAAAAACTCATAGGCCACACAGAAAAAACCTTCCCAAAGTGCAGAATGGCCACTCTTGATCTGCCTCTTCTAAGTATAAACAGCCACATCAAGAAAGTGACAGAAAAAAACTCATCTGTTTCTCTGTTGGAGTAATGCAAAGAGAGAGTAACACCAGTCCTAAAAGACATTTGAGTGCTTAACAATGAAATTAGGTTCTCTGTCTTTGAAGCTTCGTTAAATCCCCTTGACCACATATGTCCAAGAGTTAACATTCCTTTACTAACCTGGCCCCAAGCCCTAGCCAGTGCAATGCTCTTGACAGACATGCTAATGTTTCCTATTGGTATTACAACTAATTTATCTAAAGAGACATTTGCCACTTGACAAATGTGTCTGCTCAAGGGTAGACTGAAGAAGTAATCTAAATATACATTTTCAAAATTACCAGAAACCTTGTTTCCTTTGTACTTCCACTTCTTCCAGCCTACTTGAAGCCCAGAGCAGGTGGATTTTTCTGGGGGGGGAATGAAATTTGAATGAATTTTCTTTTTCTCTTTGTTGGTGACCTGAAAGCCTAAGGATGGAAGCAGGAATTGCAAGCCACTTATGAAAATGCAAGACTGGTGCCATAAAGCAGCAGCCACCTCTTCTAGTACAATTTTCTCTCTCATCAGTGTACTGAAGTTTTTCCTGAAGCTGGGTGTGACCAAGATGAGAGAGGAGCAAAAATGTGTTTACTTTTTGGTATTGGCTTTTTTTTGTTTAATGATCTTTAGGGAATACAGGTAAAAATCTGTGTTCAAATTACAGGAAAAAGCTGGCATGCTTAAAACAAATTCTTCTGAGCTTAATAAATCCACAAAATATGCAAACATCTCTTATACTGCCTGGAAATGTGGGAGAAGGGAGCACTTACTGAATGACCAGGAATTGCATTTTTAAGTGTGTTTTGCGTGTTTCTTATTATGTAAGAAACATATGGGAACAAGACTGAAATTTCTTGTGAATCCACCCCATAAAATCTAATCCTGGCAATCATTTATCAAGAGACATTTTTTTATGGAACAACATTACAGACCTGGATGAACTGTCCTTCCAGTGCTTTATCCGCTGTGCTTTCATGTTAACAAAGAAAAGGATTATGTTACAAAATAAACAAGTCTCCTAATGAATACAAACTATTCTCCACTGTGCTGATAACAAATAGGCCAAGGTTAAAGAGCTAAATAAAGAATGTTGCCCTGAAATGCAGTAATGACAATTGTGACTTATCATGATCCATTAAACAGAGCTGCTCTTTTCTCTTTTTCCTTTGGGGAATTTGGCAAAAAGATTGGTTTTGCAGCCTCAGAGCTATACCACTGCTACAGTCACTCCTGGTCTTGTTGGCATGATAAATTAGCTCACATAGGCAAGAGATCATTTTTGGCATTCATTAAATCACTATTACAGGTCCACTCTTTTTGCTTCTTGCTCTAAGCTTTGCCACCCACTTTTTCTGCTGAAAAAGCTCAAATAGCAGGCTGCAAAACTTTTGTGAAGAGTAGCAGGAAAGAGGCAGCAAGAACAAGACATTGTACATGGGGGTGTCTTCAAGGCTGTAGCCGTTTGATCTATATTTCATGGGGATGTAATTCTTGAAGGACAGAGCCTTGGGTATATACATGCAAGTACAGTATGCTTTCAGGATGCTTTAAACCCCATTTTTTATAGTGGAAAGAAATGAGTAGTTAGTCCTACTGAGGACAATTCTGCGCAGGAACCATCCAAAGCACATGGTCCTGGTTCTGCATCCTGACAGCATTTGCTATTGCATTCACTGTGAGTTTGAGCCGGAAAAAAGGCAGCACAGGAAGACCCACAACTCCTTAAAAGCTGCAGGGGAACTGTAATAGTGACAGTAATGTTACTGCAGTCACAAGTGGTTTTTTCTCCAGAGCTGGTCTCTGAACTGTGTGTCTGTTCTCCCGTAGCAGCCAAAGCCATAGTGGATATTTGTTATAGGAGGAGCTGGATCCAACAAGCCAAACAAGCAGGGGATTTTTTGTTTTGTTTTGTTTGTTTTTCCTTTGTCCTTGGCTCCATGCAGTGCATTGGGCTTGGAAGATGGATTATTTTCTCAGGTCTGCCACAGACTCCCTCTGCATACTGGACAGAGATGGGTATTGCCAAAATGCCAAAACCACGTGTGACACAGGGGCATGTGGCACACAAAGGAGCTAAAATACCCCTAATCTCCCTCCAGTGATAAGGATGAGCCTGATTGTACCTAATGTGCTTCAAAACCCTATCTATGACTGGATATGATAGCAGTCCTCCTTTCCTACTCTCTGTCTGCCATTTAAACTGGTAATTCCTTAGGACAACTTGTGACCCCTGAGTTACAGGTATCTCATACATTTATCCATGAGATTAACAAGGGTGTTTGAGTGCTTTTAAAGGAATATGATAGTAAGTGTCTCTCTTCCTATCCATGTCTCTCACCCATACAAAGCCTGGGGCAATCAAGCAGTGATTCTAAACAGTCCTGTCCTGACTGGTTTGTGTTCATTTCCTTTACTCTGTTCTTCTTTCAGGTCAGCACAGAAGAAACCAAACAGCTGGTTTCAGCAAGATGCCCCTTTCCTTTTCCTGCTCTCATGAACTGGCAGCATGCTTAAATATAAAACTTCGTGATTTACAAAGTGCTCTAGGAATCATCAGAGAAAACATGCCATAGAAAGGGATGTTATAATGATGATGATATGATTATAAAGATCTGATTCTGTTAATTGCTGTTTACAAGTTACAGGACAATTGGGAAATAAGTTTGAAATTACATGAAATTTGAGACAAGAAATTTTTAGAAAGCTGTATTGTCCTGTGGTGGATTTCATTCAATGAATTTTTAGAAGGAAGAAAAGTCATACTAACCCATTTCAGTTTCTGGATATAGTATATCATTTTAGATTAATGCTTTTAACATTTCAAGGTGCCATTCTGGAATACAATGATCTATGGTATTCATCAATTTCAACATCTTTTATTATAAATTAAGAATAGTACCCCCCAAAAGCTCTCAAATCAAATTTGTCATTTGAAATAATAAAAGTAAAGTGTGTCACTCTGACTGACCGTATTTCATGACACCTTTTCTGATTCTTCCCAGCTGTGGTACTGCTGTCATTGTTATTAAGATGGCACAAAATAAAAACAAAAACAAAAGTAGAGAGGTTGGAAAATGTGTACAACATTAAAATACTTGGGTATTTTCTACCTTGTCTGGAGAATTCACCTGTAAAAAGTAATCAAGACCAGCACAATGTCCTGGAAACATTTTCTAGATCAATTTGGAGACTCCAGGTATCTCAGAATATGACTGCAATGCCTGTATTCCCAGGTTTTCCTTTCTGATGACTGTAGTCAGAACGCTTCCTTGCATGCTGGGCTTCATTCTGTTTATCAAAATTTTTACTCCTCTCCAGCATTTGCACTGTAAGCTCTTTGTAGCCAATTTCTATTATATATTTCTACAGGCTTTCAGGGACATTTTTCTTTGAGCTGTTAAGCAGGAGGAAGGAATAGCTTTCCGTTGTGTTTCAGGCACCTGCCCTCAATGGATCTTGACCCTTGAGTGGTATTTCTGCTGTTTCCGACAATTTCAATCTACACTTGTGGAAATTCATTCTGGTGTGATTCCACTTTTTCTATAATGCTCTTCTCCACTAGAATTTCACCCCTGGTGTTCAGTCACCCCTCACGGGGACCATAATCCAACCCCTGCTAATGTACAGACAAACCTGGCTCAGGTCCCGCGCTTCCAGCTAGATAACATCACCTTGGGTAGTAAAAGGCAGTGAAGTACCAAACAGTGTAAATTTTTGGTAGAAGATGCCTGATCTGCTGCTTTTGCCATTCCATGCTCTGGAATGGGTTTGAAGCCTTTCAGAAAACAGCTGGAGAATAACTTTCTCCAGCAGTCACAACATCTAGCCTCTAGTGGCACCATTCCTGCGTTTTCCTGAAAAGTCCATTGATTTCTTGAAATTGTGATAATCTGCATTCACTCCATGTCCTCAGTAGGGTTTGGATAATTGTGACTGAACTCTGAAATGCATTTCTGATTAGCCCTTTCATTTTAATGGAGTGTAGAGGCAGAAAAGTAGCATGAGACTCCGGTTTTAACCCTGTCCTTTCTAGAAGGGTATGCTGTGGTTTTTCTACCATTTTACTCTCTTCACAGTGCTTGTCATGAAGCTGGGTTGATATTGCGCTGCTTCTGTTCTTATTTGGTATGTGAATGAGGTGTCACAATTTCATTGCCTTGTGTACTGTGTTCCTGTATCTATAGAAATATCTGCATTTTACATACATCTCAGAGAGAGTAAGGATACAGGCATGGAATGTAAAGTATCTTATACTCTCCCAGCTTACCAAAGTCTGTTCAGATGGAATTGTTGCCTCTGGCTTTTTACTTAAACTCTTGTAATACAACCCAAAAACTGGAGCTGATTTGCAAAGATCCTGCTCAGCATTCTTATATTGTCAAATTTAAATAAACTATTAAATCTGATTACTGGCAGAAAAAAATCCAGTTCATCATGTCTCTCTTTATTTTAAACAAGACTGGCACATTATACCTTTATGCTTTTATTGTTTAATAGAGCTATCTAAGTATGCCTGTGGCCCTCATCACCATCGTATGGAAGTGCTTCCAAAGTACTTAATAGAAATTACAACAACAACCTCTCTTTCAGTGATGAACTGAAGCTCTGCAAATCATGCTCTTTCCCTGGGTTCTTCTGCAGGAAGGTCAGCAACCTTCATTTCCTTCTTACGCCTCTCCTCACCTGCCCTTGGGAGTAGCCATCTCCTTTTTGGCTTTCATTACTCCAGCCAAGGTAAATAATACAGAGACCTTGTTATTAATGTTCTCATTTAAAAATCTATTATGGTATTTAGAATGATGAGGTCTGACTCTAAGTCAAGGGAAGATTAATTACATGACACTAGTGAAAACGGGATGTGACAGTCTTTGGACTGATACAGCGAACTGTCCCAATAAATCTGAGCTTACACAGTTGCCACAGTGTGCACTATGTGCCAGCATTCAAAATCTTCCTCTCTAGTCATAAGCAGTTACCAGGATGTCACTTAATTATCTCTTTGAGGCATTACTATGGCAAGAGGAAAAGCATTTCTTAATATATGTTCCCAGGGAGAAGGATGTAAGGAACATCTCCTTGAAAGAAAAGATACTGTTGGCCCAGCCTTCTCTTTTTCATTCTTTTCCTTTTAATTTTTGGTACCCGAAGTAAAATATGGGAATAGTACTGGCTTGCAATCCTAACTGGTAAGCAAGTTACACCACTTACAAGGCAGATATTGCCCTTACTGTACTGTCCCTTCATCTTTCAGCACCTGTTGCTCCAAAAGCTCTCTCCTGCTGGTCTGCAGTTTCCTCACACTGGGTTTTGGCCTATAAAGATCTACATCGCCTAGGGTCTGCCTCTGGAAAAAGTTGCCATTTCCTCCTTTAGCAGTTGTGGATGGCCTGATTTAAACTCACTGAAGTTTATATGTATTTATGTAGCTATAAATAAACTCTTGGTTTATGCAGTCTGCGATGAGTAATCAGCTGGGTCAGCACATAACAGCATGTGGAGCAGCAACAGAAACTTTCATGCCTCTAATGCCAGGGGACTTTACCCCCAAAGTCCTCCAGCAATCTGCTGAAAATGCCTATTAAAAGTTGCTCCACTTAAGCTTCATGCCCTATTCAGCTGCCAGGTGAGACAAAACCAATTTGTGTGGCTGAGCAGGCAGACACTCAAGGTAGACAAAAAGGATGATGAGAAGGAGAGAACTGCCCATGGGTAGGAAGATCTTTTTACAGCTATCAGAACCATTTGTGGGTCTGATGGATGCTCCTCTCCAACTACCACGTCCTCAGACTGCCCACTCTGCAGATGCTGACTTCCTTCCTTTCACTTGTACTGGATGTCACATTAATTTGTGCATGGCCACAGCCTGACTCCGGGGGCAGAAACCTTCACCATGGGGACAAGGGCCAGCCATTTGCATGCATTTATTTATCTCTGAGAGGATGAGTACAGGTAAAGAAAACCACCCCAAGCAAAAATGAAAATTAGCATTGGTTTTGCTTCAACAACCTCAGGCAACCTGAGACCTGGCTCTAGCCTGCTCCAGCTGCACCTAGGCAGCTCTCCAGGCCCCTAAGCTCTGCAGCGCCAGTGTGGCTCCACTGCAGTCTCTAATTCTGTCCCCAGCACCAGCAGTGCTCTGATGTAAAGCTTTGTCTTCCTTGCTCTGCTAAATTTCTCTTTTTGTGGCAAAGTGAACCTAAGATGAACAAGACGACTTGGAGAAAAATACCTGCCTGTTTAAAATCTGTAGTGTGTCGCTGATCACAGTGGGGAAAGCCTCAGATAACATAAACTTCAAGAGACAGCTTATGTTGGAAGATGTGTGTTGTGCCAGATCTTGAGAGCTGTAAAAGACTGAGTTTCAGTAAATTAATTCTAAATTAATTTTGAATGCACTTGTGTTTGTAAAGTAAGGCTTTACTGAGTGAACAATATCTTAATTCAGCAGCCACCCCTTGCTCTCTTTCTGGAATTACTCTATATTTATGAATATTATTTGTAGAAAATTAAAAGAAAAGGAGAAACCTCAACTGCACATGAAAGTTTTCATTTGAAAATTTGAAGTTGTCATTTGAATGACAGGGATTTCAGTTCAGGTTTCTCCTTTGAAAAAAGTCCCATAGCTTTTTTTTCAATGTGGAGGTTACAAGAACAGAAGGATATCAGCACCTGATGGAGAGGAGGGAGGAAGGGAGGGAGACCACTGCCCTGCAAAGTTCTGGAACTTATCTATTAGATAAGAGTTTTCTTGATTTTTTGGGGTGCACTGATCTAAAAGCTCCACAGAATGTTTACGTATGAGAAGAGATAAATTTCTGGTCATCACTAAGGAAAGAGACAACATTAAGTGAGCATGTTATTGCTCAATGGTAATCAAACTTGAATACAGGGACCTCTTGAGAAAATTCACTGGAAAGAACTAAATTTTCAAATAAAGTTTTTGAAGCAGCATATAAAATCCCAAAGTCTTTTTCACTGGATGTTTTGACTCTGGCAGTCTAAAGAAAGATGAAGACTCACAGAGCCTTGCAGGGTGTGCAGGGACCAACCATTTCCTGGCAGAGCTCGTGCTCCAGAGCAGCTGGGAACTGAGAGCAAACTTGGCAGTGTAATTAGGGCGAGATTGCAGGTCCAGATTCAATGCTATCTGAACTGTGCTCATATTCTGGTACAAGTTGCAAAGTAGAAGGGAACTTTCTCTCCCACTGACCCCCCAAACCTGCAAAGGTGCCTGTATTCTTTAGCTCCATCTACTGGCACTTGGCGCAAAGTGGATGCGTGAACGTATAAATACATGTATTCCTGCACGAAAAGCAACAAATAGCTTCCTACAATTTGTCCATCTGGTAGATATGATTATCTTACTTTTAAACAATAACAAACTATTATTATTTTTGTAATCTCTGTAGGGTGGGGTCTATAATTTCTCAGAGGATGAGACTACACTGGAAATGTGTTACTGGACTACAAATGAAAAATTGTGTGTGTGTGGCAATAAGCAGTTATCGTTTCATGCAAGTATAATTGAAACATCATTTTAAAACCCCATAATTAAGTCTTTAGCAATACCCAGGGGATGCAAGTTGTTTCTATTCCCATTTCAAAATTGAATGAACAAAATCTGACCAAAGAATCCTGGCTCCTTTTTGCCTCCTCTGCTTGTTCTACATCTTTCCCTCTTCACATGTTGAAAGAGGCCGTTGGGTTGCTCTTTCCTGTGATAGATTTGGGAATAGTGCTGGAGGTGATTTTTTTCTCCACTGTGGATTTCCATCACTATGTATTTTAAGATTCTTTATAATATTAAGTTTCTTTAAAGCCTTTGCATAAAAATTGAGTAATAATAATAATCATTACAAGCAGGTAAAAGTGTAATATGCCTAAAGCCTGGATTTTAAAATCCTTTTTAAATAAGGGGAAATGTATTTTTCATGCATTAAACATTTTAGGAGGTAAGTCTTCTCCAGTATATTTTTCAAAGGCTAGCAATTGAAGAGTGCTGGTTTGCATTCATCACTTGCAGCAATTGTAGATCTGTATCCAGACTCCTATGGAGATTTCTTTCTCTTAAACTGCTTCTGCCAGCTTTCATTTTTCATACTACTCATATATCACTATTAGTGTAATGGGAAAACTCTGAAAGAACAATCTTTAGTTTTAAAATAAATAAATAAAACATTCAAGGCAAAATAGACCTGCCCCTATTCAGAAGGGGTCGTTATTTGGGAATATACTTATTTGTATAAGTATACTTTTAATCAAACTTTTTCCATATGACTTCAGAAATAACTGTCTCCTTTAAAATAATAATGCAAAAGGAAACAAAACATAGCACCATAAGCAATTGCTTACTGTGGAGTGACTGCAAGACACCAGGTTCTGGCAAAACTTTCCATAATCATTCTCTGACAGTTGCAATTTATTTATTCAGTTTTAAATGAAGGGCATTAACATTTATCAAAAAAAGATCAAAGTACATAGGAAATATTTTTTGAATAAGAAGAACAAAACCTGAAGGTGTTCCACACATTTTCAGCTAACATGATTTATACGTTTCTGTTTTTAATGTTGAGGGAAGTTGGATTCAATAGATGATTTGTTTTCCATGGGGAAATCCTAGTTACAGCAGCGACTCAGTAATCCTGCTTTCTGTACAACAAATGCACAGCTTGCCTGTGGGAAATTGCGGAGAATGGGATTTTGGCCTAAGCAAATTCAACAGCAAAACATCCACTGTCTTCACTGGAACCTTCATTCTGATTGGAATATTTTAACTTGTTTCCCATATGAGCAAGGCAGGCTGCCCTTGTGAGGCTGTAAGAGAGTGATCCATGGATCATGAAGGTTTGGATCAGTCCATGCTATTCCTTCAGTCGGCTTTGGCCACAGCCTGATTTGAGATCAGCTAACATGCAGGACCAACCGTTAAAAGAAAAAAAATACATGTCACTATCTAATGAACAAAAGTTGCACTGGCAGGTACATGGCATAAGAGGAACTCCTGAGAGTCTTAGGCAGATTTGGAAGTCCATGCGGAGGGTCACGGCGGCTGCAAGGAGTGCTGATGGAGACAAGGAGAGCTTGAATCAGGAAAATAGCAGCTGAAGGGGAGAGGGACTGGTGAGCGAAGCACAGGTAGGTGAAAGAAACTGTGTATAGATGTGTTTCCATTGCAGTCAATTCTACTAATTAGTGGGTGTTTTTTTTGCAAGGAGTCAATATTGTGAGGGTGTATTAATATGGTAATAGCGTGTTGCAGGAGCTGTAGCTGGCTGTGACTTTGGGGGAAGGGAGACAGAAATGTCAATTCAACCATGCATGTGAATTTAGCAGATTTACATCTTTGAATAAGAAACCTCCAAGAAACAGCAAGCAGAGGGTTTTTTTTCCCCGTCTTAGTCGATTTTGCATATCATGCGGCCAATTATGTGCTGTAATGTGAAGGGTAAAAAGTCTCTCTTGTTTCTGGAGTCAGGTAAAAAAGGTCACACCTTGCACTGTGTCCCACTAGCCTAGAGCAGCCAAGCAGGAGCGTGAAGCCTTTCAACAGCTAAGTGGGCCATGGAAATGACAATCCCAAGCAGAAAGTGGCTTTTCTAAGGACTGGTAGTTATTTTATTGAAATACTGCAAAGAAATGAGAATTGCATGTGTAGCACGAGCTCTCTGCTAGCTGATTCCAAATCCAAATTGACCTTTCTATAACTTTCCCTTACTGTTTATCCAATTCTCCTTGTCTTGGGTCTCCCGAGTACCAGCATGACTGACATCTGCCAGGATAGATACACTGGCAAAGGCACATATTAACCACTGATTCCTGCCCATCAAGATCCGCTCCAGGTCACCTGTGCAGACTGGTGACAGGAGCACTGTTTTGCTCCTGCTCAAGGACAACCATTCATCCTCTCTGAGATTATCAACCCCCAGCCCAGCCCAATCAATATCAGGAAATACGCTGTAATCTCTCCATGAATATAAGCACCCTTTGGGATGTGAGCTGGTCAATGCTCTTTGATGTATTCCTTGAAGAGCAAAAGGTTTGGAACCAAAGTGCATTGTCTGGCTCCCAGCTCATAGACAGTTTCTGACATTTAAGGACACTTTATACCTGCTAATCTACTTGACTCTTGAATCTGTGGAAAATTTGAAAGTCAGGTAAGTTTTAAAGAGATTTTTTCTTATTTGCTCACAGAGCCAAGAGCTGAAGAGATTCACTAAGTCTAGGAAAGGCAGTGAATTAAAACAGAACAATTGTGTCTTTGCTGGGAAGACCAGTTTTCAACTGAACTTGATATTTGCTATCACTTTGCCATTTTAATTTCCCAAATTAGCAAAAAATCCACCTAGAACTGTCTAATTTTTCTCTGGTAGCATTATTTGATGTATAGAAGTAACTTTAATCTCTGCTTGCTAGGTAGAACAAAACCTAGTTTTACAGTGTTGTCCTAGAGGCGGCAGCAGAGTACATAAGAAACAAAAAAGCTAACACACAAATGGGCAAAGTTGTGTTTGGTTAGTAGTTAATCTCTATAAAGTCTCGCTAAAGGGTTTTACTGGAATAAAGGGCTCACATAAAACCCAAGATGGAATATAGGCATATCTTTGAAATAGGTAATAGGGTGAAAATAATACTAAATATTATTGCATGTTCTGGATCTGAGGAAAATAAGTTGACCTAAAAGAAATCACTTGTTGGAGAGCGCTTGCGGAAGGAAACTGTTTTCTATATCACAGACTTAGAGAAAACTTGAGCTACTGGCGTGAAGTTGTAGAGGCTGTTGGATCAGCAAACTTTAAAACAACTGTGATGCTCTGTGACACATTAATTGAAATGTACTTTCCAGTGCAACCATTTAGCAATTTATATAAATATCAAAGCTTTTGGGGTTTACTGTCAGTCTTTGTTTCTGAATGAGAAATTTATAAAAAACATATGTTTCAAACTGCCACTGAGTACATGTTCAGAAGGATGTGGCCACTGAACTATATCAAACTTTACTCAGCACAATCAGTTGATGAACAGAAGATTCTTCCATTAATAATGTCTCTTTTCAGTAATAACCCAAAGCTGGAAAAAGGGCTATTTTGTTGAGATGGGAGGAACGAAGCCTTAAAGCATGGTCTTATTGAAGTCATGGGCAATTTGTCATTGGCTTCAGTGGAACCAGGATTTTGCCAAAAATATCAAATGCATTCTGAAGTCTTTCCATTAATTAGTCTGCAATTAAAAATAAATCATCTTGTATAAGTAAGTTGCACCATGGACAGGCCTAGGGACTGTCCACACTGACATGAACTTCAGATCTGACTCCAGGTTCTCCAGCTTCTGGGTCTGCTCAGCTCCAGGATTTTGGCTTCTTTCCTTCTGATGCCTGTGGTGTTAACACGACAAAATTATCATGTCACTTCCATTATTCATATGCAAAGTTAAGCTCAGTTTATCTGAGCATTTGTGTTATAGCAGCACCCGGAAGCCTCCAGACACAGTGAGAATATCCTTATGAAGGGCATGTTGGCTTGGTCTGCTCTGTTGGAAAGTAAAGTTCCCAGAGCTCAGCCAGCCACCCCTAAGCCTGTCCATGGTGCATCTGCTGATGGGATATGCTCAGCAGGGAGAGCTGTGTTTGTGGAACGAGCCCAGGCAGCGAGGGCTGTGTTTGTGGACTGGTGCCTGAGAGCTCTCCAGAGACCAAGTGCATAAAGTGGGTGCCTGGCTGTTCACAGCAGCACTGTGGACACCACTGCTGCACCTCCAAGGGACAGCCCATGGCAGCCGGTCCCACGGGCGGATGCGGTAAGTAAACGGATGGACAAACCTTTGGGAAAAAGGAGAGGCTCAAGCTGACTAAGGGCCTGATGACTCCATGGTCTTGGCTGCATGAAGGGCGTCACAAGCTTTTCCAGGGAGTTATTTCCTAGCATCAGAGAGGGCAATTAAGACCTTTTCATCCAGTACAAAAGTTTTGTTTTACTACTGTTCTTTAAATTTGGGAAACTTTTACTGGTTTGTAAAATGCCCTGTGTGTCCACTGAAATGCTCTCATTAAAACGTCTTGGTTTCTCCTACTGTTGATGCAGAAGGACATATCTACCTGCTCCACCAAATCCTGCAGGCTTTGTTCTGGCCAGAGCTCTGCTTGGATAAGAAATGAGAGTAGAGGAAGCTGGTTCTGGTGCAATCCTCTGCTAATTCTCTGTGTTCTGGAAAAGTATTGCTCTGTGCTCACCCAGACTGGTGTAGGAAGGGACAGTGGGTATTTGTGCACAAACATAATGCTGTTTGTGTACAACCAAGTGTGGGGGTGATGGGCCCCCCTTGTGAATAGGAGCTCTCTAGAATTTGTAAACATGTACCCATATGTATGTTTTCTGAATGCAGTCTTCATTTGGGTTAATAAGGTCTCTGACCCACTTTACAAAGGACAGTTTGTATTCATTTAACACCTAATCTTCACCCACAGATCCCTGGGAAGTAAACCTCTGTGATATACAATACATTTGTAATAATTCACATGCAGCATTTCTCTTTGTTTTCAAGGCTGTTTAGCTAACCTGTACAAAAATATTTGCAGCCCCTCCTTCTCCAGAAAGCCCCAGCTGATGAGCCAAGCTCTCAACATTTCATTCCTATGTAGATAGTTTGCTAAATTTTTTCCCAAGGCTTTATGGTTTTCAACAATATATCTTTCATCACTGTATTGCCAAAAAGAAGTGGCTGCCTTGAAGCTTCCCTTAGGATTTGGACTGGATATCGAGGATTAGTTTATAACTGGTAACTTATGAACTGCACAGTGTTTTACAAACAACTTATTTTTCTTAATGTAATGGTGAAACAATGAAACCCCATCCTGAGAACTTATTTCTGAAAGGATATTTGAAGGAAGTTTTAAACAATACTTTATTTACCTATATCAAAACTGATCAGTTTTAAAGGACTGTATTTTTGTCTTCATACCATAGGCATTAACGGACCACAAATCTTGAAAATATTTATCTCTGGTTGAATTTGTATGTGTTTGTTTCGGATTTAGGGGCTTGTTTTTTAGGGGGTTTTTTTTTCAAATCTCTAAGAATGTCTGAGTTTTGAGCTTGGCTTTTGTGCAGCTGGGATCTGACGATATAACAGAAGAAACCCATTATTTATAGGAATGGAATCACAGCAGGTATTGGCAGAATACAGCAATGGGAAACTTCTGAAGAATATTTCTTGCTTTTACCTGTGTTGGTGCAAGTCATATGTGTTGGTAATAAGGGCAAGGAAAAAACTAACAAGTAAGCACAGATTTTTTTATTTGAACACATCTGTTTTATTTCAGTTCAGTGTGATGGCTGGAGGGAGAAAGGGATTTCTTCAGATGGCATGTGTTTAGTTCCAATTTTTGGTAAACTTAAAACAGAAAAGGACATCTAATTTTTTTTTAATGGATTTTCTCCAAGTTGGTTATAACAGAAGCATATCCACTTTTTCTAGTGTCCATGCTGCTCTCTTCTAGTAGAAGGTTTTCTTATAATTGCTTTATGTAGAATATATTCAGAGTAACCATTGCTTTGTTTGTACTGCAATTGCATCTGGAAATGTCTTTCAAGATCAGGGACCACATGGGGAAGCCTTGCAGGAACAATGACAGAAAGCCAGTCACCACCCCAAAGCCCTTACAGCTATCTAGATGAAACTGGGAAAAAGGGAAAGAAGAAAATGGTTTTGCTAAGGAAAGAAGTCATTTGGCCATGTACATATTTTAAACTAGTGGAACTGCAGGATACAGTTGGAGTATATTAACTCCTGAATATTTTACTAAAATTCATATATAGCTGGGAAATTATAACTTATTTAGCACATGTGTCTTTAGTCATATTATTAAAAACTTAATTTTTCCTCCTAATATAGATGGGAACATGTAAACTAGATGACATTTTTGCCATTATACTGAATTACTTATTGACTTTCATTATGATGATTATAATAATTTCTTAAATAATGCATTGATAAAAGTCTGGGGGAAGGACCTCTCTTAACATGTTCCATTGTTATGTTTGTGTCTAAACTTCCTGGGGCAGAGAAAACCAGAACTAAAATAGCAGTCAAGGCAGACCCTTGCTCTGATCTCAGCTTGAGGACTCCGTCAAGATTGAGCCTTTATTAGACCAGACACTGTAAAATTCCTGTGTATAAGTGTCTTTTCATGCTGAAGAACCCACATTTAAAGGATTTGATGAGTAAGAAGGATTAACACTACTACTAAAATGGAAGGAAATATGGAAAGAAAACAGTTTATTTTATGACACTTAGGTATGGCCTATGTCTCTTCCCATTAATGTAAATTTCTGTTTCCACTTAGCTCTTAGGAAGTAGAGTCAGGCCAAAGATGAGTGCTTTTAAAAATCACTCCCTTAGCAACTTGCTGAAGGTCAGTGGTGGGTGTTTGTGGCAGAAATGGGAATGAATGATAGTCCATTGTCTTAACCACAAGACCCTGCTTCCTCTCCGAATCCCAGGTTGATTTGACAGGGTTACAGCACATGAAAAAAGTCCAAATTTAAAAATATTAAACTTGGCACTGATGATAAGGAATGATTAAGAGTCAACTAAGGAAAGGCACAACCACACTGACAGAGACAGTCTTCAGAGCAGAACCATATTTTCATCTAACCAGGTTTTATTGGAGCTCTCCTGATGAATACATTTGACTGCATTCTGCTTTTTTGTTTTGGCAAGCACTGCAGAAGGCCTGATCCAGCTCTTTAGGAAATCAATCGAAGTTTGATTAGAGCCACAGAAAGCCATGAAGGGAATTTCAAGAGATAAAGTGTGGAGCCAGACATTCAAAAATAGCTTTTTTAATGTGTGTCGCTGACCCTTCTAATGGCTTGCAAATGCAGTCTTAGGGTAACCACCCTAAGTGAAGGTACTTTATGGGGAAGGCTTGAAATTTGGAGCAGAATAAAACAGCGAGCTTGCTTGGGAGAACGAGTGTGAGCTGGGTCACGACAAGGAGCTTGGATTCAGTTCTCACCTGTGCCTGGATTTCATTCACAGGAGCAAACATGGAATGAGATAAGAAAGGGTCTGGGTTGGGGAGCCAATTCACCACTTACCCCTGCAAGGTAGTTTGGGAACTCAATTGATCAAAGGAAAACAGTGACTTGGGTGTGGGGCTGAGTGATCTGAGTGCAAGCTCTTACCTCTGCAGTCATCTCAGCACGAGGTCTCCAAGCTGAAGAGAAACAAATCAACCAATTGCCTGATCTTTCATTCCTGCTGAGAGACCATAATCATGAGGTCTGAACTGACTGTCCGGTCAGCGGCTGACTGTGGCTCAGGAAAAGAGGATAACCCTTGAGACATTGTCTCTGAAGACTAAAAGACAAGGATACAGTCGTGTTGAGTAGACCTTATACTGTACCTAAGATTGCTGTAAAGACCTTTTGTCAGAAAACCTCCAGAAGAGAACAAGTCAGCAGCTTAATTCTCTTTTGGACACATACTCCGGAATCATGGTAGGTTTCTACAGCTGTCTCTGATCCCTGAATTCCTGGCCTGTAACTACTGCTGCCTTTAGCTGCTGTGTTTGTAAAGATTGTTCAAGATGATAATTCTGCTGTAGGTATGACAAAAGTCCTCCTGGGATGTTAAAAAACCCAAGCCCTGTAATCTGATGGTCACTCTGGTTCTTGGTGGCATCCTCTGACTTTTCTCCAGAGAGAAGATAAATGGGGCAGGAGGAATATTTTATGATCTGGTCCTGTGGTGCAACAGCTGCACAACAGCTCCCTGGAAAACTCTACCCAGTGGCAAACAGAGAAACCTCTAGGTCATGTGCCAGGGAACTCAGTGCACATCTCCTCTATTACATGGAAATAGTTTCCTGTGTCTCTTAGATGTCAGACTACCAAGTGGAAGACAAGTAAAGAAAATTTGCCCACACATTTGTTTTTATGGATTCATCTCATTGTCTTCATTCACAGAGTGGCAGAAATAAAACCTCTAAAAATGTGGTCAGTGCAGCGGATCCTAAGGACTAAAGCAGATCCCTACTGTCAAAAGACAGTGATATGTTCATAAAAAGGATTCTGTTCCCATTTTTCAGCTGCTTCCAACTTTTTGCTCTCCTCAACAGAATCTTCAGTGTCAATTTAGGCATTAAAAAAGCCTCACATTTCTAAAACAGTAATGACACTTCTTAGAAAAGGCCTCAGGTGTCATCTTCAGGTGTTAATCTGGGTGTTGCTGGGCTCGAGCCTGCATTTCTACTGACACCAATGAAATTCCCTGAGTAGATGAGGAATGTGGGGGAACAGAAAAGCTGGCAGTAAACCCTCCATCACAACATTTCCAACACAGAGCAGGATATTTCAAAACCAACTTTGTTGCTGTTACTGTGGAGAATGCTTGCCTCAAATGTTCCTTCTTTTCTCTTTTAAATGGAAGAACAAAACCTTTTCAGAGAAATGCTGAAACATTACTGCCTTTAGCATATTTTCATCCAGAAATATAGTGGGTTTGGGTTTGTGGTGTTTTGTTTTTTTTTAAACTAATTCCAGTCTACTTTGAAGATGTGAACTGAAGTGTTGCATAAGTTTGATAATAAATACACTCCAAATTACTGCTGTGATAATTACCAGGTGTTACAGAAGTCAGGTGTCCATATACAATCATGGAAGAGTCCTTCTTCCAAATACAAAGGGGAAGGTAGTCCCTGAGATAAATTTAACCTTGACTCTGCACTGGGATTTTCAGAGGTGTTGTACGGGTAGTTATTGTGAGAAGGTTCTGGCAGTAATTATGATTAAACACTTTGTGAATGTACCAATGTCAAAAGCTTTTCACACATAGCTTTTATTCCCTTTATTTTGAAAACATGAAGTCTTAATAGTCAAAATGTTGGGCGTTTTTTCCTCCTTTATTCTAAGCAGATGTTTTCTCTCCTCACCCTTCCTTCCTCTGTGCTTTCCTCATTGGAAGGAATGATGAGTATGTGCCCAAAGGAAAATTGAAAACCATGTGAAAAACACAGAAAAATTATTTTGTTAGGGAAAAATAAGTTAATGAAGAATGACTCTGTTTTGAAGCTACTGGACCAAATTTAATTTCCAAATTGATTTAAAAGTATACCAGTTTCTGACCAGTTACATTAGCTTCTGAACATTCTTGTGTGATTAATTTATGAGATAGGAACTCAAAATAGTTAGAAGGACAAATTTTAGTGCTGAGAAGAAGGCAGGTCTCTTCTGGCTGCCTCCAAGTCTTGCCTTTCACTTCTGGAGGCAAATGTCTTTTTGTACCTCACAGCAGGCACAAGGTGAGGAGATGATGCAGGCAGATACTCACCCATGGGCTAGTTTTGTGAAGTGGACCTTTAGTTGCCATCCTTGGTGAAAGACAATGGTTTCCATAGATCCTAACTCCAAACTTGTGGTGTCTGCCCACCTCAGGTTCTCTCTGAACTTCAAACTTCGCAGACACAGCTGCTGCCTGCAAGGGGGCTGCAGGATTTGACCATAGGATTTGATGAGAGCCTTAATGAATAGCACTGAAAGAAAAGCAGCACCCAATCAATAATCTGAGGCACACAGACATTTATCAAAGAGAACCCAGAATGCTTTGCATTTGTTCCTCCACATACTGCTGTTGACAGTTACATCTGCATCCATCCATTTCCTGCAGTCTACAGGAGAATCATTAGAAACAAAAGACATTTATTTATGTAAGAAGGAAACCTCTATGGCTACCTAACTTAAGCTGTGTTATTTTAAAGGCTTTATTGTTAGTAGTAATAGTAGTACTGGATCTAGGTTAACACTTTTCCTTTCTTCTTTTTCCATTATTTGAATGTTTCTACCTTTCAGGCTGGTATGTAACTGCTGTTATTAAATAGGATATCATATTTGTTTCCATTAAGCATGTGTACATATGTGAATATCTTCATAAAACATACCTAGAGCACTAAGTGCAAAGACCTGTGGGACAGAAATCAAGACAACATCAGAGAAAAGATTTTTTTTTTTTT
>VZRN01000521.1:1236145-1265475 GCA_013397935.1 Dasyornis broadbenti
TTTTTTTTTTGCCTACCGAGCCTGCTGTGGTTGCTATTTCAGCTGTTCATTAAAGTTATATTGCTTCCTTTATCTCTTGTGCTCATGGAATACAAGCACCTCCATAATGAGCTTAAATTACCACGAGCTAAGAATAGAAAACTCGATTTCAGTCCTTGGGAGGCTGAAGCTGTGGTGGTGCATGGGTAATCAAGCAATATTAGCTGTATAATGGTGCTAGGATCCCAGGGCAGAGCTGCTGGAATGTTTATGGCAGGGAAGCACAATAAATATCTATTTTCTGTGTTTGCTGGGTTTCTTTCCCCTCTCCCTGCTCCAGCCTCCTTATACATTTTGAAATAAACATTGTTGCTTTCTCTATATTAATATCCTCTATATGTGGTTGGCCAGCCACGTCTGTCTTTGGAGAGTAGAACCTCCTGTGTTCTCATTTTCTCATTTATACAGCTAAGCTATGGAAAAGTCCCGGTCACCTGAGTTATCGGTATCAGAAAAGCACGGAGAAAGCTGAGTGAAAATGTCAGAACTTAGACTAAAGAGGATGTGTGCAAAAATACCCTCCATTTCCAAGTGTTTTGGATGCTGTGGATTTCATTTCATTAAATAGCAAGTGGGAATAAGACTCTTCCTTGCATACCTGATCATTAGCAAAGCACAAGTGGGGGTTCTTTGTTCAGAGGGACCAAATTTTCTCTCTTGTTACTTCAAGTTTAACAGTCATTTCAAGCGATTCCTGCTCCAAGACAGAAGCGTCCCCTCATTCACACAACCCCTGGAGGCTGATGCTGCAAAAAACAGGCCCAGGGAATGGTGGTGTGCCAGCACCTCCTCAAGGTGTTAACAGATTGCTACTGACATTAGAGCACTGCAATGATCACAGGGCAGGCAGCAGCAGCTCAGGGCTCTGCCTGATGGACTCTGCTGAATTTAACTGTGATGGCTCCTGAAGTAACACCCTCCCAGGCACCTTGCCCTGTTCCAAGAGCACCCACAGGCACAGACTAAATCTACTAGAGAACCAAAAGACAGCATATTTATCAAGAGTTATCCTGAAAATCACCTGGATTGGGAAGAAACCCACTTTATCATGGCATTCCCAATGAGCTTTCGGATAGTTTTGCTATTTGATATTAATAAATTGGCTTTTCACCAAATTTCTTCTCACTTTCAATCTCTTTCCAATGATTAAAAAGCTCTCACTGTAGCTTTTAAGGGATTTCTTTAGCATATGAAATACCAAAATAAATCTGCTCCACCAAAACAATTCTCCACTATCTTATACATCCAGTTCACTTTATATATTTCGGCTCAGAAATTCAATACTGATTGCATCCCCTGCTCAGAAAGTAGCACATACTGTTTCACAAGATGTTATCCTCAGTTGGGGACTCCAAGTTGATGCAAAGAGGGGCCTCTCAGAGTGCCCCACAGGACGTTTGTGATAGAGCACATACCCAGCTAGGCCCTCTCCTGCCCTGGTTTACTCAGATCATCACTTCCTCATGAGGGAATATGCCTCTTGAAAGCACCACAGGGGGAAAAGGTTTATCTCTGTTTATCCTACAGCTGCCACTTCTGCCACCTCCTTATGTAAAGAGCTTTATTTCACGAGTTGTCCTGATAATACCAGGGACGGAGGAGAGACCGAGGCTCTACCTAAGGGCAGTAAAGTTAGTGGACTTTGGCCTTTAACGAGCAGAAGGTGCAATTCAATTACAGCTCGCTGGTAGGTGTCATTAGCTTATATCTCCAGGGGTCATTGGCAAAGATCATTAGCAGGGGGTCATTAGCAGGGTTAGTCAATATAAGGGGGCCTAGAGCCACTTCTACCCTGTGGAGGTGTGAGAGCAGATGATGTTTTATTAGTGGTTTATTCCTGTGAGGCTGAGCCTCTGCCAGGGGCTGCCAGAGCCAAGTTGTGATGGTCCAGGAGGGAATCCAGGTATCTCTGATGACGAAAGCGCTGGGTAAATGAAAAAGGCCTCCTCACACTTTACTGACATAACTTTGAAACATAACTGTGTGACCAGCTCGAGAATATTAAGGCACCCATCAGTCTGACCAGTGGATGGATGGGACCAGCATCATACTGACTTGCAAAAGAGGTGAGGATTTCTTTGGGATACAGCAATTGTCACAGGCTGACAGTATGGAATTTATGATTTGTGCCCTTCTCCCATGCTCCATGGCTGCTACCACAGCTGTGGCCCCTTGAGACCCACTGCTTTGGCCCCAGTGTAATCTCAGTGAGCCTCAAAGGGATTCAGCGGCCCTTATCAGAGTTCTGTTCAGAAAGGGGATGATGCAGGAGATGCTGCTAAGGACTGCAGAGGTGATTCTCTAGGTTTTTGGGAGGTAGCTCATCAAGCTGGCAGGACCTATGCAGGGGCTATGGGGTACAGGAAATGCTTTCATGATGATCTGGATTATATCTCTATTGAAGAGCAAATGTTCCCTTGGGTATGGGTCAGCACGGGTGGCTTCAATGTGGAATACACACCTGCTTTTCCTAATTAACCTCCATTTGTTAATGAACTACCAAATGGCCTGTGTATCTGTGGAGTCTCCTGGCAACCTTGAAGTTATTCACCTGATTTCTTTTGCTTTCACCTGAGACTGTCTGCTCCCAGCTCCCCGTGGGGCTTGAGAGTGTATGGAAGAGATGAGTCCTGCTCTTATCGTGTCTCATGGTGCCCCGCTCCTGTCCTCCTCTAAATCCTCAGCATTAAGTCACTGACAGCTTTCCTTAGGAAATCGGTAGCTTGTGTCCATGGCAATGATGATCACTTTGGTCAGCTCTGAAAAGCATTTGTGTTTCAGACAGGCTGTTTTCCCATTGGAAGTTGCTAATTTGTTGAAGGTTAAATTCATCTCTGGCTTCGGGATCTAAATCAAAAAAGGAATACTGAAAGTGAGCATTTTGCTATGGATAAATCTTTTGCTACAGAAATGCTCCATTTTTCTGTATTAAAATGGCTGTTTTCACTTTGGTATTTGATCCCTAGTAAGAGTGAAAGGTATAATAGAAAACTCTGCTTAACTGAAAAGGCCTATGTGCATGTGATGTCATTTACTTTTGAAACTTGACATTTATTCTGGTTCTCTTTGTTTTGGGTTTTTCCTCTCACCTCGAAGCAGAAATATCAAATTCACATTGTCAAAATGAAAAACTTACTATGTCATATTCCTTTGCAGCAACTTGTATAAGAATGTAAATGGTCAGAGGTGGTGTTAAACAATTCTGATGTCAGAACTTGTGGACCTGATGGCAAAGGTTTGATAGATTTGCCTCTACTTAAGTACAGCTAAGATCTCTGTAAATGCTTGTCATGGAGATTTATGTAAGTGTAGTAACAAGTTTGCACATTCAGTAAGATCTGAACTTTTTGAAGGAAGATTAACAATTTTATAGTTATCATGGCTCAATAAGGATGTAAGAATCACCCAAGGAATATGGGGAATATAGTATAAGTTGACACATCTTATCTAAGTAAATACTAGTTACAAGATATTAATCCATATGTAGGTCTGGGATATTTTTAGTTAAGAACAGGAATGATTCCCGTTTCTATAGTATGTGGATTTTTTGCCTGTGGTTCAGAGAAAGATGAATGGATTTCCAGTGTGGTCCCCTTTCCCTGGCAAAATAGGGTACTTTATTGAATTGAATGCCAAAAAAATGATGAAATTCTGTTTATAAAATTTTTCTAAAGGGAAACTGAAATTGAAAGCAAATGTTCTTTTAGCATTTCTGTTCATAACTTGGAAACAAATAAACTGAAAGAACATTTTTAAAAAGGAGAATCCTGAAGACTTACCTTCACTTCCCGGGAAAGTGCAACATTCTTCTTTCTCACCAAAGGTAGAAATTCTTCACAAACCTGAGTCTTCAGCCAGCTCTAGTGCCTAACATCCCAAAATTAAGGGTAGTTGACAGGTAGTATTTGGTGAGTAGCATTACTAGTTTCCTCTCCAGAGAATTTGCCTGACTTTATGAACATCATCTGCACCACTGAACTCTCCAAAATTACTTGTGGCCTTTTATTTTTGTAAAAGAAGACAGAAAAACACATCTCAGCTAACTCACTGAAAAAAAACGGAATATCCTGTCTGAGTCAGGTTTTTTAACTCGGCTCCCACAGAAGTGGTTATCAGTTATATTGGAACACGTTGAGTTTTGGTTTTTTTGTTATCTACAAAGAGTATTAAGATGAAATGCCCAAATTTTCAGTTCTTTCAGGTAGATGAGATGAATAATTAATTATAATAGAGGTGAAAGTGGTTGATCTCATACTGAGCCTGCAAAGTGATTTCTAAAACAAAGTAAACCGTATGTGAAGGTTACTGAAGTCTTCAAGCCTCTGGGCCATTCATCATTTCCAATAATTTTCTTAACCAATGCTTCACTCAAAACCGTAAAAAAACTCTATGTATCTTTTCTATCTGATGGCTGCTTAAAGCAATGGAATTTAAATGGTTTCCTTATACTTTGATACTTTTTTCAGTGTTAAACAAATAATCATATATGTTTAGATCATAGGGAGTTAGCTGGGTTTAGTTTCCTTCATTTAGAGATCTTGCTTCATTTGGGGTGCAGAGAGACATGAATGTCATAGACCTTTTCAAACGATTTCTAAATTAAGTACAGTAAATTCCTCTGTAAAACATCTCATGAGACCTGATGATCAAAGTCTTACAGGAGATTTATCAAAACCAAATAGTTTTTACATAGAGTATATTGTAGCTTCAGATAATGTTGTTGTTGCTCCACTCTTCACTTTAAAGTGATAAAGAGTGGTGCTTCTTTATTTTCTGGGTCCTTCACTGGTTTAAGAGGAAAAGATGGCATCAGGAACCAATTTGATCTTGTTTTGAAGTTTGCCTTACACTCTCTTTCTCCTAAGAGACACAGAGGGCCGGCTGTTCCCTGCTTACCAGCCTCCATGTGCTCCCATCCTGAGTGATGAAATCCAAGTCCTCTGCTGCATAAATCTGGGAAAGCTCAGTGAAGTGTGAATCTGATCGCTCTGATTAGCGCTGATTAGTTGCAAGCTGGAGTGTGAATAAGCAGCCTGACATTTTGTTATATGAGACAGAAGAAATTGCATTTGCATGGTGAAGTATTTATGGTCATGTTTGTGACTTGCTTCATTCACATCTGGTCCAGGGTTGTCCTCTGGGAATGGCAGGAAAGAGAACAGGAGGGAAATGTGAAATGGTTCAGCAGAAACCAGAGAACAAAGACAAGATATTTCCTACCCCTGTAAATCCTAATTTGGATAAGAGAAAGTTTGTGGCAATAGGAGGTACAAGACCATAGTTGCAAAAAGAAAGAAAAAAAAAAAATATATATAATGCAAGTGACTTTGTTTGAGTTTATTCTCTTCTGTGCTTCTTCTGCCATAAAGTCATTGCTACAATAGTCAGGTTTTCAGGATCTCAAGGAGATAAGTGGATGGGAGGATGATTTTTTTTGTTGTTGTTGTTTAATTTCTTTTTTTTATTATTCTGTCTTGCTGTTCTGATTCTTCTGCTGCTTCTCTTTCTCTTGAATACTATTAGACTAAAGAAACTACTTAGTAAGAAATGTATGAAAAATAATTTGGATGGAAAGTTGTAGACATAAATTTTTTTTGTTGTTGAAATAATGCCTATTGATGCTGGTACACTATTAATTTCACATAGAGGAATTTTCTGCTGAGGTATATATTTTCAATCAATCCTATTTTTTTTTTTTAACCACATGACAATCTTATCTTCAACCAGTTAATCTAATCCTTGATCAAGTAGTAGGTATGAAAATTCTGTAAGAACCAACTGTGCCCCAATATAAACATGGAGACTGCCTGAAAGTGTATGTTCATATTTTTACTTAAATACAAATGCTATCTTCCTTTTAGCCTGCTTTTTTATTTGACTGTATCAGCTCTTCTGAAGACTAGTTCCGGGTATTTACAAATAGGCAGGTGTTTGGGGGAGCAGGCAGCTGGAGGGGCTGTGGGGAGAGAAAGCAATGAGATGGTTCTTCTTCCTGTTGCATCTCTTGGGAGCCCAGGGGGTGCCAGGATGGAGAGAGCTGGGGAAGAGGGGAGGGATGCAGCAAGGACTGCTGCTTCACAGCAGGCTCCCTCTCTGCTGCTCTCCTGGAGCCCTGACTCCAAGGACTGGCAGGAGTTGGTGGCTGATTCTCGTTCCCTCCATGCCCCACCCAAGCCATACTCTGCTCTTTAAAACCCCCTTTGTATGGCAGAGACCAGCCTATCTCTGCTGTGACCTCAGCTGTGATCTCACTATGTCCTTTGTGGTGTCATGCTGCATAGCCAACATGGACATTTGACATTTTTTACCACCAGATATGGCCTGCACAACTAAATAACATCTTGTAGTTAGAGGTGCATTAATTTCTTCCGTTGTTTGTACAGAGACATTCATTCTCGTGTTGAAACTTGTGATTCAGACTGAGTCAGAAAGCAGCAATATCTGTATTGAAAGGAAGAGATGAGGTTAAAGGAACAGAAAATTAATTTCAGCATATGCCTCTCTCAGTTTACAGTAATCAAAGGTTTAATGATAGGTTCAGCTTGTCCTAGTTGTCAGGATTTTTATTATTGTTATTAATTTATTTTGTCAAAAATTAGGTTTGTTCCATATCCTGTTTTTAATGTAGACAACCCTCACATGCCTGGTCTCTCTCGTGATATGAAATTCAATATTTCATATTTCCAGTCAAGGCCATAATCAAATTAAACATGGTGCTGAGATGTCCTTGCTGTGGAGTTCACTGATGTAGCTCAGTGAAGGAAACAGGGAGGTCACATGAGCCTTGTAGACCATAGAAGGAGTCACTCTTATTTTCCCATTAAATGACAGAGCAGAATGAATCTGAGTGGTACCTGTGTCCTGGCCATTTGTGGACAAGGACGGTGTGTGAGATCAGCAAAGCTGAGCTGTTTCCCACTCTGTGGCCGCCAAGTGCTCCAGCTACTGGAGAAGGTGGCTTTAGATCTTGCTAAAAAAATTGTTTCTTCACTGAGAACATCTTAACTCTTGTCTTAGAGACAATAAGGACAGATGATGAGGGTAGCTGATGAGGCTCAGTTGTTGGCCTTGTACCTTGGTGTTTGTTAGACTGCAGTTAATTATGGTTTTCATTATTTATTAATCTTGTTTCATTTTAAGGGACAACCTACTTGTATAACAGATCTAACAGCCATGTAACTTTTAACTAGATAATGGTCAACTCTAGCTCAGATCAATATTACTGTTTTTATTTTTTTGTTCTAGTGAAGGGCAGCAAACATAAAGTATGCTGCTGTTTTCTTATAAAAGAGCTCCATTTTCTGTTCTGAAAGGCTGTAACCTAAATGATGGTCATGAAAAAGAACGGGTAAAGGATGAGATGTAACAACAAAAAGTTATAACATGAAGAAATCAACTCTGAAAGTCTCCCTGTGTTAGTTAATTCTGTGTCTGGGACTGCTAGATGTATTAATTATATAGCTTTAGGATGAATTATATAGCTTTAGAAATGTTCCTATTTCTATGAAATTGTCCTCCCTTATCCAAGCCTAACTTGATCAAGACCTGAGGCTGAGACAGGAGTCTTCTGTTGGTAACATTTTCTTGTGAAGTCAGTGCTGGGGTACAGGTGGGAGGTTTCCTTCTCTTTTGCTGGGAAACACCAGTAATTTGGAACTAAACTATTCTGCAGAAAATTTCTAAGGTCACAAAAAGAATATTTCTTTCAAAAGGTCTGTATATGCCACTCATTCCCACTACAAAGTAGTTGGTAGCCCATTGGTTCAGGTGAGAAATAGCTGTGCCTGCTTATCCTACAAGTCTTCAGATATTCTGGTAGGCTTAGGGAAACCTCTTTACCTCACCAAAATGGACTTCTGAGTTTCCAGCACTCTGTTCTTTCTTGTCCTTGTCAGCACAGAGTGCAGATGTGTAACTCAGAAATGCTGGAAAAGGTTTACCTGGGGGGTTCAGCTCAGGTCCAGCATTAAAGATGAACTCCTGAGAGCTCCTGCCTTGAAAGTTACCTTTAGCTATTCATTGTAGGCATCATCATTAGAGACTATTTGTAATATTCATTTTGTTCTGCTTTCTTATACTGATATCTTAACCTTGCAAAATCCAGCTTCTGGATCATGTGACGTCAGCTATCAGATTACACAACCCATTAAACAATGTCTTATCTTTCAGTGCCTATTTCCATTGTTCTTCGTACACGTCTTAATTCACATGTGCTGTATCCTCCGTGTGCCTGGAAACATTTCCATTAGTTAGTCAGCTGAAACATGCTTGATTCTACCCATATTCTGACAATAAGGCCAACAGGTGGTTGTTTTTGTTTTTTTTTCTGGTATAAATTGTCTGGTTCTCAGAAGAGCAATAAAACTTTTGGCTGCTTTAAAAAAAAAAGAAAAAAGTGTATGAACAATAATGCTATTCTTAAGTTTTTGCTACACAAAATATTTTTGTTTTCATGTTTCT
This sequence comes from Dasyornis broadbenti, assembly GCA_013397935.1. NCBI lineage: Eukaryota > Metazoa > Chordata > Aves > Passeriformes > Dasyornithidae > Dasyornis > Dasyornis broadbenti. The sequence continues at coordinate 1,244,645 of VZRN01000521.1, forward strand.
CATGTCTCACAGCATGAGCAAATCTGTCTCTTGTCTCGTACATGTACCACGTGCATATTGTCTCTTACCAGTGTGAGATGGATGAGATTCTTTAAATTGCTTCTTCAAATAATTTTACTTTGCTGTTTGAATAGCTTCTAAATGAGGGCTAGCACCCTCCTTAGGGTGCTTAGGCTATTTCTGCTCTTTTTACAGTATGAAATATTTTGTGTGAAAGGTTAACACAAAGTGCCTTTAAATTGTACTCTAGCCTCAAAATTTACATGCTAATTTTTTTCCTATAGGCAATTCATTTTATTTCCTCTCTGACAGACCTGGTTAAAAACTGTCCTCCAAAACTACTGTTGCTTCAATAATCTTTACTTTCATTTCAAATCCTAATGAAAGTATAAACAGTGCAATGTTTAAATAGTTGAAAGCAAGTATTATTTTTGAAATTATATTTACATATCTAAAATAGAAATAGTGTCTGGAATTGTATTTCCAGAGGAGATATTCCTGCATGGACCTTCATATCAGCTTGGAGCTGGGGGCTCAGTGCACCATCAGGCAGCCCAGGAAACAACTGGTGAGGGCACTTTGGTGAGTTCTTGCTGCAGCCCTGGCTCTCGTCCCTGAGGTAGCTCAATGGATATCCACCAGGATTTACCACAGCCTGGCCCCGACATGACTGCAATGCCCTATTAGAGTCTGAGTCTGACTGTCAGCTTTGAAAGAATGTCTGAAATCCCATCCATACAGAGGGGGGGAAAAAATTGTTAACGTGATTCTCCTCCAAAATATTTTTTTTTAATCTGAAAATGTAATTGAATCAGCATGGTCATCATTTCAAACTTGTTCTGTAACTGTTTTTTCAACCTGCTTCAATAACCATTTAAAATATAAGCCATTATGTGGTCAAAAAGAAAAACAACAAATTATTGAACGAACGATTCATTGTAACATTAAAGTGCAGGACACTCAAGTGAAGCCAATGTATAACTGATTAATTAAGTTAAGAAAAATCAATAATAAAAACACAAAGTGCCTACACAAAAACCATACCAATGCTAGGCCCCTCCAAAGAGACATTTTCTGGGAAAAGCACTTGGCTTTATCATAGTTCCAGCACATATGAAACTGGCCCCTAAGGTTAAAGGAATTACTTTGTTGGGTGTTTTGAAAGATAGTGCCTTAAAAGGCCTTGTGGGTTCATTTCAGTAAGTTATTGAAATCCTGACAGCCTTTGAAGTAATGGAAGACAGAAGAACTCCTGCTTGCAACCTGCACAGCAAAGAGAAAAATAATTAAACTGAGCAATCTCTATTATCACAGATGCCAAACTGAGCAACCAGTTACAACCTGAATGCAGTTTTTGGTTAAGCAGCACACACACCATGACTTACGTATTTTTGAACTGAAACCTTCCAGGTATTCCCCAAGTTTTCTCTACAGGGCTTCTGAGACAGCACGTGGAGCAGAGGCCCATTGAGGGGGGCCTGATCAGCACTTGAATCCAGCAGCATGAGGAGGGGATGGGAAAGCAGAAAATACATTAAAAGAAGTGAGAATAGAATTTACAGAGCCCTGAAAGAGAGGAGAGATTGTCTAAAGATAATGAGAATGCTCCTGTTCAGTAATACATCTCTTGAGCGAGTAGAGTCTCTCTGGGAACCACTTGCCTCAGCAAAAGATGAGCCTAAAACTTGTCTTCTTTGCCTGATACAGAAAGTGAAATATAGATTAGGGTTCTGAACCCACTTTTGTGCATTGGGACTGTGTCCAGCGCTGTCAAACACATGCAACAGTTGACCTTTCTACTGCTTTTATGAAGATTGTTGCTGGTGGACTCCTGCCACAAGAAAATAGAGAAGTGGGTTGTAAAATAGCTTGCTTAGACTTGACAAGTTTGCTGAGCGTTTCTTCCCCAAATTAGAATGAAAAAGTCGAAGGTAGACTTCAGCTTTCTCAGCTGACACATCCTTGGCTTCAGAGTTGAAAGTGTTTCAACATCTCTGTGAATTTCAGCAGATATTTGGGTTCACTTTTAATGTGCTTGATGTCAGCACAGTGTAGCTGAAAGCCAAAACTCCCTGCCAAGAAAGAAATGTGTCCAATATCAATCATCATGTACTTAGCAGCCTGAGTCCTGTCTGGACCAATGACTTTACTGACTTTATTCCCATATCTAGGTTACTTCTTTTTGATCCCATAAATAGGATGATTGGAAGACATAGCCTAAAATATCTAAAGTGATCAAAAATAGAAGTACATGGATACTACACTTTTAGTTGGGTGTATTTTTCCTTGACTTTACAAGAACAGGCATATTTCTCCATAGTAAAATTCCAACCTGGAACAAATTATGAAGGGACTACTCTCAATGGGCATAAATCAGCATAGCGACGTCAATTTACAGGGATTTGAACTCCTGGGTTTTGGGGGCGTTTTTGTTCCACTTGAAAATTTACCACTTTCACGTAAAATATCCTCCTTACTAAGAATTGTTTTCATACATGCTGTGATCAAAATGTTGAGTTTTTTTCCCGTCTCCTTTCATTGTTACCACAAAAAAGCTGATCTTGTGAATAGGTTTATGCAGCTCTAATGAAGAATGACCTGATCTCTGCAAGGATACACGTGAGACTTTGTTGTTCCATAGTTTCCACCGAGCATGACATGTCTGGAATGCTTTATGATGACTGCATCATCAAAGTACTAGGGGGTAAAAAAATTGAAGAAGTCTCTGAGCCTGCGTATTGACTTGCTTTACCATTTTATTGGGTTAGTCATCATTATAAATCAAATTCTAAATCTCAGAGTTTGATGATGTTGTTAAATTACCTTGGTGCCACCTCTGAGTACTGCCAGTGCTTCACGTCTTGGGCACTTTGCAATAAAGTGAGGGGTATGTTTTACTTCTAAGGTGAGGCTGGCCCTGGGACAAGACAAGGATTTCCTGAGGTTTTGCAGCTGTATCTTGTGATTGTAGCCCCGTGCTTGCAGAGCAGCTCCGTGCTAAGCACTGTGCCTCTCCTTCCTTGTCCCTGCAGGTAGTGGCATCCCACGTAGGGAAGACGGAAGCAGAGCTGATCTACCAATGTCTAGCACAAAACTGCTAGGCTACCTTTGCAAAAATAACAGTTTTCCTCTGAGTATTGTAAATGAAAACCTCCTCTAATGCAAGGGAAGTGAAAATGCTGCAAAGGCTCCGGTTCTGGTGGTAAACTATGAGACACAGCCAGAGCTGCTCCTTCATGTGTCACAAAGTCTGTGTTGCCTAAAGGAAAGTCTCCTTCAGTTTAAATTATAGATAAGCCATTCTTTTAGAGCAGGTACTTCTGAATTCTTTGCAGATAATCATAGATGCATTGCAGCATAGGAACAGTGCCTTTTTCAGAAAAGATGTATTTTTATAAGCACAATATTCTCAAAAATGTGTGTAAACTTGCACATATTTCTGTTGTTTATCCGTCTGTCTGTCCAGACTGAAGAAAACTCACCAGTGTTCCTTAAGTCTTTTAACCTGAATCAGATGTGGAGAGATAAACGGACTATGTCCTCATATTGAATATTTTATAACTCATTATTTGGCACTGAATTTAGTCCTTTGCCATAACACTGTTTGATGTAATGAAAGGTGCCAGTCAGGTGAGACTCGGCTAAAGTTCAGAGCAAACCTGCCTGTGACAAACAAGCTTCAGAGAATGTCCCCATTAAGACATTTCCACTGCTAATGAAGGTTGCAACACAAGTGTCAGCAGAAAGGCAACATCCTCCCAACCCCCAAGTGAGAGGTGTCAGACAGGGAAGAACCTGCTGGCACTGCCATGGCAGCTGTGATCTGGATGCAGTGACACAGGGTAAAACCTGTGGTCTTGGAGATGAATTTGAACAAAGAGAAGCTTATACTGGAGGTGTCAAGCAGTTGCATTCAGCCAGAAGCAGCCACTCGAGTTTTTGATCTTGAAGACCTCTTCTGCAGATGATGCCAAGACTTGTTGCAGATTTAGAGTTCAGAAATGGGGAAGATCTTTTCTATCATTCAAACAGACTTGGCTTTTATGGTGTCTGTGGAAAAAGAAGAAAAGACCATGATTACTGCTAATGAATTTCTGATTTAAAATTTTCAGTACTTGTTATTGTTCCCATAAATTGTACCTGTAAGAAACATTGCCTTAAGCAAAATTATTTCAAAATTTCTAATTTACTCTTTTTATTAGAAGAAGCCTAGACTTTTGGTCAGGCCCCACTTCAGGGTGACTCAGTGTAGCTCTATTCAAGCTGAAGGCACTCCATGAATTCATACATGATGAGAAACCAGCTTGCAGTTTAGAAGTCATGGAAAAACTTCTGTTTTGGCTCTTCTAAAACTGTTTCCTCCTCCCTCCATCCAAGACAATGTCTTGGATGTGTGGGAAAGAGAGGAAAATATAGAAATTTCTATTGACTGGAATAGTGCATCTTCTGTTTTTAGACCTCCAAAGATGCGTGTTTTGTGAACAGAGATTTTTGTTAGGTGTAATTAAATTAATTTGCAAGGAAGTTACTAATTTCATTGAAAGCTAGAGATCCTCCCAATGCGTGACTCATCATAACTCCACCTCAGCCCTGGCCCGCAGGGATAACTAACTCCTTTGGTGAGAAGATAATTTTATTTTAATTCTCATGTAGTCATTGGACAACTTGAAGACAAATGCCAGCTATCAATCTTTATGAGTGAATTATTGTTCTCACTATTAGGGTGTGGTGGAGTAAAGGATGTCATACTTTAGTACCTATAAAGCTTTTTGGATATAATTCTGTGTGTAAACCATAATAAACATAAAAATCATACTTTATGACTTACATGAAAAATACATTAAGACAACCAAAATTAGAGACTTTGAATACCAAGAGAGAATTTATTTTTTTTTTAAAGGACATAAAGATTTATTTTTTCCAGTAATCCTATTCAAATTAATAACAGGGTCTGTTTTTTTTCCCCTAACTCTTTTCCTGTATTAGCAAATTATTATTTTTTATCCTTCCACTCCTCCTTGACTGGAAGCAATTAGAAAAAGAACAGTTTTCATTCTTTGCATCTAGTGTGGTATCAGTGATACCTGAGCTTCAGAGACACTGGTGAATTCAGGGGCAGCGTTGACTGCAGCAGAAATTAAGGAGGAGACTCTGAAGAGCCCTTCAGACAAACCACATGTGGCTCTGCAAAGCCCTCCCTTTGCTGTCAGCAGGCTTGGTGCATTTTGCTAGCATATAAAACGTACTAGACACTCCTAATAATGATAATTACAGTCCTAAGCTTGCCAGTGATTTACCTGGGCAGACATGTACACCCTTATGGAGCTCCATAAATTTTAACAGGGCTCCGTGTGGGTTTGGAGGCAGAAGTGGGGGATTGGCATAGATGACTGTTGGGTGACCCTCACTCTGACTGGAATTTGGGTGCTTGAAAATGTACCACTGGGTGCAGTAGGTGCATCTCTGCATCTGTGGTTCCAGGGTGTATTGCTCTGAACAGTGTCATTGCATTTGGAAAAAATACTTGGGGATAAATTAATTCTGTTGCAATACTATTTGGCTGTGGTTTTCTGTCTCTCTTTGCATCTTCAAAAACACAGGATGAGAGGCAGCACATTTTTCTTGGTTAGTTATTATAGATAACCCAGATGCTGGTCATTTGTATTTGGCTTCCAATTATTTTTAATTTTGTTTGGGTTTCTTTGAAGTGTGACAAGAACATCTTTTCTGGGGACCACATTTCTGTCTTTTAACAATTTATTTGGTATGGGAAATATATTCTCATCCCTTCAATTCTGGATTCCCAGAATTACCTTTTCCTCTTGTAAATGGTAGTGCAGAACTCAGACAATATATCGACATAAAGATTGTTAAAATTAATAACTCTTACCTCCTCTCTAATTTTTAGATATTTGTTGCCTTTCAGGATCCCAAAGTTCTACTGATTTTGTTTCTGAACTAAAGACTGGGTTTGGACAGTGCCAGTTCAGACTCTCAATATAGAAGTGCCTTTGGGTGTGATCTTTGGAGGTTTTCTCCGTTAATTGAAGTAAATTAAGAAAACGTTTTACTGGTTTCCTGATTCCTATTGATCATTAATTTATAGAATGTATTGGTGACCTATTGTTTGAATTGCATAAATAGTGTAACAAATCACATACAAATAACTGAATCTTTTCCCAATATATATGTTTTGATTGTGTCCTGAACCACTACTTATGAATGACAGCTTATTTATTATTAGAAAATTATATAAAATTATTTTTTATTGCTAAGTTATATTGATTTTCTCCTGAAACATATAAACCATGAACAGTGCTAAGCATGAACTGATGCTGAAATTCACTGTGTTATTAAATGTATCTGGAAGTCTGGTATTTGGGAAACATAGTGTTGTCTGCTTTTGCTACTTTATGCTACTAACAAATGCCATTATATTCTTGGATTAGTATTAGGGTAAATTAAAGAGAAAAGAGGAAGACACAGCTGAAGCCAAGTTCCTTTGATGAATGTGTGTAAGTTTTTTTTCTCACAATTTTTTTTTTTTAATATTTATAAACATAAGACAAGTAATATTTTACATGCCTGGTTCTAGTATGGAGGTGGCTGGGAGTTTCTTGATTCTCAGCTGGTTAAAGCATGGAGACTCTGCAGAATTACTTACTTGTCTGCTGGGCTCTGATGTAATTCATTGTGCAGCCTGAATTTATTTTTTATTTCATTTAACAAAGAGGAATCAGGTCAAAAGGATCCAAGCGGTTTGCCTCGAAGCTTACTGAATACAAACTAAATATTTCTGAAAATATGCTTCATTTCCAATTCATATTGTAAATGTGCTGAAGTAGGGGAGGATCAGGCAAGCGGCTGGTTTTGTGATTTAAACTCTGTAATGGAGAGGCATTATTGCCCTGTGATCTGTGTGAGAATTCAGGCCATGGAAGTTGGAGCTTTAAGCCCCTTTCGTTAGTTTGCTTCCCCTTTTCGAACTCTTACAATAGCAGTGGTTTGAAGACTTCAGCACTCAGGAATGCTAGGATTTATTATAAGCATTTGCAAAGCCTTTTCAAGAAGTCAGGTAGCACATACATGCTAAATGGTGTTAATTCTGAAAAAAAAAAACAAACAAAACAAACCAACCTTCCCTAAAATTATTTTGGTTCTCTCCACAATCTGTTTTATTCAGAAAAATTAATAATATTCTTTCTGTTTTTCCAAATTACTTTTTTTTATTATTATTATTAAATACTTCATAGTATATAAATAATTTCCTCCTAATACCACTTTGAAACAGAATCTGTGAATCCATCTGTTATCCCTCACCTGGAAAGCTAACAGTCACCTAGAAACAGCTTATGTTTCTTGGTGTCTCTGGTCAGGGTGTTCTAGCTGGTTTTGCAGCTCTGTGCTGTGCACTACTGCTGCTGAATATGTTTTTGTGTTGATTCCACGGCTTGGAAGTCGTAGTATCTCACTAAACAAAACAGACACTTTTATGAGATCCGGAACTAACGAATCCTACTTTGCTATGAATTCATGGTTTTGAATTTTTCCTCGCAATTCAGGCGTTTCAGAGGCTTCTCCTCTCTGTGAACTCTCAAAAGCACTTGATGCAGATTTTCCACGAGTTGAGTTACCTAAGTATCTCTGCCCTCTATGAAGTAATGCCTTCTAACAAAATTCTAGGAACCTGATTAGGAAGTTTGGGATTACTGTGCATTTGTCAAATACATTGAGAAGTGGCCATTGGGTTGAAAATTACAAGAAGCAGTAAAGACAGGTAGGTGATTCAGTCACATAAACATCACTTCTTTAGGAAATCAAACTAAAACTATCCAGGGAGATGGAAAAAATGTTATGTGAGCTTTTCAACGCCTTTATTTACATTAAAGAATGTTTTCTTCTACGTTTGATCCCTCTAATTACAGAATGGCTATTTCAGCTCTGTGCTGCTGCTCTGAGCATGCATATCTGTTGGAAAGTAGCCCCAAAGAGCTCAAACATTCATTTTAGTTTACAAAACGTGATTTTGTTGCTTTGTTTTTGGGGTTTTTTTCTTAATTAAGAAAACGTTTTGATAAAATGGAACCACAAAGGTAGGGGTGAATACTGTGAAAAATTTGAGGCAGGTCTCAAATATGTGCACCTAAGCACTCTTCATAACTCACATTAAACACTGCAATTTTTAAAAAAGAAAAGTAATATTTCAGGAGTACTAAGCATTATGCTTAAACCACAGATTCTGTAAAAAATGAACTGCATAAGCTATTAGCAACTGTATGCGTCATAAACACCTTAGGCAAGAAAATGAGATCCTAATGCCAAATGCAGCTCAGCTCCATCAGTCTACATGGAGCTACACTTCTGCAATTTTATAAGATAAATGTCTGTGCTGTTTTATATGATGAAACTACAGCTTGGGTGAATCCTCTTATTTTTCACCAGTGATTTAATAAAGGCAAGCTCAATATAAATATTGAAAGGCTGCTAGTATTGAAAATACTCCTTCCCTAGTAGCTGAAATATGTGAGAGCTTTGTCTTTTCATATTGATTGTTCAAAAAGAAAAAAAAGTTAAGACTTGTCTGTACAAGAAGTGGGTATATTTACTAACTAGTGGGCTCCAAACATTTTCTCTAACATATTATACTTTATATTGCATTTGTAGATAAAAGCTTTGAGTTATGTTTCATTCCAGCTACTGGGAACTTCAAACCCCATTTTAATCTCAACTGAAATAGCTAGTGAACACTTGCCCCCTACCTCTTAGTACAGATTAAAGAGGAGAAATGTTGCAAACTATATTTCCCTGCACCTATTTCTTTGACACACATCACTGTGGTAACACAATAAAAGAGCTGCATTTAATTATTTTTTCCAGAACTCATAAGTTTAAAGAGATAGGGTATTTATGAGCCCCATTTGTGCTCTCTAATCCACAAGATACCGAAAGATACAAAACATAAACCAGTAGCCATTGGAAGTGACACGTTGTGCCTCCGAAAATGTTTTTCTTGTTCTGCTTCTCTCTCCACATGAAATACTGAGCATTAATTTAATCATTAAAAGAATAATGAAAATAAGGAGCAATGAAAATGTAATCAAGGTGGACAGTTAATAGCCACAGAAGTGTAATTTTTAAAACAGTTTAAAATATCTCCTGCACTGCTCTGCTGTATTCATGGAATAAACCTACTTTAATTATTTCCTGTTCAGGCTTTCCTCTGTTTCCTTGGTTTTAGGAGGAGTTTACCTAGCAAAAAACCAATGCTGCTCATTTCCTCAGTGGATTAACTGGGCAATGATGAAACAGAAGCTTCTGTCTGCTTCATTCTTTACACAACCTGGTGTTAAAGATTGACCTTTCACCCTCAGAGATCTTAAGGATTAAGGATGCTTTTAAGTCTCAGTCTGGTTACTAATCCACCACTTTCACTTGATGTTAAATAAGCACTTCCTGATTTACCCTTTAAATCCTGTAAACATAATAAAACAGAGTTTAACCTTTACCTTAGGATTTTACCACTATCTTATGCTCTGTCAAATAAACCTTTATAAGAAGCAGCGAAGAGAAAACTAATAAGCCGTACCCTGATTTTTTTTTTTTACTTTTTTTTTTTTTTTTACCTTGGGATATGTAGCAAAACATTACAATATTTTTAATATATTCAGGTCAAACAGTTGTTAGGGTGCATTGGGGTCCTTACACTGTGCAAATAATGGAATTTTTAAAAAGCATTTTTAAACTATTTGAGATAATGAAATAGATGTTTCTTCTGCATTCAGACTGCTGTGAGCAAACTATACTGGAAGGAGTTGCAATGGAAATATATTGAGAGAGATTTCATAATCCAAGGCTTTGCAACTTTCAAGAATATAATTTAGCCTCCAGCCTCTGCTTTGTAAAGTCAGGCTCCCATCTGGTGTAAATTGTGTGTAAACTCCATTTGCAGTCCAGGGAATATCTTGACTTACACCAGCCATGGATTTGACCCCACAGAACTGGGGTTTTTCTGTGTTTTTCTCTTTAGGAAAATGGCATCTAGGCTGATGAAATATTCATTCATGGCTGTATTTAATCGTACAAAGTTATCACTACTCTCTGCCACAATACTTCTGTCCAGCTGCAAAGGGTGTCTCCTTATCATTTATTTATATAAATAACGTCTTACTGATATAAGTAATTTCCAGTCAATGCTCCCAGCCTGGGAAATGGTGGGACCAGCTGGGAGCCCCTGTCTACATGACAGCTCCAAGGGCTGAAACCTGGGGATAATGGTACCCAGAAAAAGTGTTGGAAAAGCCTTCTTTCAATCATTACAATCACTGCCCATCAAGTATTTTAAATACGGTTTGTTTTCAGCAAACATCCAAAATACCTAATTTCGAAAATTCTGAGTTCTGTCACCTTAGAGAGTTCCTGTTTTTATGTCTCATAGTTGATAGTGGTAAGTAGAGAAAAATTATCCTATGATAAGAAGTTAATTCCCTCTTCTGAGACCCTAAATCAAAGGACCTTATTAACAAAGGAATACAGTTATCTGTCTGTATGGAGACCTTGCTTGGCTTTTGATATATTTTTGGGAATATTTATTTTAATTAAATTGAGTATCTGCCTTGTATCTTGCAAATATCTGTTTGTCTCTGCATCAGCTATTGTCTGAGAGGAAATATAGACAAAGTAATCATTCATACATGCATGATTTTCTTACTATGATCAACAATCCCTTTGTCTTCTGCCTTAACAATGCAAAATATCCTGCTTCCTCGATGTTTGCTAATATTGCTGACAGTGCTGCAAAGGATTCAAGTGCAACTGCTCCTTGACAATTTTGAGGGACCTGTTACCTAAACTGGAGAGGATCTTTTGTCAAAACCAATTCTGATGCTTTAAAGCATCTGAACAATGTTAAAATATATTGCTGGGGAAGCCAACTTTTCTAGTGTCTGCTGGGGAGAAGCAGATGATAGCCGGAGTTCAAAAATTGCAAGGATTATTTGCAACACCCCTGGAAAATTATTGAGTTTACTGGGCAGGGCTGCTTTTGAGAGTTTTATGGTTTCCAGAATGGCCTGCCCTCTTAACAGACATAATATTGGACCTTTTTCTACAGTCTGTTTGGAGATAAAATTCCTGTTAAAGGCAGTAGTAGCTGTGGCACTGTATGCAAACAAGAAACAGGACAAAGGAGAAAATTGTAAACAAAGGAAATTTAGTTTCTATTTTTTATTGAAATTTGGGAAAGAATGTAGGCAGGAGAAAATGCCTTTTTTTTTTTTTTAACAGGTTTTCCATCCACCACAGACACTGGCAATGCTTTGCTAATTTGTCTTGTGCCAAAGTGGTCCTGTGAGACACTGCCAGTGGTAAAAAAAAAGCATGAAACAGCTGAACATCTTAGAAACAGAACAACCTGGCCTTTGAAATAGCCTCCCACAGATGATGAAGACTCAAGTAGCTCACAACACAGTGAATAACATTCCTCCCCACGAAGCAGAATTTGATGAAATTGAGCAAGAGCAAACCAGTCCTTGGCACAACTCCATGAGATCCATAGGTGCTGAACCAGCGAAGAATTTGGCGTGTCTGGTAAAAGCAGGGGGGTGTCTTTCCACACGACAGAGGCAAGTGTAAGAGCTCATCCACCTTCCTTCACCATCAGCCTTCATTGAGGGATCCTACATGCAGAGATCAGATGGGGCTGAGCAAGAGGGGCTGAAATAGGCTCTCCTGAAGTCAGTGGCAATAAGCTTAGCTACTGAGAGCTGGTAAATCTGGTGTACAGCACAGAACAGCGGTGTTGCAGTTCACTGTGCACGTGTCAAAGCTGAACTGAGTCTGCAGCACTGGCAGGGTGTTATTGGGACCTTCCTTCTACATGTCAAGGCAACCCTGCTCAGACCCTGCTTGTCTGAGTCAGCGCTGGTAATGGTGGCGGCCGCTGTCTGTGGGCATCTTGGTGAACGTTTTGCTCTGATGGTTGACTGGCTTTTCCAGACAAGCAATGCAGGTATCTTTCATTTTGTTTTTAAATCAAAATTCCTTCCCAGGAGAAGAGCCTTGGTAATCCTGACAGGATAGTATTGATCCAACTAGCAGGAGAGGAAGCCACTACAGCTTTGTTGAAAGTCTAAACTCTTCCTTCCTCCCCTAAAATCACCTAATTCCTGTTCTTAAAAACGTCTGACAGCACGTAACTTAGCTGTGGTCTGCATTCTACCAGGAAAAGAACATCTTCTCATCACACTGTAATCATTGATGGTAGGCTTTGGCATGAATGCTAATTTGGGCTTCTGGTCCTATATGAAAAAAAACCTGAATTTTCTCTACTCTTCTAGAGAGAGCTGAGACTGCTTTTCCAAGTCCTTCATGTGACTTCAAAAAGTCTTCATCAGGATATCCATAAGCTTTGTGTGACTTGGGCTATTGTCACATTTCTGGAGTGCTTTCAAGTGAAGGAAATGGACAATAATTAAAACAGGGGAATATGTTTCGAGTGTTGAACTGATGAGCTAGTTTGATGGTTTTTTTCTTCTTTGTGCTGTTACTACAACTTTCTTTTCTTGTACTATTTTTTTTGTACTTCTTAATGTCTTGAAAACAGCTTATATGAGACTCACAGAGTAATTTATGACTTTGGTATGTTTCATTATTATCTCTGCTTGCTCGTCTCTCCTGAATGAAAATGACTTAAAAACAGGGGGTTTTTTTCTGGGTTCTGGAATAATATAGGTGAGCTCACAGCTGTATCGGTAATCAATTATTTGCTAAAGCTCTTTATGAAAGTTAAAGTTCCCTACCTCTTGGGTTCCTGCTATAATTAGTAATATCTAGAACTTTTCATCATAATTTTTAGTGAATTATACAAGAAACTGATGCAATTCCTGTTTTAATGGAGGAAGCTAGACTGCTGGAGGGTGACATGATTCGTCTGAAGCTGGCCTGTAGCAGCAGTGGGGGAGAGGGGTGAAACACTGACCCCTCGCTGCAGTTCTCTGTCCATGCAGACACATTGCTTCAATTCACTGATGGCAATTAAACCTGATTCCTCTCTTCAGCTGATGAACTGCTGCTATAGCACTTACAGCTCTTGTTTTGTTGCTGGGGTTGCCTGCAGGAGAAAGCAACCAACAAAGGGTCTACGGAGCAAAATCTGAAGGATTCTCCAAAGGGGACGCTGAAAGTAAGACTAAAGAAACCAAAAGAGAATAAGGGGTTGATTCAGCCAGCTGGCTGTGGCCATCTCCTGAACCTGATCTGGGCTGCAAATGGGGAAGGGACCAAGGATGGAGGGATGGGGCCTTCCTCCTGGGCTTGGGGGAGACAGCACAAAGTTAACTTGGGGTCAAGGTAGGCTGAGCTCATCTGGGACAGAGCAGCTTCTACAGAAGTCACAGTGGCCAAGCTGTGATCTGCTCTGTGCTACCAATGTCAACCATTTGTAAATGAAAGAAAGATGAGACAATGGCTGGAAATATAGGTTTTTGCATTTCTCTGCAACTCTGCAGTAGAATAACGCAGAGCTAAACGTATTTCCAGAGTATGTATGCAAACTATGTGACTGTGCCAGATATATGCCAGGAAAGATCTTAATCAAAGGAGTCACACAGATTTCATGTATTTACCATCCTTTTGGTGTTCCAACAGGTCACTGTATTGTCATTAAAATCAACAAGAGGCCTAATGACCTTCACACACCACAATTCCCATAGTCACGCTCAATTTACATCCAAATAAACAACGGAGAAAGCTCAGAATTTGGAGAAAATCAAGAAATAGTTTACTTTCAAATGGAATGGAACTCCTCAGCCAAAAATAACAGAAAGAAAGAAGTGTGTATATGTGTATGTATATATAAATGTATATGGTATATAACATTTACTTTTTTAATGTATTGGCCTGACACATGTAGTATTACACTGCATTACTTAGCATCTCTTAAACAAAACAAAACCTTTTACTGGCAGTTACAATTCAGACAGGTTATGGCATTTGTAGAGTAATTAGCAACTGTAAAATATGACTAACCAAATCATTACTTTTAACTGAAAAAATAGGCGCCTACATTCTGATGTATAAAACATTTTTTAAAAGCTGTGTATGACCAGGGAATATTTTACAACAGTGCTTAAGACAGAGAAAATACTAATCAGGATTTTAAATGTCTGTAGTTATAGTCCCGTAAATGTTCTTGAAAATGAAATGAATAGCTTCCAGAGAAGTGCATAGCCAGAGAGGTGATACAGTGGTGCCAGTGGGAAGGAATGAGCTGATGGGAGAGTTGCTAGGAGGCCTCAGGTGCTGTGCAAGTCATCCAACACTCAGGAGAGAGGCTGGCCCATTACTAAGGTTCTCTTTGGTCTGACATTGCTTTGGGTCAAGGACAACGGCTACAAGTGCTGCAAAAAGAAGGGGAAATGACATTCAACTTCACATTGAGGTAAATAAGTACCAATTAAATGAGACCAAGTTTTTAAAAAGGAATTAAATGTTTCTTCTCCATGAGAGCACACTACTGATTTTGCTAGCACCTTCCCAGCTTCCAGAGTGCAGCAGTTTCAGTATCTAGGAGGAGGCTTTTCCCAAGGATCGCTCACTGTGCTTCTTAGCAAAGCACTCTGGATTGCTCACCTGGCTTCCCTTTAAATTTACACATCTGAAAAATGACTTCAGCGCCAACCCACTGGAGTTGATCTAGGTTCCCTCAAGTCTCATGGAACTTAGCTCGTGTTCATCAAGAGCTTCTCTGAGTTGCAAGTCAGTGAGGTGTGAAATGCTTGTGGTTTGATGATTCACAGAACTCTCACCGTGAGCCTTAATTAATCAATCTTTGCAAGGAATTTGAAATCCTTAGATGAAAGGCTCTGTAGCTGCAAAACACTCCTATTACAATGGCCACCACTTGTCTTCTTGGGGACCTCACTTTTACCACTGTTTTTTGTACCATTGCAATAGCTTTTATGTTGAAAGGGGATGAGCTGTGTAAACATGCTCACCAGCAAACATTTCTCAGGCTGGTGGTTTAAAAGCAACTATGCTTGACAAACAGCACAACTTTCCTTACAGCCATGTCATCCCAAGCTGTGATCTTGTCAGGCTGCAGACATAAAATGAGTCTGGGCTGGATCAGCAGGCAATGATGCTAATGATTGAGAAACATAAAACATCTGAATCCAAATCCCTCCACTGTGCTGCCCTCTCAGAGCACTGGGAACCCACAGACTGTTGTCATGCTGGGACATGAATTAAAGAAAAAACCTGTTCTCACTGTCAGTAAACACTATTTTAATTCTTTGCACAATTACTGATTTAAAGCATACCACCATAGCATATGATGTAGCTTCACTGAAGGCAAAGAAATCTACCCCAAGGAGTGTAGCGTCTGCATCCTGTGCATGGGTGTGTCACTGGATGTGGCCGAACAACAGAAGGAAAGAGAGAGGTATGAAGGACGATGATAAAATTATGTTGTATTTGTGTCAGATGTGGTTTTCATTTTCCCATACATAAGCTGCTTTGCTTGGCTTACATGTTCACAGCTCTGTTTCACAGATAGATCCCTTTCTCCTGGAACTTGGACCAGAGTGGTTTTCAATCATCCATTCCTGTTTGAGAGGGAATACTTAATGAAAATAACTTGCACAGGCACTTAAAATCATGCACTGGAGTTTGAGACTTGGTGTTTGTCTGATATTTGGTATAGAAATTGTGTATTTATAATACAGATTAGACATTAAAGAAAAGAGATTTAGAGATAATTGTTTCATCTACAACTAGATTGTCATGTTTAGTACATTAAGTCTCTGAGGAGGAGAAATCTTTCTTACTCTGTTTGCAGAACTGTGTAGGACAATTACGGCTGCAATATGAAATTGTTGTATTGTTAGTGTTACATAAATAACCATGGTTTTTGCTCAATGTGCCAGGTCGCCAATATGCAAAGAATAACAACAGAACAAAGAGTACAGGTTGTGTTGAGCTGCTGAGTTCCCCAAACCTGTTGAGATTCCAGGTTTGTTTTGGAGTTGATACCAAGACCAGGCTTGTCCTTTACAATCTGTTTAAAAGTAGCTGGTGACCATAATGAGAAATTGGAGCAGGTCTGGGATCTGCAGGTCACAAATGGAGACTACTGATCACGTTAAAAACACAGGTAAAAGACAAGCATTAAAAGGTGTGAAAAAGGACAGGAGAGGGATGGTGCTGCCTACAATTCTTTATGCACCAATTGAAGTAATAATTCAAGGGTATGCTATTGAATTCTGTGTTCAAAAACAGTATTCAAAAATTTGTTACAAAACACCATGAAGAAAGATGCCGTGTAAATCTCACAGTAGGTGGGAGCCTGTGTCTTCAGCTGTATACCCAGGTAAAGGAAGTCTTGTTTATACAACATTCAAACACAGTAATCTTACTTTTCCACCGATTCTATCTTCTGATCTTTCCAACTTGGCTTCTTGCCCATCTAGGTTTAGGTTTATAACTCACTTCTCATCATGTCTGGAAAGTTCTTCTAAACATAATTTTTGCATATCGTACATGATCTGAGATCAGCTTAGCTTGTTTGAAGCTATTGTTTGGTATTTAGGATACCTGTGTAACTGGTTGTGCAAAAACTGCTCATCTAATCTGGTAAAGTGTCTAAAACCTTGGATGCAATGGGGGAAATGTTTCTTGGCTGATTCCAGGGCTTGGGATAGAGCAGAAGAAGGAGGACCACCCATGTTATTTGTATACTGAGGCAATGAAGAGCTTGGAAAGTCCCGGGCCAATGTTTCTCCAATTTCAGTCTTCTTTACACATTAAATGATCAGTTCATGTCCCAGCTCCTTGAGAGCTCACACTTGTATCCCACTGGCAGAGAAGAAAACCAGAGGAAAAATCAATTTGTACCTAGGGAACTCCACCATATAGAACTTATTGTCTGTTGTTCCTATGCCTGTAAGTTCTTTTCACAGTCTTAAAAAAATTCGGTGTGGTGGAGAAAAAGATAAATAAAATTTTGTCCACGAGACAGCATCCAGGATCAAGGTAGTTCAGGAAGAACAAGCCTGAGCATGGAGTTGCAACAGCCTCACCCCTGTTGGGCTGCTGAATTCAACAACCCCTACCATACCTAGGCTTTCCTACATAAGTTTTTTTTGAAGAAAGTAGAAACACGAAAAAACACACATTTCTCCTGTTCAAAGAGTCTCCTGGATTTTCATGGTAGTGCAAGACAAAATCATTTTAATGAAAGCATAGTTTTGAAATTAAGGGAAGGTAGATTTGAAATGTCCAGTGTACAAATCCATTTGGCCTAATGGAAATTTACTGTTTCCTTTAAAAGTACCTGATCCTTATCACTAACTAGCCGAAAAGTTGCTGCCTATTTGTTGCACACGTCCAAGCCTTTCTCTGTGTCATATTCATACAATTAATGTAGTTGTTTGTGTGCTTCATGTGCATTTAACCACCACTCTGATTTGGCTGCGTTTTTATCGATCAGTTTGTTTGGACAGGTAATATTTATTTAGCACTTGATACTTTCATTCTAAACAATAGAACTTACTGAACCTCCTAGCTGCAATAGAAGAGGAAGATTTGTATTGCTAATTTGCTTCCATCTAATGCATTTGTGAATTATTATCTTAGTTTCTCAAATCCAGTAAAAACTTAAAATTGATTAATTTAATGAAACAACATTGTCCCAAGGTCAAGTAGCTCAAATATTCATTTTTTTATTAAACAGTAATTTCATTCACACTTTCAAATTGCACTTTGTTCAAAGGTCTCATGAAAAGAAATTTCTTCTTTTTTTTCCCTGTCCTTCTAAAATAAATGTTGAGAGGATTCAGCCTTTAAAGAGCTCATAGAATTTGATATAGAAATAATCCAAGAGGATTTCCATGGTGATAGGAATATGATCCAGGCTACACTTTAAGGAAATGGCATAAAAGCAAATGTTAGAAAACTTAGATTAATAAGTAATCATTTTCTCTGACAATAAAATCAAGTGGAATAGGCTAGACATGAGTGGAATGCATAAGTCATTGCTTTAAAAATGGGCTGGGGCAAGTAGCATTTGGTGAGGTGTGCACAGGACCCACACTTCAATTTTGAGTCAGCCTCTTAAAAAACGAAGTTAATTATTGTTTGGAAAGGGAACAGCGTGTGTTGCTCTGCTTGGAAATGGAGGCTCTACAGCAAGCCACAGAACAGATGCAAATGGCTGAGAGGTGGAAAGCAAGAGCCTGTGAGACTACAAAGCTTCTGTGTTTTAGAAGAAAGAAAAATGGTGGGTTTTGTTTACTGATATTGAGTCCTGTTTAGTTGTATGAATTAAGTGACACACAAATGTTTTTATGACTGCATTTATTCTCCATAACAATATGAATGAGCCACTGAATAATAACTAAGTGCCTTGAGACTGCAGAAGAAGGGTGATTAAATTATAATCACATTGGATTAATTAATCTATAATATTTGTTCTTTATATGAAAGAGGAAAATCAGCCTTCAACATAAAGGTTATGTACTCATGAGGTCTGTGTCTTAATAAAGAAAAGGCTTTGGGAAAAAGCTTGACAAGCCCCCCAGATATGATATGTTGTAAATGTAGACAGAAGGTTATTACTGATATAAAATACATTCAATGTAATTATCAGGCACAACAAATAATCAGAGAGATGATAATGAATAATTAACATTTTTATTTTTCTGTAGTAATGTGTCTAATAGATAAGTGCACAACATAGAATTAATTTATTATGCTATAGCATTTTAGTAATGAAAACTGTATCATCAAAATATCTCTTCAGTGGTAGTGCAAGATATCAGCTTAAATAACTGATAAGGTTTATTCCTTTGTTTTCTCCACCCAGTTGTACTGAAGATGCCCTGAAAGCAAGAAGCTAGCAAAAGGAACCATAATAATCTTGAAAGAAAACCATAATGAAAATATAAAACTTATGATTTGATCCTCTTGCCCCAGTAAATAGAAAATGCAGGTTATTTGCAAAGAGGACTCTCAATGTATTACATTAAATTTTTGCACATTGTATTTTCATTTCTTTTTTGTTGGATTTGTTGCTAACAAATTCTGGCTTTAACACTTCCCAAATAAAACACCAGCTGCATCTTGTAAGGAATCAATTAGGGTGTCAAAACAAACTCTGTTGTGAATGAGAGAGAAAATTTATGCCCGAAAGTTACTGTACATGTAGATTTTAATTACTTAAATCCAACCATTTACGTATGGGAAGGATATTCTTAAAGTTTTCAACTGCTTATAGGCCTCATTTTATGATGAGTATGTATGTGTATATTACTTTTAAATAACAATAAATAATATTTTTTTTTTTTTTTAACCTGTGGGTGAAAAGAAAAACATCAATTTTATCATTTTGTGTAGAGGATATCATCTGTACAAGTGTCATTTCTGAAACCCTGGAGCTCTGAGCAGGCCTACTCTGTGCTTTTGATGCCCAAAATGTGATTTTTAATAGTTTTTCTTTTATTTTCTAAAAAAGCCTGAACTGTAATCAGACATCTAAAAGTCCTTGGACCTCATCTTAATTCAGTCTCATAGTCTGCAGTTTAGGTTTATCTTTGGCTAATACTGGTGATTAATTATGGTGTGTTTCACAGAGTATTGCTCATGCTGATAATATTGTATTAAGTAAAACTCTGTGCTTGAAAACACATTGTTTTCTTCTGCAGTACTTGGGGACCAAAGGCAGAGTGTGCCCTGAGAGTGTGAAGTATAAAGCACAAGTGAAACTTCAGGGGCTAAACATGAGTTTTTGGGTTTCTACTGCTTAATCAACAAGAAGCCACCAAACAGCATGAGAAAGCAGCAGTGCTTGAGGTCGTGGCTGAAGGGAAGCAGAGACAAAAGGAATTGAGCAGCCCTGTCCTGTCCTCCAGCAGCCAGCTCAGATCCTGAGGAGAGAAAACAGCTCTTGTGGTGCATTGGTACGTCACAGCTGAGGTGCCCATTGTTTTATGGCTTGTTTCCATGTGATTCCTCTTTAATCTGCTACAATGCAGTCCCAAGGATGTCTTTGAGGAAGAAGGAAGGCTGTATGAACAAAGTAAGTAATAGAGGGGCATATTTCAGGCAAAAAAAGAGATCAAGATGAAGCGAGGGTCTGGTGCTTGGAAAGTCTTGTTTTCGTATGGTTTGTAGCTTGGAGATGCAACAGAGTGGTTAATTCTGCCTGCTGTAAATTGGACTGATAATCCTCACCAAGAACAACAGCTGCACTTTTTCAGGATACTGTAAAGATATGCTGCAAGTGCTCCTCTGCAGAGGCAGATCACCAACACGCAGACCTGCTTCTGGGATTGGAGAGGGGATGCTGACTTAGATGTGTTGGGAGACCAGCACCTTAGTGGTCATGTCCTTGATCAGAAACCCATGAACAGTGGAGACGAGGGCAGAAAGCTTTTCTTTCCATACATATAATTTCCAACGCAGTAGAGTTCCAGCTGCAATACTGACTTCCTTTGGTATGATATCAAATCATTCGAGGGATTCATCACCCAAGGATTTTCTTAAATTTACACCACTGGGTAAACTATCAGTGGTAATGCCCACTTTGAGGAGAGTGGTATAGGCTGAGAAGTCCATGGGTTGCAAAAACAATTCCCTTAACTGTGCAAATTTAAGGACCCCCAAAAGTGGGGGATCCTGAGCTGTTTGGGGAGTCTGCTCTGTTAGTATTCAGAAGCTCCATTGTCTTCAGTCTGTAACTCTCCTCAGGGCTCCCAGCCTGAATTTTTTTTTATATTTTTTTTTTCATGAACAGCTCCATCAGTTTTTCTGTCTGAGCTATATTTTAGCATTTCTCT
>VZRN01000521.1:1271303-1312590 GCA_013397935.1 Dasyornis broadbenti
CCCCCCCCCCCCCCCCCAAAATGTAAGTCTTATTTGAACTATGAGATACCTCTGTGCACGTCTGTGATGAGCACTTCTCAATTATGCAAAAGCAAAGGTACAAAAAAGCCTTGATGAAGAGTTTATAAAGGAATTGAGATGTGTGCTCTTGTAGATGCACTGACAGGAGTGTGTGAAGGGATTGGAAAGTAAAGGAGTGCAGCTCATATGTTATTCAAGAAGGAAAAAGCATAGTCAAAGCAACTGGCTAGGAAAATAAAAGTTCCTTTACTGGATATAAGTGGAATAAGTTTGGACCCTTTTGGGCCTGAGAAAACAATATTGCGTTAATTGAGAGGTAAGATGATGAGAACTCAAGTCACTTGGAAGGATTCTGTTATTTCAGAAATGTTAGACCAGCCAGGTGTAGGCAAAACAGGCACCCAAAGATCTGGGGATTGACATGAGTCAAAGTTAGCAGCAAGTTTGAATCAGATAGGATGGTGATCTTCCTTATAACAGAGAAAGAGAAAGCTTGGAAGGAAAAGTTAAGAATTATGGTTTTGTCATGCTTAGTTTGAGGTGATAACTAAATACCAGAGGATGCTAAAGAGGCAGACCAAGACCTTAATTTGCACACAAAGACAGGTCTAGAGAGATGTAGATCAGTGAATTATTAGCATAGGGATGGCAGTTGATGGTAATTGAAAAAGTCATCTTTGAACAGGTTGTGTTGGGATGGGTAGGATTGGTGTCATTAATAGAAGAAGAAGCAAAGTGAAGAGTGTTTCAGCAAGGGTGGAACATTCAGAGGGCTGGGCTTGTAAAAGGCTTTAATTAAAATCATGATGCAAAGTCCATTGATTTAAATTCACATTGGTTTTAATGAGTTTTGGATCAGGTCCAAAGAAGAAAAAAGCCGAATTTCACAACAGGGAGCAAATGACAGAATTCAAAGCAGGCTGAGAGTGGGTAAGAGAGACATTGAAGCTCCACCTATACATAATGTTATCCTTTGGGATTCACCCAGCAGACACAGGCATATGGTTTTGGTACGTTAAATGATGCCCAGGCAGCACTAACTCTTTTGTCTTTAAGAACTCATACAAAAAAAAAAAAAAAAAAAAAAAAAAAAAAAAAAAAAAAAAGGAAAAAGAAAAAAAAGGCAGACTAGACCCAAGATTATGGCTGGGAATCCTTTCAGAATATATTTCTGTACTATTGATGGAAGGCAATCCTGGCACTCAGATAAGCAGGGTCAGGTTATTTCCCTTCTTTTCACGCTGTACAATATATAGTAAATAAAGCCTGGCAGCGCCTCAGACCACTTTCTACTAAAATAAACTCAAACAGGTTGAGGTAAAAGACATAACTCCACTGAAATAAATGGGAATTTTGCCACTAAAAGTATCAAAGGTATTAGTGTGGGGCTTCAACAAACGCTTTGATATAAATCATAGTATTTGCTTTCCCTACTGCATGTGAGCTGAAGTCAACTTCTCTGTTTGTGGATGCTCAAAAAAACCACGTCAAGTAAAGAAAACTTATGATGTCAGTGTGCATGGGTTAAGGTGCTTAATCTGGATATGAAGGTTTCATCTGATGTACAGCCGCTTTGGCTGAGAGAGTGTACATGGGGTTTTGACTTGCTTTAATTTATGTTGTATTGACTTTTCACCATTAATGGATTTGTTTTATATTTCCCAAGTACTCAACTAGACAAGCCATTGCTTATAAATGACAGAAGAGGATAGTTAGATTCATGGAAGTAAGCAAGTAGGTACCATGTTGATACAAATCCCTTAAATTTGTAGATATTACTATATTTATTTAAATATCTTTTACATTTGCATTTTTTCAGTGTTTTTTTGTTTGGTTGGTTTTGGGGTTTTTTTGGTTTATTTTTTTGTTAGGTTTGTTTGTTTGTTGTTTGGGGGGGGGTGTTGTTTGTTTTCCTTTCTTGTTGTTGTTACAGAGTATTAGCTGTGTGACCTAAAATAACCCAGTAATAAGTGGGGTTAGTTTTATTTCGTAAATGGCAGCTTAGTGGAATCTACACAAATTATTTAACTCAATTTTATTTCTATCAGTGAGGTAGCATGTCAAGCTGGGATAATATTTTTCCCTCCCACTCCTTGTTATTTCACTGAAATTATACATTTACAACGCACTGAAAGGCAATATCCTTATCACAGCCTCTTCCTGTGCAGCAATTGAATTAACCATGAGGAAGGATGACCCTAAATATTGGAACGAATTTTAAGAAACATGACTTCTCACCCAAGTCACAGGAGAAATTTTCCATTTGGGATTTTGGGTAAATAGTCAAGGTCAAGATTCTCATGCTAATATGCCTACCTGGGGAGCCTGATTTCATGTTTGAGTGTGTAAATCAGTGTATTCATTTTTCCAAGAGAGCTGGTGGAATAAGGTCTAGGACACTGGCCAACATGCCAAATATGCAACTTGAGTGCAGACACACAATGACAGGCTCAGATGTGTTTTTCAAGCTGGACACACACGTTGCATGATTAGCAGTTTGGCCACAAGCAGCGCTGGAAAATCCCACTTGAAACCTGTGGGAAGGTGGGAATAGAGAGGAACCTCTGCAGATCTTGCACGAGGCTGGTACCCAGCCAGGGTCTACCTGCAGCGGAGGAGGTTTCCCTCGGGAATGTGCTTCCTGAATTCCACTGTCACCATGGACACCAGCTTGCCTGAGCACGTAGTGGGCGCCTTGTTATCCACACTCACATGTAGGGCTCGATACACACATTCCAGAGTAAGGAGGTTGATTGAATAAGAAACATATAAAAGGACTTTTCCCTGTATCAGTACCAGTCTCAGCTCCGAATGATCTGATTCATAAGTCTGTGTTTTTTGAGGTGGGTACATGGGAAGTTTTTTCTTTTGGATTTGAGCTGTGCTGACAGGTCAAATCGAGAGTTTGACTGGCAATTTCATCCCCACTAACTGCATTGTGATTAGATGGGAAAAAGCCATGGTTATAAGAAAACAAACTTTAATAGTTCACTTTATCAGACAAAAATATACATTATGAAGTTGAGATACATATTCCAATGCTCTCTGTGGAACTTCCAGAGCATTTTGTAATACCTTGCTATTCAAGAGGAGAAGATTTTCATGACTCATTACTGATTTCTACCATGTTTAGAAGTTAGCCTGACTTCAAATTCAGTGCCAAAATGCTTGCGTGATTTTCTTGCTGGCAATATTTCATAACTTCTGGGCTTTGATTCACAAGATGAGATAAATGACAAAACATATAACTATACGTAATGCCCACTCTTGTTCATAGGTCGAAAAGACTTGGCTGAAAATAGATGATAAAATGTTTCATGAATAAGAGTATTTGAAAAATTAGTCTGTAATAGCTTGTGTGCATGAACTTTGCCTTCATTTGTGTAAGTGGTTAACGAAAAGACACATGAAAGTGCAAAGATAATTTGTAAGAGCAAGAATTGACATCCTTGAAAAAGTTAATATCAAGAAATAATTTTGCCATTTATACTCACCCTAGTAGAAAGTTCTCTGATAGAGAAGATCCTTCATAATCTCTAAACTGGAATTAAAAGAGAAACACTAAGAGGAAGTAATGATCCCATAATATGTTCCAGCCACATACTGTTATATCCATACAACGTGTGTTTTACCTAACCAGGGGTGGTGCTTATTGATCCTCTAAGGCTGCAGCATAATCTGGAGCATAATTTTATGTAAAAACTCATGGATTCAACCATAACATTAAAGTGATAGGATAATTTGTATGGGTATGATTCTTCCCAATATTTTTCCCTTTGCTTTAATTTTCATGTCTGAGAAAGAAATGAACTGAGAGGTCTTGGCTTATTTGGATTAAATGAATTGTAGTTCTTGTGGATGAAAGTCCTTCTTCCCTCCTCTTGGTAGTACCTTCGTGACAGAAAAGATGCCAGGACACATCCATTCAAAAAGAGAAAAAGAAGGAAGCAAAGAAGCAAAATTAAAGAGAATGATAATGTGGCAGGCACAGGAGACTCAGCAGGAATTAAGCGACATGAACATGCATTTTGTCTTTTACTCTCTTGTTCTGGATCCCACTACTCACTGCAGTGAGATGATGTTTGTGTGCAGTGGTGAATGGTCTGTCCAAAAACTAAGGCACAAAACATCACCTGCATCTTTCTAACCGCACTTGCGATCAGTCAGCTAAAGCACAAGTCTCTAGATGGTGCATATGTCTCTTCCCACCCAGTCATGGCCTCATTCCATGATTTCACAAGCTGTTATGGTATTCAAAAGAAAGAGGTGCATCTTTATTTTGAATTCTGTTCTTTATTACGGAAAGTAAAGTCATTCATAACTAGTGGCACCTCTTTCCCACACCATCCTGAAAGCTATTAAGTCGGGCAGTATGAGAAAGGAGATGAGGCCAGACTCCCATTTCCTTTTAAAGAAGTGGTGGGTTTTAATGACTGTGTCCGCACATCTTTTGCAACGCCACTGGGTCTGGGTTCTGCTAAAAGGAAACACCCTAAGGGAGAGTTGGTTTGGGTGCATTGCCAAACAGCACTTGTCCTTAGCAGTGCCAGTTTTCTTCAGAAAGGATGAATAAAGCACACAAGCCCTGGCTCATACCATCCTAGATGTTAATAAAACAGTAATGATTGTCTCCTTTTCACAAGTATCTGGATAATACCTTCACAGTTACAGTTAAATGTCAGCATTTGTTAGGAGCCGCTGAGTATTAACTCATTTATTAGCATATTATTATGCTCAGAATTAACTGACTATTTCTTATTCAAAGACTATATAAAAATTTTGATGTTTCAGAAACACTTACTCAAGTTTGATGGTAATAACAATATCGTAAATATGGGATGTCTTCTAGCAAAAAAATTAACATTTTTCCATTTTACTTTAAAAGGTTGGGATTTGAGAGATTGACCACTTTATAGTACTAAGTTTGGGAGATAAAAGCATGTTAAATATTAGATATGATCTTTTAATCTTTAGGAAATCAATTCAGTTTTGTGATACTGAACTTGATATATATTTATATTTATATAAATATATATATAGCTAAAAGAGACAGAGAGACAGAGAGAGAGAGAGAGACAAATGTAATTGTATATGTACTTGTCCGGGCAATATTAATAGCATAAAGCTCTTTCCATTTTCCTCTCCTTTGTTTTATAAAATATATACAATTCTTGTAAACTGAAGCAACATGTTCAAAAAGTAGCTCTATTTTTGTGAGTGTCTTCCTGAACTAATTCATAGACCTCCACAATTAAAACATGGGGGCATATCCTGAATCGCTGGAAAATTTGTGTATTTATTTCCCCTTTACAAAGCAAAGTGAAGTTTCTGAGTTCTGTTGATTTGACTTTCACTTTCTGTTCCACCCATTTTCCTCCCCCATCCTGCCTTTCATTTGCCAGAAAGCCCTGTCTGGCTTATTTACATGTGAAAAAACTTGGAGCATCATGTGGTGAGGTTCCAGGGCAACACTGAATCCCATTCAATTCTCATTTCCTCCCTGACAGTCACCATTGAATCAATCATGTTTTCCATGCCCTCTTCATGACCACCTAGGAGATCCCAAATCACTTTTCATCTGCCGTGTCAATCACACTCAGACCATGTCCACTTTTCATTACTAACACACTGTCATGTGACCAGCTAATCTGTCACTTTCTGACAGCGGTTAGTGTGCCAATTGATTTAATTAGCAATCAATTAGCTTGTTACTATTGGAAGTAATTACCTTTTATAGAGAAAAGAGTGCAGCTGGCCATAGCAATAAAACTGCACTAATAAAACTGCATTTACCTCCCCTTCTCTACATTCAAAGTCACTAGCACTCAAGGGTTAGCAGAATTATTGGTGACATACACATGCTTGAAGAGTCCTAGGGGAATTCTTTGCCCTCCTGATTATGCTGGCAGACTCTTTCATTAGTATAGTATTTATTTCTTAGGAGATAGGTCTGATTAAGGTTAGTGGTAACATTTACATTGTTTACTTCGGCAATGGCCTCAGTATTAAATGCTTGTTAATGAAAACATTTTAAAGATGGCTACGTGTTAATGTTTCTGCAGTGGCAAACATTTTTAAAAAGAAATTAATACTGTGCACCTTTAAAAAGCATGTGTGTCATACTTAACTGTGCTGGTTATGTTACTTGCTATTTTTGTCCACTCCATGAAACATATGCAGAAATGTAACTTGTTGAGGAATTTAATGCTCTCACAAACCTTGGAAATTCTGCAAGAAAAATAAGACAAGTACTTTCTGGCTGTTTTCTGTTTAAGAAATTGACATAAACTTATTTTCTGTTTCATACGTAAACTATCGAACACACACACACACACACTTTTTTTTTAATCTATGATTGTGCCATTTCAAACACTAGGACCCAAATACATAGCACACACTTGTGCCATTAAATTCAACCTGCAAAATACTCCCAAGGCAGACAATGACTCGCTACATTAGCTCTGTGGTGAACAGAAGAGTCAGTAATGAAATGAGTAAGTAGACTTGTACTCCATTCATCATCCTGTTTGCTTCAATATAAGTGTTCTTTTATCAGCAGTATTGGTACTGATGTCATCACACTAGACATAAATCACAGCACAAGTGACAGTGTCCTATTAAGGGTCATGGTCTAAAATCATTATTTACAAATTAAAGACCACAGTTAGCCACTTTCCCGGTGTGCCCTCATTTGTGATATAGTTTGAACCTTTTTAGCTGGCTGCAGGATAAATAGTAATTTATAGTTCTGAATAACTGTGTATATTAACTCACCAACTGCACTACATTAAAAAAAAATAAAAAATAAAAAATGGCAAGAAGCCCAGCAAAGACCAGGATGTTGTATCTTAGGTTGATCCTTGCCATCAATTTCCATTTGATGGGACCTGGTTGTGAGGATTACAAAGAAGAGACCATCGCACACCAGTCTGTAACAAACCCTCCTTTGTTATGGGTACAGCGACAGGACAAATTCATCACAGGTAATTAGGTAGAGCTTCTGCTACAGTCAATGAAAGGCAATAGAGAGCAAAACACCAGGAGCAACCCCTGGCTGCTCCTTCCAGTGACTTTATTCCTCACATGATCAGGGAAGGGGAAACTCAGTCTCTCTGTACTCAATTCATTTAAAAGCATCTCTCTTCTCATGTGTTGGTGGTGTGTAGAGCAAGCAACGCTGCTTTTGTTTATTGCCCTATACAGCCCCTTATAGAAATGCTGAACAGAAGAATGTTGATCCAGAAGAGGTATTTTTCTGTCCTTTTCCGTGTAAGGGTGGTGAGAACTTCATAGTTCCAAAAGTCTGTTGCTTCGGCCCTTGGATGAGATGATGGCTGAGCTCCTTCTGGCTGAGGAAACTATTTACAACACCTGCTGCGGTCATTTGTTGCACTGGTGTCTGTGGCTTGTTGGCTTCTTGCATTGCTCTTGTGCCATTTTTGTTTTGTCTCTCCTTCACATCATTTTATGGAAACCATTGGAACAGTCAATGGATAAGCCAAATAAATTCACCAAACATCTGGCTGAATCAACACTCACATCAAGAGGCACAAGGACTTTGCATTAGATTAGGCATTCACTTCACTACTGTTGGCACAGTTACAGGGAAAGTGAATCTGTGTTTCCTCAGTGCAACACCTACCTGAAGCACTGATTGTCATACTGCAAAGCCATAATGACCTTGGGTGGACTCTAGGGACTGAGCTTGGAGCTCCTTACAGGGTTACAAAGAGTAAAGTAAAACTCAAGCTCACTCCTGAAGCTTCAGTCATAAATCCTGTATTTTTTCTCTCATTTTATCTGTCTGCTGTGAAAAAATCGAAAATATTCTTTAATGTCAAAGGACCTAAAAATATGGTATTTGGATATTTTCTGAAATGGTTTTGAGATCCCTTTCCAGTGCCCTTTCTTTCAGGAGAGACCTGTTAGCACAGGATGTGATTCTACCTCCCCACCTTTCCCCCCACTATATTGAAATATCCTGGACAACATTTTATCTTGATTTAAATAAGGTCAAACCAATCTTTTAACTGGATTTGCATACATTTCTGCTGGGCATGGATCCTGCCTCTCTCCTTGCAGTGGCTGAGGATGGAGGCTTGTGAAGAGGGAGCAGAGGCTGGCTGGGCACATGCTGTCTGGTTGGGATGCAGCGCCCACCCTGCTGGGTGCGGCAGGAACGGTGGATGAGGGTTAATGACAGGGTCTTTGTTATTTATTCTATTAGGCCAGTCTTGGCTTCCAAACCCATTCAGCTCTGTAATCTCACTCATTATACAGTATGACTCTTTGTAACACTTAAATCGTTGCCAAGTACAGTGTTATAGCCGAGACAGAATGAGCACTGTTATTAAAATACACGAACTTAAGCAAAGCTTACTCATAAGGCTCATATTACCATTGTATCTGAGCACCTCATTATCTTTAATGTATTTATCCTCACTACATCCCTAGTGCTATTATTTCCATTTTACAGATGGGCAGACAAATAACAAGGAAGTGTCTAGGAGCACAGTCAGGGATTTCAGCAGGTCGGGCTACTGTAAGAAAGAAAGTGTCTTCAGTGCAACATCGTGACCGGAGCTGCCTGCTGATCTGTGCTGCAGTGGCGTGCACACCTGTCTGAAATTATTTCAAGCTCTGCTGTAAGCCTGGAGCAGAAGGGTGGGCCTCAGCTCCCATTCTGAGGGTGGGTCTAAGTAATTCTGAACTGTCTATCCAAGTGTTTCTGGTCTGATTTGGTTTTTCACTTTAAAAGTGCCTGTTCCACCTATGTAGCCTGTAAGCCTATATGACAACTGGCTGCTTTTTTTCAGTGATAGCAAAGCAGTTGAAAGAAACTGGATTTTCAGACCAGCTGATATTTCTTTTTGACAGGTCTTTAACCTCACTACATGTCTGCAAAGTTCATTAGAGGTGCTTAGCAATCATTGGAGAATACATACAGGTTTAATCTTACGCAAAGAAGGGCTACACCCATGCCATGTATCAAAAGCCACATTTTCTCTTACTCGGTGCTCAAGGAGTACTATCAATACATTGTGAACACATTTTGAATCCAAGGCCCAAATAGTCTTGTTCTTACATCTTGCTTCAACTATGGCAACACTTGGAAGGCCAGCTAATTTCAGGAGACTTCCATCAGTCTGGGTCCAGTGGGTGGGTTCTCCTCATGGGACACCTCACTGCATCAGCAAACAATTACGGACTTTTCCTCCGGAGTCTAGCCCTGATCGTCAGCAACACTGAGATATGGGAACCTTGGCTCTAGGTCCTCACAGAAATAAAATTGAGATGTTTCAGGACAAAGTTCCAATTTTTTTCTCATTTCCAAAATACGGCTTTTCGTGTTCTGAATTTGAATTCTTTCTCTGGAAGATCACTGTGCATGTCAAACACGAATTTCCTTCTACAATGTAATGATTAGCCTCAAATGACCCCAGACTCTGTTTTTCTTAAGGATGTACCATTTCTAAAGCAGAAATATTTTAGTTAAGAAACTCCTGACTCAAAATGTAAAAAATGTAAATGCATATTCCAGGTAATTTTGGTGCATCCATTTATGCCAACAACTGATATGAAATTTTTTTACTAGAGATTTTATAGGGTTTGGCTGAAAAACATTTTATTGTAATTACAACTTATGTGGGGTTGTAGCCACTTAAAAAACATTTTTATAAGGTGCATCGCGTCAAAGAAAGCATCTGAGGTCAAAAACGAAAGCACGTAAAGCATTATCCAGGAGCAGCTCATGACTTGGGACATTTACAAGAATTGTTTAAATCTAGGTTCAAGCATCTGAGCTGCCTGTTTCATGTCCTAGGTGAATTTCTTAACTATAAAAATGTTGAATTTCCAGTTCCAGGTATATCTTCAAAGAGAGACTAACACAAAAGCCAAATAGCTAAATTTCATAACTGGCTTGTGGAAAAATTGGGCTGGTGATAGAATTTTGTCCTGACATGCAACAGAGACCTTTTCTGAAACTGATCATTTCCACAGGCTGGAGACATTGTTTGCTACTTGCCCTATTTATTATTGTATCTATACCTATTATTTCCCATTTCTATTACATTCTGAGAGAAATTGTTCCAATGTGAGGTATTTTGAACTTTGAGCAGTTTGAAAGGCTCTCTGATTTTGAAGTTATAATTTTTTTATTGAAGCTGCTTTAAAAAGTAGTCTTTTGTTTGTTTAATACATTCTGCAGATCATTTATAAATTTTTAAAGGACTGCATATTACAGTAATCAAGAGTTCGACACTAAAAGTAATTGGTAGAGAATGCAGAAAAAGAAGTATACAGGGTTACTAATATACATCAGGGCTTAAGCTGACATGAATTTTTATCTTAATTATCGGACAAATTTGTACTCCCACTATTTAATTCAATTTGCATGCATCGGTAGACACTTATTAAAGGTAATATTACATCTGTCATTTTAAGACTGGTGAGAATTTTATCATAGGAGCTGCACGAAACAGCCACTCTATTATGCAAAGAACTCTTTTGTAAAGCTTAAAATAACCAGTATTGCATCCCAATTAACTTTTTGGAGGAAAAAGTCTTCCTTGTGGTACAATTATACATAACATGTAATAATACATAGGCCTTTTCCTATACTAGGCTGTATATGGACTTAATGAGTTCTTTCAGACCCCTCCTGTCCTTAGTATCAGACCAAGAAAAAAAAAAAAAAGGCAATTGTAAGCTGAGTTAAAATAAAATTATTGTTCAAAGGATGTGTGTGCCCTTTTTGCAGACCTTTTCTATATGAGCTATACCTACTGTATGGAGAAAACATAGCTGTCAAGTCCACACGAGCTAACAGCCCCTAATTCATTGCTTTTCTTTGGGATGGAGCCTTGGTAAATTGTGGAAAGCAGGGAAGTAGGCAGCAATTCTCACTCCTGGAAGTCAGCTGTTCAATTAAAAAGCCACACGGTAGTTACCATGGCACCAGCCTTATTATGCTGTGTATCAGTACAGGGGCTTAAATACTTAAGACAAACAAACACCTTTTTTTTTTTTTTTAATAGAAAAGCCTTTTAAGGAAGTCTCTTTTTAGTTTTAATGAATACATTGTCAAGTAAGTTCATTTGATAAGCAGTTTGCTAGGAATGTGATGTGAAGAATTTCCCTGGGAAAATTTTAACTTAAAAAATGTGCTGTGGAAAAAGAATTTGAAAATCATGCTGATGGGAAAAGAAATATTAAGAGCAGGGACAGCTGACCTGTGCACTACTTCCCTCCTGCACCTCTGCTTTTCAGCTGGTTTTAGACTAAGATAGCATTGTCTTATTAACTCGATTACTTCAGTTGTGACTTGCAGCCATTGACCTTCTGATTAGTTTTCATTAAAAAGTCTGCTTTGCCATCCAGTGTTTACTGTGGGGTGCCCTAACAAGAAAATATAAGCAACAGTTTTTACTGGAAAGTGTAATTCCTCAGCTGTGAAGAACAAGGGTTTCCCAAAGTATCCACAAATCAAGACATACTGTCAGGTACAACCCAGTATAATTGCCTTGGATTTTTAAAGACTGCAGAACTGGCTTAGTGGAAGTTGAGATATTTTTAGTATTAGATTATTTTCTATCGCAGAATTAATCAGAGCATTACTTATTACTCTGGGAACAGAATAAGAAGATGATCTCAGTGTCAAAAACATACTTGAGAGCTGAGTTGAGGCCTGCACGTTCCTAAGTGCACCGTTACTGTGGGTGATACTGGAGAGATGAAGATCATCAGCTGGTGTATTTGGTCTCTGTCTTGTATCCTCAGCTGAGCTGTGGTTTCACCAACATGGCTCTCAGGACACAGACGGGACCAGATATGGCCATTGATGCATGTTCTGGAGTTGATTTACCTTAGTTGGATTAAGCAGTTAGATATTCAGAATTATTGTTACCTTCCCTACCTTTTTGATGGGAATTTTACAACTTTTTTTTTTCTTGTATCAATTATTTTCTAAAAGGCAGGTACTTCACATCAGATGTTATTTCACAAGCGATTGGGTACTTACGCTGCTTCAGCCAAAGTTGTACTTTTTTTTTTGCTGAAGAAAGAGAGGAAAAGACTGAGTAATTTGTCTCCACTAACAAGAAGTTTTTCACGACTTTCCATTGCTGCTATTGTCGAATGAGCCCAAACAGTGAGAAACAATCTGGGAATTGAAATTGTTGCTGGATGCTGTGTCAAAGAACAGCCCATCAATCTTGGAAGAAATTTTAAGGGAACAGGTTTTTCATGCCTGTGCGCTGGTAGGAAGCCAAGTGCGTGTTGCCATTTGATGGTAAAATCAGTGTACACCTGTTCCAACCAGCTGGCGACATAACCTATGTCACAGGCATGTGTCACCGCCGCACCAGCCCGAACTGCTGGCGGTGTCTGTGTGACAGTCAGGGAAGACAGAGAAAGGAACTTGGGGACCAAAAGAGGAGGAGTTTACAGTGCCATTTCAGGGACACAGATGTGTGAAGAGTGTGATAAAAGAAGGAAACATCGGAGGGAATAAGCTCAAACAAAAAAGCAAATGTCATTTGCATGATGTAATTATGGAGAACCATTGACTGCTTCGTAATAACACTCAGTAGGGCAATGTTAAACCTACTGTGAGTGCTAAAAAGGCCTCAGCTTGAAAAAAGGTCACTGTGAATTAGTATATATTTGCAGATTAATTCCGAATGTTATATCATAAATTTTATAGCCTAGCGGTTACTGGTGTATAGTGAAGATGACACTAATGCAATTCAGACAGGATTAATTCAGAAAGGACTAACATCTAGCTTGTCACTTTAATTTGTGGGGAATGAAGAAAATGGAGATATGTTAATATATGTGTATATTGCGTGTATGTAACATGTGCATGTGTGTGTTAGACATAATTGTTATTTCTCCTGCTGCGTTGCATCAAATTCACAACAAAAATCACAAGCCACTTTAAAAGCAGAAACACTGTCAAGTTTGCTATTTTAAAACTAACAGGATTTTGAGTTCAACTGCAGTTTCTTTCTTAGAAAAAATCAAATCCTGCTAGCCCTTCACTGGTGTAAATGGTTATGCCAGTGTACACCAGCTGAGGATGGTGTTGCTTAATCTATTGAACACAGTGTCATAGTCTTTCTGTTCACCTTGTACCCTTATAAAATATTTTTAAGTTCATGGATTCTGGATGTCCTATCTTGAATTTCAAGACCCAAAGCAGGATTGTGATGTATCGTGTGCAGCGTGTCCCTGGTAAGAGGAGGCAGTAGGGGACTGTGAGTGCAGAGCTGAGGTGCTTGCATTTAATTGCAAATTTTGCTATGAACTCTCTGAGTGCCTGTGAGATTATCACTGAGGATTGCTTTGGGTTTCCTCTTGGGGGTTGACAGGTCTAGATCCTTACTGTGGCACTTAGTAATCTGGAGGATAAACACAGTTGTAAACCTGAGGACCCTTTCCCGAAGCACAGCCTTGCTCTGCAGGCACCCAGCTGGTCTTGGTACCTTATCCCAAGCTGGGTGCCTGCAGCCCCACACATGCTGGAGAGTGGTGCCCATGGCAGTGGCCCATTTCAATATGGCAATCTTTGGCAGCAACAAAACCAAACCTGAGACTCTCTTTTCTTGAAGAAGAAGTTAACACAACACCCTAAAGGCTGGAGAGGTGAAGGACTTCAGCTGCCTGGGGGTTTTAATCCCCTCTGGATTTCTGGAGCAGTGGGCACACATGTCTATGTTCAGGAGAAATCCCAGCTTGAGGCCAAGGGGACAAAGCCCTTTGCAGTGGGCTGGAGTGAATTTTTTACATTTAAGACAACCACTCACTGTGCTGTGTGTCCCTTGGCTCTCCAAAGGACCAAGTGCTCAGCTCTCAGGGGTGCTTACCTCTGGTATTTCTCCAAATATTTCACAGGGCATCAAACTGCTTTTTCCTGTACCTGAAATTTTAATACTTAGCTTCATCCTTTATTAAGTAGTACCTCAGGCTAATCTCCAATTCCCATTTGGTAAAATGGACAAATTATATAAAATTTTATAAATATATACACATAAAATGCAATTATTAAAAATGTCATTTATTCTTTCTTGCTCACTGGATCTAGGAGTCCTTTACTATAAAAATTTATACTATATATCCCAATATACATCAATTAAACAGGAATAAGTTGTTTTTTAATTTCCTGTGTATCTTGTCCCTTTATAATTTTGTTAGAGAGACACAAGTTCTGAACTACAAATTCTTAAAGCAATTACAGAGATTCTTTTAAGAATTTTCCTAGCAGTGAATATATGCTGCCTTCTGTCTTTACTGTTGCCTTTCCACCAGTAGAAATATGAGACAGACACAGCTAAAAGGGGGAAAAGTGTATTTACCTCGGTATTCTAATAGGATCCTAGGTGCATAGCTCTTCAAAGCCAAAACACGCCGAGATGCGCACACCCCGTATAACTCGTATACAATTTTATGGACTTCACAAATTAGCATATCTACCTAAAATCCCCCAATAAGAAACTTAATAAATGAAATAATTGTCCCCCTATTCTAATTACACCCCCCAAAATAAGGCTACAGCCCAGTTTACAAAATATGTTCCAGAGAAAAGGCTTCTACCAAGGTTGAAGCCTCTAGTTTTGAGATTGTATAGAGTTCTCTGGCCTCCTGCTGTGAATGTTTCATCTTTCTGCTTTGCAGAACTCAAAACGCAGCTAAATGTCAGACTATAAAAATTACAAGCATGCAGGGCTAAGACTACAAGGGTGTATAAAGAGTACAAAAATAGGAAAGGAGTATAAAAATGTATTAAAGGGTATATAAACAGAAAAGGCAAAAAATCACCAGGCATCATAACAAGCTGGGGAAGGTC
The DNA here is from genome assembly GCA_013397935.1 of Dasyornis broadbenti. Classification (NCBI taxonomy): domain Eukaryota; kingdom Metazoa; phylum Chordata; class Aves; order Passeriformes; family Dasyornithidae; genus Dasyornis; species Dasyornis broadbenti. The sequence goes on from VZRN01000521.1 coordinate 1,286,173, forward strand.
TGAAATACTGACTACACAGCAAAGATATCTGATCCAGATTTTTATAGGAGTCAAAAAAATGTCATTATGCTTAGGACTTGTTCTAGTGGACCTAGAAAACTTTATGTTGTTGATTCAGATTGATTTTTCTATAATTGTGGGTTTTATTCTGAGTATTATTTTCCTGAGATTGGATGAGAATTTTTTCATGAAAATAAGAATTTACATTAATTTCTTTGATTTTCATCCCTCGCAAAAAGGTGACATTAAAATTCAGTTTCCTACAACTGAAAACTACCGCAATTCAGCCTGAAAACAAAGCAGCAAAGCAAAATGAGGAGAAGGAGTCCATTTCTGACCTCTTCTCAAGACCCGATATTTCCAGGGCAAGGCTTTAATAGCTAGAGCTGCGACAGCTTCATCACAAGGTTGTCCTAAAAGGGCAGAGCAGCACATCAGGGTGTTGGGCTGTGAGAAATGAGAGCTTCAGCCCATGTGATGTTTGCTGCCACACCAGGAATGCCTGTCCAGGTTGTAAGATAACTTTAAAAGCCACCCTTGGTCAGCAAGATCCTTCCAACATTAGGGATCTTCAGGGTTCCCCCAGCTTAGTTTTTCATTGTTCAGCAGCTGGCCTCAGAAGAGAACCCTGCAATCACCTGATGCATTATGTCCATCAGCCAGCAGGCTGAAAGATGGCCCCATTGTACGAGCACAAGGTTTGGAAGGCCTTGTTGCAAACAGTCTGTTGTTTAGGCTTTAAGAGGAGAACATAATATGAGGTAACCTAGTCACTTGGTGGTCCAACAGCAGTAGAAGAAATCCAGGGTACTCTGGAGATGAGCTGTACCAGTACAGGGGAGAGTTCCGTCCATTTGGGGTGGTAACTGATAACAGAAACTCATGCCTCAAGCTGGGAGAGTGGAAAGCGTGCTCTGAGAAAGCCACTTCTCCTCTCAGACTTGTGAGAGGAGACCTCTGTTTACATGGAGGACCCCAGCACTCCAGGCACAAGCTGGGTGTGACCCCTCCTTCCAGCATCAGCTGGGTCCTTGAAGGTGTTTAGTGCTTTTTTTTCCCCAAGAAAACCACAATGCTTTGTAACCCGGGAACCCCTGAGCTGCTGATATCAATTAATGCAAGATATTAGCTGATAAAGCTCTTCTCTTAATGAGTGAGAAAGGGTTTGGGTTTGACATCTGAGCATCGTGTGGCTGCATGTTGTCAAATGAGAGCACTTATATTTTCCTACACTTGTATTACATGGATGCATTCCTAGACATATCCCAGTGGCTCAATTGTGCTGTGTTGTGCGTCCTGTTATGAAAAGGGATGGTTCTCCTATTCCATTTTTCTGCATTCATATGAAAAGAACTGTTTTGACATGCAAGGGGTGAAGAGGCCATTCAATTTTTCTCTTGTTCCAGGACAGACAATAGTTCCCTGATGCCCTGTTAGCTGCCTGTCTAACAGTATTTTCCCAACTGAATACTCTAGTCACCAAACCACTTTTCATTTAGTAGTAAAAATTGTAAGTAACCAGTTTGGCCAAAATTCTGCACTATTTGTTCTACAGACATAATTTTCTAAGAAATCATGAAAAACTCCAAAGTCATCAATAGAAAAAAAAAAACAAAAAACCCACAAAAAACTACTTTGAGCCCGAGGTTAAAAGCAAAAGCAGAGCTTCTGCAAGGTTGTTCACATATTGTAATGATGTTTGATATTATCCAGAACCACTGAGGAATCTGGAGCACTCTGAATGTGAAATATTTAAAAATAGTTTCATGACTACATAAATACCTTTGGAGTCAGAATTTAATTGAAACTTAAATTCTTTGAGAGTTATGAGTCATTAAAAAGAATGACCCTCTATTTAATTTTTAGATTGTAATCTCATATCCTTTTCTCTCCCATTAGCTCAGAAACCAGCTTGTTATTGCCCCTTAAGACTTTCTATATAATTAAATATTCCTGAAACTCCAAATGCCAGCTACACTGGAAGAACTTGAATCAGAATAAAGCAAGGTTATTTACAAATTTTTTATGTTGAGGTTCAGTACCTGAGTCTGCTTATACTCATGCCACGTATAGGTCATAATTCTTGTACACAGAAATGGAAATTTTTGTCACCAAACTTGGTGTGATCATGAGTAGGTACCACGTGTCTCTGAAGACACACAGTTCTTTTAGCTTAGGAAGCTGATGAAGGTATTTCTGTAGGGGATTGTTAACAAGAGGGAGGGAAAACCCTCTGGGTCTGGAAACAAGGGAGCAGAACTTACACTTGGTTAAATACGTGGCTATGTGCACGTGCATTGTTTTACAGGCAATGTAAGATTTATGAAGTCCTTAACTATAAAAGTTCTTACTTTTAAGTGCTGGGTATTTTTTAGTAAATGGGGTGTTAGATAAGTAGACCATGTAGTGGATATGGAGTAAGTCTTCAATAATCTGGGAATATGTGGTGTAATTTAGCCAACAGTGCATGTGATTGCTGGTGATGCACCATTCCAGCATATCAATATCCATTTATATTTTCATATGTCTGGTTACTGCAGAAACCAGCAGGAGAGCAACACAATGATTATATAAATAAATGCAAGACCAAGGTCCACTTTCAGGGCCCAGGACAAGACTGTACAAATTTTCAGTTTTGCAGAGCTGAGCACTTATAATGTCTGTGAGACATTAGACTTCAAAACAAAAAAGGGTGTCTAGAGACAAAAGCAAGCTCTGAGAAAGCAATTCATGGTCAGACCAGGCAGAAGAGCGTCTCTGGGTGCATACCCTACAAGAAGAGAGTGTTTCTGACCAGCCTCAGATCCCGTGCACATTTGTCTTCAAGGACAAGCAGGCTTGAAATTGCCCCCAGGACTAATTATGTCCTAGGTTTACGTATAGAACTAAGGAAACAGAGAAGAACAAATTCTAGATGAAAGCTGAGCACGAACAAAAAACTACTGGTAGGAAATATAATTCTGCTTTTAAATGGAGCCCGAGGTCTGCTCTGAGCGACTCCTGTATAAAGTATGTATGATGAAGGGAAAAGAGAGTTACTGGGGAGGGTGGTGAGAATAGAGGTCACTTCCTAGCTCTGCCAGAAGCTTCCTGGAGCAGTCTCTTGGTCCATGTAGAATTTAGCTCAACAGGGCACTGAACTTCACTGGAAACCACCACATACTACAATAATGAAAGAAATAGCTGTAGCAACAATACACCTGGCTTTGGGACTGGTGCAGCGTGTTTTATTCAGATTCCATCATGTACCACTTTCCATGCCTCTTGATTTTACTTTGGCACAAGAGGGGATTATTTAGGAAAATGCAGGTGTCAATTACTACCACCTTTATCCCATGTAGTCTGAGTATCACTCTTTGTATTTTCTGGAAAACCTAGAGATCTTGTTTGTTTGCTTTGGGTTTGGATTTACTGGTGGGAAAAACAGTCAAACAAGAAAAATAATATGAAAATATTTGTTTGCTCAATATGAAGCCCATTACTTTTCTTGTAGAAATAAATTAAAAATAATATATCTTCAGAGATGCATTCACTTGTTGCTACAGAAGTTTAATAAAGAACTTTGCTGCCTGCAATATCCAGAGAAAAATTCAGACTGATGACTTTTTGCTGCTGATTTGGGTGGAGGGATTTTTTTGAAAGGTTTGAGCTACCAAAACCATGTTAATTGTGTTGAAATTTTTGTATTAAAATGCATCTTTCTGTCTGCATATGTTCTGGAAAAAACTGGGATCTGAATGAAGAATAACTGGCTCAGATGATCTCATCAGCAATGAAATTAACTAGAAAGGGAGAACACTGGGACAAAAAGTTCATTTTTTCAAGATTGTTTTTAGGCAATCAAGTTAATGTTCAATATTTCTGGACTTTCAAAGACAGCTGTGATCAAAATTGTCTCTCCATTTAAAATTAATAGGCATATTGCATCTATTTCTGTCAAACAAGCACAGCAATTTAAGTTTTGTCATGTCTGTCTAAATGAAAATAAGTCCCTACTTTGTTACTGCCTGAGACTTTTTTATTAATTGTGTCTTGTTTCTTTTTTTAGTAATGAAATCTTATGTTTTATTTAATTAAATATTACAAAAAACCTCTTAGCCATGAGGAGAACAAAGTAATACTCCTCAATATAAGAAACACTATATTATGGAGGGAATTAATTTTAATATTTATATAAGGAAAAATGTTTAGAGAGTAGGATGGTCTACTCAGCCTCAAAGGGCTTCCTTTGAAACTTAAAATGTCCATGTGCTAATTCCTGATGTGACTGCATAGCTCTGATGTCCTTTGAACCTCTTTCTTTCCCACATCAGGTGCATTTATCTGATTCTCATTATTATACCATCAGGGTTCTTCAAAACGTCCCATATTTATTCTGGTTAACATCCATGTGAAGTAGTTAAGTGCTGGTGCTTTCACTTTACAGCCTGGGAACCGAGAAGAAGGAATTAAATGACATGTCCAAGGACATTTGCAGAAAGACCACGGTGAGGCAGACTTGGAAATAAGCCTTCCATCTGCCTGACAAGCCCCAAATATCAGGCAGCCTCTTCTTATAGCGCTACATCACCTGAGTGCTGTTAGCTCTCTTTTTTTTACTACCTTGAAGGCAGGGAATCAATGCTAGAGCTCCTCTAGCTCAGTGCCAAGGACATTAAAGCACATATCTAAGTGTAAGTGCTAACAAGTAGGTTCTAGGTGTTGGATTTTCTCGTCTAACTCAAGAAGTCTGTGCTGTTAGTGACTACCACTGAGTTAACTGTCTCACTGCCTCACCTGTCCAGAAAAAGATGTTTCCAGGGTGCTTTATGTTTAAGGTGTGCAAGGTTTCACCCTGTAGGTCCTGTCTGGATGGGCCAGTTCAGTGCAGAAGTTAGGTAGGGACAAGCCCAACCAACTTAAATTTTTGTTTCCAAGTCAGCAGAAGTGCTTGCTCTGACATTTCTTACCCGTCTGTGTGCCCACATCAGCACATTCAGACTCTTTGAAAGGACAAAGATGCTGCTGGAAGGACAAGGAAGCCATGCCTGAGTGATCATGTAGTGTGGGACAGAGTGTTTGTAGTCTAACCGTTTGCACAGCAGAGATCTTGGGACAGGATAAATGGATGGGAAAGCACACTAGTAGATCCCTGAGGGAGACGGAGCAGGCTTTAGCCAACAACAGAGACTGCACCAGTGGACAGTGCTGTGGTTCATAGCAGATCAGCCGAGTAGGAATCAGGAAAATCTAATTTTTATTCAACTTCCCTTGATCGCTTGGTCCCATATTACAACTAGAAAACAAAATCCACAGCCGAAGTTGTGCTGCCAGCGTGATTTTCATTTACAAACAATAACAATTGAGATAAACTTTGAATGCTACCTAATTTCCCTCCATCCTGTTTCCTTCTTAGTAATGTGTGTAAATTAACACATTTGTTTTTTCAGGAAGGAGTGTCTCAGACTTTCTCCTAATGCATCAGGAGCTAAGCAGCTCTGATCACTGATTAAGGAAGGCTGACCTAATGAATTAAACATTGGTTTGAGAGCATGGCTTTCAAAGAGGACTCTCTATGTAGGGTTGCCATGCTGCTATCCATGATTTCCCAGGCAGAAATATGCATGCATGCATTATGGAGATGGATTCCCAGTGTGCAGTAAGCCAGGCATGTCGGGGTTATTGTGCATGTGTCGACATTTCTTGGCACATTCATGAACGCGTCCAACTCCTTTTGCCTGGACCATACAATTGATACGTACAAGATGTTCCTCTGTCCAGGACTTGTGATGTCCACAGACCAAAAAGAGGAACTGTTACTATTGCCAAGCTGCTGGATATCCAGGAATGGCTACTGTCCTACAATCCCACAAGAACAAGAGCTCCAGGAAGAGAATGAGGATGTGTTTGAGGTTTTCGGACAAGGGTTTACCCGCATTCCATGGTCTTAGATAAATCATTTCTTCTGCTCGCTTACACATCCATGCTTAAGGTGAGGCAATTACAGTGTAAAGTTACACTAAGTGGTACTGTGAGATGAAACAGGGTTAGTAACAAGCTAAAATTCACCCAGATGTAAATTTTCAGAAGCTCTAATCTATGAAAACACATTTCAAATCATTGCAGACCTCTCTATATTTCAATATAAGTTGATGTGCTTCGAGATACCCCCAAAGGACATCTACGAGATGTATTTTGCACTCTTTATAGAGAACCAGTTATTTTCATCTTGCACTGCAATAAAGACTAGTTGAGGTTTTGTCTCTTCCCTTTCAGAAGTCTGAAGATCATCTTCAATAGAGTGTTGCAAACAGGAGCAGATCTAATGGGTAGAAAAGGGGTTGAGGCAGCTGATTTAGGTGATTGACCACAGAGGCAGCAGCTTCTTTTCTCTTAGACAATTCCTCAAAGCCAGCACAGTAGCTTGCTCTGATTTCCTGTCTGTTGTTGTACCTCTTTGTTTAATGTCATCCCAGGGACATCGCTTTCTGTCTGATAGAGGGCACCTCCTCACCTTCCCCACCTCCAGTTACTCTTTCCTGACAAAAACACTTGAGCATGAAGAGAAGAAAGTCTTTGCCCTTGAGCATATTTGCTGCTAAGCTGTGTCTGCCCCTCCACTGCATCATGAAAATCTGACTTCATCTGAAGCTCCAGTGATATTTATAATTGCACAAAGGGATGTGACACTAAAGGAAAATTGTGTGGGTTTTGTTTTATATGATTTGTTTATAATTTAACATGGCACTTAATAAAAAAGCTGTATAAATCAAATGATACAAACAATCATTCCTTTATCAGGAAATTACTTGTGCAAAGTATTGGTTACTGGAATGAGTCTTAATGAAATTCAGTCAAAAGCTGCAGATCTGAGAATGAAGAGGGGCCTCTTAATAGAAGAAGGTTCTATTTTTCCTGTAAGCTTCAGAGATTCAGACAATAAAATAGTGATTTAATAGACTTTAAGTCAATCAAGATGATACAATAGTGTTAATTAGCCTTTTGTGCCTAATTCACAAGTAATTCTGTTGTCTACTTATTTATGTTCTAAAGTGGCCCTGATGAAATTTTTAATATTTCACCTTAGCTGAAGATTCATTTTACGCTGGCTGGTAATTTTCTCATATATAGCTTGAAATTGCACTCTAGATAATTTTGCATAGTAGTATATCTACATGTCAGGACCATTGGCTGCTGTGTTGAATGGCTCTTCAGAGCTGACAACTGGATAATAGCTTTACTTTCAGCCAGCAGAGGAAGTCAAGAGCAAAAGTGTAGAGATAATGTGAATATAATTCATTATTCAAATATGCAAGTGATGAACTGAAAACAAAGAGGGAAGAGTAATAATGGTGTCATTATTTTTATTACTCTTGTTTTGCAAACGTAGCGTGAAACATTAAAGTAGATCTTTGAGAGATTCTCAACTGTACAGTGACAAATTTACTTTCTTGGCAATATTGATAAAAGGAAAGTAAAGCAGACAGGTTTTTGCAGAAGGTATGCTGTGCTGTTAGTTCTACTATTAAATATTTTCATGTTTCCTTTTGCACTTTAAAACTCACATTATTAGTTAGTCTTTAGAAGCCTGATCAGTGACTGGAAGAAAGTGCATTGTTGTTCTTGTGGCTCTATTTAGTTAAGACAATCTTCCAAGCTTCTAAGTCTTTGTAGCATGACTAACAAAGGCCAAATAGGCAGGTTATATAAAGCTTTCCTTGAAAAATGAGGAATTTGCATATGATAGCAAAACATCCTTTATGAAAGCAGGTACAGGTTTTAATGAAATAAGGACCTAAAGAGCATTTGTTTGGTAACTGAAGTGTTTTCTCCTTACCACGCTGTTTGACTCTTCACCTTTCACATCATCTGTTTTATTTTTCCACTGCCTAGGTGAAGGTTCAGTTAAAAAATTCTTTAGAGCTTTTAATTTTTCAAATGTACGTACCATAATGTACAGAGACTTATGGAAATAAAGGTGAAAGCCATTTTCTGCTAAACTTACAGCAGTGGTAAATGAGAGTCCCCTGCCAAGGTGACATCGCTTTTGTGTGGGGCAGTGTGACAAACACCCTTTTCTCCACGCACCTTATGCACCAGAGAAAGAGAAATAAACCACGAAGGAGGTGTGGAGGTCTCAGCTCTGTGCATGTGAGCAGCGGAGAACAAGGCAGCACATCTGGAAGGACCCAGGTATAGGCTATGGCATTCCCTATCTCAGTTTAAAATCTATTTGTAGCTTCATAGGAAGGCTTTGTGGGTTGTTTTTATAGTAACTGAAATGGGTGCAGTAGTTGTTTATCACACTGCAAGAGGCTGTAGAACATGTTTTTTTGGGAATTGTCCAGAATTTACTGGCTGATTTGACATGCAGTTGTTGTGAGCTTCCAGATCTCTGGGAGACGTGGAATAGGGGCTGTTCTGCAAGGGGTTAATTTGAGATAGGCAAGAAGAGGATTGTGGTACTTAAGGCGTTACCTTTGTGTTTCTAAAAGTAATTTGAAACAGGCAAGGCAGGCCAAGCCCGGGGAGAAGATAGTTTTCCTGAATACGTGAATGGGACAGCGAATGCTCAGGAATATTGAGGCACAGGGCAATTAAGGGTGTTGGCCAAGATTAAAGAAGTTTTTGGGAAAACTCTCTCCCTACTTTCAGTTAATTTCAAGTCTGCCTTTCTCAGCTTCACAAGCAGTATTTTGTCTCCTAAGCCAATGATATATGGAGAAATCATTGAGATTTAGTATTCAACCCTGAAAATGTTATCATTTTCACTGTAATTTAATAAAGGTATGAAATGCTAAAATGAGTAGAAGTGCCACAAAAGTTTGCACTGTATTGTAGCTGTTGATAAATCTGATTATCTTCTGACTTAGATTATAAACACAAGTAAATGCCATTGTTTTCCTATTTAAAGCAGGTTAAACTGCAGGAGACTTGACATTTAAAGCCTTTAGTTGGTCTTCATAATTTTTTTACCTTTACCTGAATTCGCATCTGCAACTTGTACCCAAAGCTGAAGCAAGCTTTCTATCTGAAAATCTGACAGACAGATTAGGCTGCAGCCTCTAGCTGGAGAGCCTAAGAGGTTATCAGAGCTGTCCAGAGCTACCATTTTGGAAACAGACTCTGTGAAGATATGGTCAAGGCTACAGTGTGAACCGGGGGGTTTGGGGCCTGCTTGTTCCACTGCTTTTATGACTCTGAAGGAGTAACTTAGATCCTGAGTCAGAAAACTCTGTAAGCGCATGCTCAACTTCACTGGGACAGAAGCCTGTGCTTGCAGAAGCATGTGTTTAAGCACTGTCTTGAAAAAATATGGTTTCCTGTATCAGGGCTTTTAATCTCTCCATTCTCCAGTTCTCCATCTGTTAAAAAGAATTAACAGGTGGCAGAAAGGAAATGTTGTTATCTGTCTTCTGTTAGCTCTTGAAAGCCTCTGACTCAGTGTGTGGAGCCACAATCTCAGTGAGACCTCAGCCTCTCCTGAAGCATCCCTGTCATGCTACAATTAAAACCAATCATTTATGCAGTTACTTAACAAGGATATTATGCAACACTGAGATGCCCAGAGGAAGGATTCTGAGGACTGGGAAGGGACTGTTGACCTCCCTAGAAGCTGCAGCTGTGCAGAGGACCCCATGCAGTGCATTTCAACACCACGGATGCAGTGGCTTCACTGTTCTCTTGGACCCTGAGCAGGTATTGGTGATGTCAGCTCCAGACAGACCAAACTTTTCTTGGACAGCCTCAGAAAGGAGAGGAAAGGTTCTCCTAAAGGTAATAGTTATTGCCTAATGCAACACATTCCCTTCAGCAAATACCAAAGACCATCAACCTCCAGAGAATAATTGCTTTCAGGTGATGATCTTGGGTCTAAGAACAGTGATCCAGAGCATTAGGAAGCTAGCCAGGAACAGGATGAGTAGAAATAACCAAGTCTGCAAAATCTCGAGTTCTTTTCCTGTATTATTGATAAAGCCAAGCCCAGAAACCAGTTACACTTGGATGCTACACCCATGCTGGGCTGCCTGGCTTCAAAAGACTCACACTGCAAAGTTTTTCATTAATTATTAGTAGTAGATTTTGTTTGCATTGTATTATGAAGACTCCATATGAAATACAGAGTAGAATATAATTCCTGTTGTAAATAGTTATAATCTAATTAGATGAGACAATTAAGAATGGGGAAAAGATATAAAAGGGTGAACAAAAGGATAATTAACTAACATTTCATTAGAGCCAATATTTTCCTTTTGTTTGGCTCTTTGGAGCTTTTTCCTTATTTATTTTTAAAATAATTTATTTTTAAATTAGCAAAATCATTTCAATTTTCACTTTGGCTCTGTATAAACTGGAGAAACGGCTTCTTATTAGAAATGTATTAATTAACATGATAATAAGCATGATTCTGCCTCATGGATAAAGGCAGCCCTTTCCTATTAAAGGAGTGAGAAGGACATTATACACTGGCTGCTGGAGCTGCTGAATAGCAGGGTAAATGATCAAAGCCAGCCCAGCCACCATGGGGACACAGGGGGCAGTTGCCCACAGTACCAGGTCCAGAGGGGCAGTTTTTCAATCAGTGCAGTTCCTTACTGCTCAGTTTCAGCTTTGGAATGGGACAGGGAGGTTTGTTTTGCCCAGAGAGCAGGGCCGACCCGGGCACAGCAGCAGAGACCACTGTGCTGCCCAGTCAGGGGGCATTTGCAACCTGCCCTGGGCTGTGCTGCAGCAGCTGCTTCTCTTCCAGCCTGCAAACCTGGCAATTAAAGTGAGCCTGGGTATGTCTGCAAAAGCTGAGGTCAGAACTTTGACTAAGGGTTCACATACTCAGCCTAGCCTGTGCTTAACACTGTGTTATTTATTCCCACAGCTTTCACGGTCAGCTGCTTGTTTATCTGGCTGTTTTGCTCACCGTGTTCCTGGGAAAATTTCTTTTCCTCCAGAGGTCAGTGGGGGCTTTGACTAGGGCCACAGCACAGGTTCCAGCCCCTCCCCAGTCCTGTAAAACCATGTGCTGTTGTTCTCCAAGAGCATCTTCCCCTGAGCTGAAGGGCAGGAATGGCAGAGCACAGTTGGAGGGGCAGAGTCTGGCCTTTCACTGGCTGGCACTTCCACAAGCCTGATAGAGTTGCCATAGGACTCTTTGCTAAATGGAGTTTCAGTCTCCTCCATCCTTGTCCTGCTCCAATGCTTTTGCACCAGCTCCACAGGCAGGAGCAGCAAGAAGCGTATCAATGGGGAGAGCGTGATATGTGAGTTATTTTCACAAGTTAGAGACGATCCCATAACTCATACGTGGTGGAGCGGAGCCTGCAGAAAGGAATTTCTGTCCACCACTGACTGTGCTCACTTAATTTATTGCTTAGCATGTACCTCTCATCATCAACAACAAGAAAACTACTTTCTGAGTGAAGTTAATGCCTTTGCTTGCTTGATCCTGGGGCAGAGGCTGCCTCTTCCCCCTCACCCCCTTGAGTGTAAAATATTTCTCTGGGTGACATGTTTTCAGGTGGATTCTGGGTGTGCTGGGTTGTTCAGCTCCATACAACACTGCAGACAAAGTTTTTGGTGATAAAAGCAATTGACAAGTTTGTGTGTGACGTGGCATCTGACTATCAGATGTTAGAGGAATGCAAGAGACATACCATGGCGAGGCACATAATTCAGTGTGTGTGTGTGTCTGTATATATAGAACCAACAATTTATATTCTAATCATCACAGAGCAATCATACTGTGAGTGCATTTTTGTTATTAATACTTACTCTTTGATGCATAAACAATCCCATTTGAAATTCCTGGTACCAACTATGCTAATCTTTCACTGGAAAAAACTTATTTGCAGAGGAGGAAGAATGAAGGGTAGGTAAGCAAAATGTATTTCATCTGTTTGAAATAACTGCAAAACTATCAGCATTAATGGTAAAAATATTTAATGAGTATTGCACTAGCCAGCACCAAAAGCAGTGAGATACAGAATTGCATTTGTTCTGTCACAGACATGACTGACATTTAATTATTGTCTATTTTTGTGCTGATAATCTCATTCTTATCATTCGTTGTTAAATCCTTTAGAACCCCAAGAAAAATGAGATCAAGTGACAAAAATAAGATAATGAAATCATATGAAATAGAATAAAATTATATCTTGTAGGTAAGAGACGATTCAGGAGACTTGGTTATTTTATAGGGTTGTATAAGCTCTGTAAGTGATTGTGAACTAAATGTGTTGAGCTCATAGAAAAGCTGTGGAAGAGAATGGCTGCTTGCAAGCTAAGCTGACTTCTGGGTTGTCATTGTGCAGCACATGCCATGTGCGATGATATAAGATCATTGTAAACCACAAAAGATGGTGATTTTGAGTCTTGTTGGGGAAAAATATATATCTTTCCAGCTCACTTCCCTTTCACCAGTTTGTTCCCTTTGTGCTGTTGTGAAGCTTTTGGAAGCCAGTTTGTCACTGTGACTGTAAAATCAGGATCTATTTTTATCATTCTTCGCTTTCAGCCAGAAAAAGGCTTCCCAGTCTTTTGCCAAGAACTATATTGACTACACAGCCCGATCCAAGCTTCTGAGTCACTGTATATGTCTGTTTGCAATATGTAACAGGAAAGCACTTCTAGCTGAAGTTTTAAACGAGGTAGGAAATCTGTTGCAAAAATTAGATGAACAATGAGTTCTGCTAAGGGAAAGTCAAAGGCAATGCTCACCATTTATTAGACTTTTCCAAGATAACCTGTTAAGTGCATTGAAAAATGACTTTGCAGGTCGTATGGTGGTGAGAACGCTGAGGGTTTAATTTTGTTCCCTGCTAACCTCTGAATGATGTAGTGGAAATCTGGTCTACACACGCTAAGAAAAAGTGCTGACAAAGTATATAACTCATAAATGTGCTAATTTACTGAACAGGAATAGTATTTATTTGAGTGCACTAGGCAGTGACCACTTCAGTGTTTGTATTTTTGCCAGCTTTCCCCTAGGTGGACTTTGTAGCTATTCAAAGACAAAAAGTTTGCTCAGTGCAGAAACACAAAAATTTCTTTTTGCTCCCTTTACAGGGAGCTTGCTAAACAGCCCTAAATTGGGAAATGGGACTTTTTCCAAATTCAATTATCAACTCACTGTACAACTATAGGTATAAGAGTATAAGTCTTGAATTTGCTTTCCATTAGTTTCTGCCTTGTAAAATACTACAAGTCATGACGACAAAGTGTTTTGGAGTTCCTGGGTGAACATCCCTGTGTGCATTCTAAAAGCTCTTGTCATAAAAACTTGTTTGTAAAGTACTATTACAGGCAGATCTGCAAATCCCAGGTAGGGACAGCAAAGTTCAAAAAGGGGTCCCAGGCTGTGTGCTTTTTCCTACTCTGGAACACTTCTGTGTACAAAGCAAAATTGATTGTGTAAAGTGTTTGTTTTAGAAAAGCATGCATAGTGACAAAAAAAATTATATATAGATAGATTTACTTTGGACTGGTATAATTGTGTTGCGAACATCCTACCCTCAGGCAGAATTTAGATATGTAATTTGATAACCCGTTGACATTTACATGTCCATAGGTGCTAATGACCTACATCAGCTGCGTGTTTTGACAGAGGCTTCCTCTGCTCTCCCCATTTCATACATAAAGACCTAAATCCCTTTAAAGGACTCCTCACTTTCTGAATTGGAAAACAACACAGAAACAGCATTTAAACAGTGGCTTGGTCTTATGTATCTTTTGGTTGATTTTTCTTGCATTCATTCTACAAACCTCACTGTTGGTGATAGAATTAAATCTGCCACTTTTCTGCCCAGCAAATCTAAATAAAGAGCTGCAGCTGGGCCTGTTTGTATCTTCTGCTATACCGGTATTCATGCATTATACTGGCCTATCACTCATGGTAAGAGAGAGGGGAAAGCAAGCCTGTTAGCTTGTTTACATTTACTAGTTGGAGATATTCCTGAATAATAGAGTTCAGGAGGTTTGGAATAATTCATGTATCTCCAGCTACGATGTTACCAACCTTCATTGTAGTCCTGAACTGAATTAATCATGTCTTTTTCAAAATGCAATGCAAACAGAGGCTGCAAAACTTTCTACCTGACTTAGAAACCTCTAAACATCTGATTGCAGGTTCCAAAGTCCTGCAATCCACAAGATTTTGAAGACAGTATCACTGCTTCGTGAAAAAAGAGCTGTCCCTTTGTTTTACAGAGGCAAAAGTGTAATGTACAAATGCAGTCAACCAAAATTCATATGCATGAAAATTCATTCTAATTTAAATCATGGCTCTGATTGAGAATCTCTTCACCTCACGTGATGCCCATGGGAATCTTTCCCTTGATACCGGTGCACTTTGAAGGAGCTTTGACCAGTGTCACAGCAAGTATTATTACAATATTTTGTTAATGTCCAGTTGTGAATTTAGGCCATATAGTCAGGCAATAGATAAATCTCCACTCTATGCTTAGTTATAGGATAATGGATGTACTTCACAGATGCAATCAAAACAATTTACCAAGGATTAAATTCTCACTTTGGAAAGCAAAGTCAGTCTCACACCATCTGCAGACAGTAAAGTGTCACGAGGACAGATTTAGTGGCACGGTGGTTGTTCCCAGGGAGCTCCTGCTGCACTGAAATGGTAACATGAGAAAAAGGGCTAAGATAATTGCTGGAGGCTTTAAAAATTATCATTTGTATCACTATCAGAGAGGTGGGAGAAGCAGATGTTTCAGAGTAGGCGAGGTGATGACTGGTCTGTGGGGAGCTTGGACAGTGAGGAGGACACGTTGCTCAGCAATCTTCAGAGCCCAGGAGACCCGGTTTGCTTTGACATCAGTGAGAAAAATGAGCCACAGCGAAAGGCTGGGGTTTCCTCTGGTGAGATCTTTTCACACTGACGGCTCCCTACAAGAGATTTCTGTTTGCCATAACAGAGAAAGTGGGGAAAGAATAATATAAACAAGCAGTATAAATAGTTGCCAAAGTCTAAATAAAGGCTGTAGACAGAACTCTCTACCACACATTTATGCATCCTCAGTCTCACAGATGGTGAGGCAGAGGCTTGACAGGTAACACTCAGGCTGCAGTTCTGCTTCAGACATGCTGACCCAGTATCAGGGCACAAAGCTGACTTGTCCTAAGGCGGATTTCAGCTGCTGGGTTTCTTGCCCTCTTACTCCTGGCACACTGCCGTTGGTAGCTCACTGATGTTGCATTTTTCAGGTTGCCTGGCCAAATACTCCTGGTTTATTATCCTTCGTTTGATTATCTCAGTCTGTAAGCAAAGACACACGGCCTGACACGCAAGCTAGATAAGTCATGGCTCAGGGAAGAGCCATGGTCAGAGGCAAATGTGAAGAGAAATGGAGTATCTTACAAGATGTTATATGTCTGCCTTTTTTAACAGAGTTCCCATCCTTTCACTTCTCCTTTATTTTAGTCGCATATTTCATATTTGAAGTTACCATAAAGAAAGAGTCTCTGAAGTTTGGCTAGATCCATGATTACACACACAAATAAAGAGAAAAATCAATGCATACTATTTCCTACTTCCTTTTCCCCTGGCTATTACAAGTTCAGCCTTGGTGGGGACAACAGCAGCAATTGCAAGTGCAGGTGGAAATAGGTCTGTGTAGTAGAACTGTTATGTGTCTGCAGAATGTTTATTCCAAAAATTAGTATATTTCTACATATGTTATGTATTAAGGAAACAGTTTCCAAGCTGGAGGCTCTGAAGTATTAATGTCTTAGATTGTAACACAAAGAACATCTAATCTGACCCAAGAAATATTGAGGGGAATTTTCTGGAGTAGGCATAGCATGACCCCTGAAAACAGGTATGGTCAGATACGGCTGCAGGGAGGTCAGAGCTACCTGCACTGGAGTGATTATCTAAACTGAAATCAAAACCTCTGGGTCAGACTGAGAAGGAACCCCCATAATGATATTTTAATGCATGCTTGGGAAAGTAGGAAAGGGGGGTAAATACACAAGGAAGTTCAAAGTCTGAACGACTTTCCTATCTATTCTTCTAAACAAGGGACATATTTTTCTCATTCAGTCAGGGCTTATGAGAATATCACCCACACTAAAAGAGACAGGCATATTATTTTCACTCTCTATTCCACCAAATATGTAAAATGAAAAACAGGTGATTGCAGTGCATGTGTGTGCTTTTCTTTTCTTTTTTTTTTTTTTCTTTTGGGGGGCAAGGAAACTTTTGATCTTCAGTCTGTACAGAAGCATCCCAACTTTAAAAAAGAGCACTGTCAGATTTATTGTAGCACTGAAAAGTACAGATATTACGCTTACCATTACTCAGTGACCTCTTTAGGTTTGCCATCATGGTCCAAGATTTATTACCTTCTGTGTTTAAAATGCAAAAGGATATGTCCTGTTAATATTTCTGGGTTTGCTGTGAAGCAATGACTTCCTGTTTGCTGGTACCACAGGTAAGGAAGACACAAACCACAAGTGCCAACACCATGTAATTTTTTTGGTCCTGAGTCCCTAATTTCTCAGTCATCTGATGTGTTCTGTCAAAATGCAGCCTGAAAGTCTAGACCAAGAGATATCTATGATAGAAAGTGTACATCAGTATTTCAAGCCCTCTAAATTTATTCTATCCATTTGACAGTTGCTTGGAGATACAATCTCAATTTTTTTGCAGTAGCCCCTTCAAGTAGATATTTATGGCAGATACAACTGTAATTATTTACCTGTAACAAAGTCCAGGTCTGCCTGCTCCAGGTGATACAGACAGCAGAAGGACACAGAGAAAATATTAATCTTCCTTCTGTCTAGATTTTGACCTTTTGCACCCAGCTTCTTAGCCAATTATGGAAATGGAGCTGTGTTTATTTTTTTGGTTTACAAGTTTTGTTTCCTTATTCCACAAGCCTGTCAGTCAGTAATGTCAGTGCCTAAATGACAGGGTCTGAGTGTGCTTCCCTGCCTTGCATTTAGTGTTCCTACTTAGTTGCATTAGAAATGCTGGAGTCAAATGGGACTATTCATGTGAGGTAAGAAGAATCCTAAATGAGAAGGCTGAACATTTTGGGACATGGAGTTTTTATTAATGTAATTCCTATTTTACATAGAAGGAGTTTATTTGAATAAAAAGAAGTGAAAGAAAAGAATGACAAAGGAAATAACTGAACCACAAATAATGGGAATCACTATCTCATTTTAGTAAAGATACTAAATCTGTGCCTGCTTCTAAAAGGATAAATAATCCTGTTGATTCAGTCAGGACTGTTTAAGTCATCAGGCATGTGATGAAGAAACTGAATGAATCAAAGACACAGAGACTAACAGCATTTATATATATTTAAAATGCAACAGCAATAAACCAGAATATTTTGTCCACTGCATCCTGTGGAGCAATGAGAGCAAATAATGGGAGCAACAAATTCTCTATTTGCTTCTATTCCTTCAGCAGAATCAGAGTGTGTTTGAACTGGCTGTGTTCCCATGGTGGTCCTGTTGCTTGGTGCACAGAAAAGCCTCTGCTGGGCTCGGTGCCATTGTGACTTGCCTTGTGTGGCTTGGCAGAACCAGACTTGACACTGCTCTCTGAAGTGCTCTTCCCATGGTTTCTAGGGCTGCTTGTTGAATGCGCCACACAAAATCTCTTGCATAAATGACTTCAGAATACAGAAACTATAGAAAATGCTCCTTTTACTTCCAAAAGCATTACTAAGAGGGCTTAACTATGTGCACTATTTTTCTTCAATGCACATCAACTGAAAATGTATTTCTCTTTGCTGGTGGTTTGATTTGGTTTTTCATGTGAAATTATTTCATCTTTGACTTTCATAGCATTGTTTTAAGTTTCAGGGTGTTTTTCCACGTTATCTGTAATTTGATCTGCCCCTTTTACATGATTTCTAATAATCTGCATTCTTATATTTTGGTATGAAAGCTCCAAGATATTCAGAATCAGAGTAAATCATATGAGAGCAAATGTCACTGGAACAGGCATATTATCACTAGCAGCACTTAGGTCAGTAATCCAAGCACTGCTGAATGCTCGAGTTACATCTGAAACGTGAAAATATTCATGTGAGCAATAAGTAATAACACTGTTCTAAATCACTGTTCAGCCTCATCTTGGTTCTTATCTGGGTAGCTACCACATCTTTCTTTAGCTGTGTTTTTCAAATGTATTGCACTTCTACAGACCTCGCAACCAGTTACTTCGTGAAGCCAGAAAACAACCCCAATTCTGTGTTATTCCAATAAAGGCAACACAGTCACCTGATGGATGAGTTTAGTCATTATGCCATGTCCTTTCAAAGCAACAACCACTAATTTATTTATAGCAAATTCTTTAAAAGTTGTCAAAAATTATTATATATTTGCCTTCTACTAGATAATGTGCAAGGTTACTAAGAGCTGATTCCTCTGCTTTTTGGTTCACTGAAACTGTCATTTAAACAAAAAGTAGCTGTTTTAAAGAGTTTTTCAACACCTAGTAGCCCCAATGTTAAGGAATAGTTCCCAGAAATCATAAAGGCATTTTTATTTTCCAATGAAAGGTTCTGCTGCCTAAAGTTCCAATAACCTGCATGTCTGTAGACAAGCAGGATTTTAGGAGCAGGCTGGACATGGAATTTACGGGATTTACCGATAGTGCCTTGTAATTAATTCAAACTAAACTGGTTTGCAGAAGTCATCCTAGTCTGCAAAGAGATTTTAGGAACCTTCCCTGCCTTTCCCACTATCCATTGTCACAAGCAACCAGTCTGCATCCTTCCATGTCTGCATCCTTCTCATGACCCAGGGAATAATATGGACTCTTTTTAAGAATAAACATATTCATATTTATTACAATTGCCTCGGACATCAAACACGTCTTGTCTCCTGAGTGCAGAGGATGCGGATCCAATGCAGGCAGTGTTTCCACACTTTTATCCCTGCTATGCTACCAGCTGCAAAGGGATATGGAATTTCATTCCATTTCTGGTATGCAGCTTCAACTCCTGAAAGCTACGATGAGATGTTCATCTTTACTGAACTCATTTCAGCAATGTGTCCACTGCTTTGAACAATTTGACACACAGAGATGCTTTTTACAAGTTGATTTTTGCTGCTTTCTTTTTGTTGACATGATTCACTTGTCAGGCTATGTACTTGGGCTTTCAGCGCCTCTTCCCAAGTGGAGACTGCATATCTTCATTTTGGCAGTTTCTGGATTCCATCTCAAAATGTAACTACTGTACTTTGTTGCCTTCAGTGCTGGAATCTCTGGAGATGATTTTTTATTGCTGTTTGGGGGGAGGAGGAGGTTAGTGATTTGGCAACAGCCCTGCAGCTGTGACCCAAAACTTCCTATTTAGCTCTTTATTTTTATAATAGTGTGTATTATTATAGTATCCAGAAGATCAGCTTCCAGCCCTAGGACATGATGACAGCAGATACAATTCAAAGTAGCACTTTGAAAATTGCACATACTAAAATGTTACAGGATCAAGTTTGTTTGCAAACTTACACATGGCTTGTTGAAATTGACTGGGATAAAAATATATTTTAAATTAAAATGAGCTGGTTCAGATCTGACTCTATAGGTTCTGGCTGGTATTGGGAAACCAGAGGAAACCTGGTGATTCATTTGAGCTCAGACTTTCTAAATTAGGGCACAAGAAATATGTGCACATAGCTCAAAGGCAAAGCAAAAGCAGAGTTTGACTGCATTTTCAAGATCCTAATTTTTATGAATATTCACAGAGCTATGGGCAGAAGTGCCTTTAAAGGACCTGGTTTATTCTCCTGAGTATCACATTTGACTGAATTTCATCCAGTTACTCTTCCATTGAGACCAATCACTTGAGCCCAATGAAAGCTATTTTGGTTTATTTTTTGGCAAATCATCATCTTGAGGATGGAATGTAGTTTTATTTTGTAGACATCAAGAAGTGAAGAATCCTTCCGTTCTCATGGCTCTCACTGCCAAGAAGCTTTGTCTGTTTGGGGTTTTTTATTAATATTACCATTGTCTGATATGCTTTTTAAATCATCGGTCTTTCATTCTTCTTTTTATGGTAAATTCTGGGTTTCCCCAAAGGTATTTTAGGTATTATGACAAGTGATTATAATATTTAAAATTGTGCATCAAGTTGATGACTCTCAGCACTTTCTCTAGGCCTTGAATAGATTTTTAAACTCTTCCTTCTGTAATCAGTTTACTTTTTGACATCCTTTGACAAATACGGAGCTATAGCTCTGAAGGCAAGACATGAGGCAATATTTTGTAGGTGCTATAGCAATGTCTTTCTAGTAAAAAGGTTTTACAGCTGCATTTAAAAAGTCTGATCACTGCAAAGAAGCACAGCCTTCTTCTGACTTGTTATCTTACTCACCCCAGGATTGCATCAGCCGTCTCTGACATAGGATTTTACTGGCAGCCCAGGTGCAGTTGTTCATGTGTTATTACCCAAGAAACTTCTCAGAATCCCCACTTTCCAGGATACTGGTCCTTCTTTCTAAAAACATGGCCTTCATTTCCTTGTATTTGGATCTGTGGAAGCGAGCTTTATTTGGATTTCCCCAGTGTTGATTCCTCTAAATGACGAATCTTCTCCTTATAACCTATTCTACCAACTTTTGCATAATCTGTGCGCTTTATCAGCAAACATTTTTGTTTTATTTATCCTCATAAACTTGGTGAAAAGGATATATACTTATAGAAATTATTCCTCAGGAAACCCTATAAAATATTTTTGTTCAGTGGTGGCTAAGTATTGGTTTTCATTAAGCCTTGAGTATGCACTGTATTATGTCAGAGCAAACTCATGATCTACCATGCTCAACCTCCAGTAACTCCAGCTGATATTACTGAGATGTCCATACCAGTGATTCAAGACAACTTAGAATAAGAGCTTACAACATACTCTTGCTGTCTATTAAGTGTTTTTTCAGTGATTTCAGGCCAGCTCAGTAATCCCTCGTTTCAGTGGGTTCACTGCAATGATTATGCACCATGCCAGGAGGTATTTCCTTGTGTGAGTCACATATTTCTTCTAGACTGAATGAGCACAATAAGCTCTGGCATCCAGAGGAAGAGCAAATTTTATAGCTGTAGAAAGAATTTGGTTTTTAAAACTCAGGACTTGGTGTAATAAACTTTCTTGAACATACTCTGTTGCATATCCCACAGACTCTGGGATATTAAAGGCCCAGAGGTTTGGTGCAGACCTATCTCTAATGTGTATCTTACAGCCGGGGTCAATTGCTTATACATCACAAAGAATTTATGTCATCTCCCATCAGTGCAGTGTCTGCCCAACTTCTGTTTAAAATCCATAACAGCAAGTCTCTAGTAATCTTCATGAATTCTCATTAATTTAGAACTTTATTTACTGTAAGACTTTATTTGATTTTGATTACAATTGCCATGCTGGTTTGGGAATTTACTTCTTTGGAGGTATTTACTGGCTCATTTCCTTTAAGTCTTTTGTGGGCAGTGAGGTGAAGGAAGAAATAGAAGTCTTGAATTGTGGCCTACAGAAACTCAGTCTGCTGAAATAGTCAGGCTGCCTTCAAATGTAAGATCAGACTGATGGGAAAGGAACTTGGTGAAAAAGTTTTATCTCAAGTACTGTAGCTGTGGTGAGAAAGACTCACTACAGCTTGAGTTAGTGGACATGGATTGTTGGGTTTTTTCCTCTAAAAAATTCCCAAGTATTTTATCAAAACAATTGATTTTTAGCTGGCCATAGGATAGTATCACATGGAGTATTTGTGCCAGATAAATACTTACAGTGTGGTGAGTCACAGACATAAAATATAAGTGGGTAGCAACAAGTAATGTTAACATAGAGACTTGCCTTCTGGAAAGGGGTACAACTCAGCCTGGGGAAAAAAAATATTTGGGGTTTTTGAGTAGCTACAGATTACTAATAACAACAAAAACAACAAAAACATTAAGGAAATGAGAAGCTTAGGCAAATGAGCTGAAAATGGAGAGAGAGTTCACTCACTAGCATAAGAGAAGCCCTGTCTTCCCTGCGCAATGTTTGACCACATAAAATGCTATAAAGAGGGCTTTAGGATTTTTTCTGTTTAAACTTTTAGATTACGAAATAGTTGTGTCTAGTTTGCTAACATTTTTCTGGTTTAACACTCACAGTTTTCAGAGAAGTGACGTCTCTCTGGTAAAAATCGGCCGCTATCCACAGCTATGCTGTGATGTGCAGCTTCATACTCAAAATCAGAGTTAGGCCTGAAATTTTTTCCTCAGAAAATAATAAAATGGCTGAGTCAGGATTAAGATGGTTTTAGCTGGTTTTTGTTCCCATGAAGACCATTCTTCTTTACTATGTTCTCTATGGTCTGAGACTGATTTTCTAGGTTTAGTTACTTTGAATAGTGAGAAACAAAATCACGTCAAGGCCCATACTTTAGTAGAGATTTGAAGGTTTAAATCTGATTCTAAAGAGTGTTTAAAACCTTTGGATAAAAGGCCCTGGATTAAAAAAAAAACAACAACAACAACAACAAAAAAAAAACCAAAAAAAAAACAAAAAAACAAAAACAAACTGGAAATAGTGTTTCTTCAGGAAGATATTTTCTTCAGGAAGACATTTTCCCCAGGAAGACTTGGGTGCTCAACATCTTTTCTGAATTTTAGTCTTTCAAGTGTTGACTGCTTTCCAGCCAGACACACAGGCTTGCAGTCAGACTGGAGTGTGGAAGTACTGGAAGTACTGGTGTTCCTATGAGCATATTTTATATCATATACCTCTTCCAGTGAGGACAAAAAGAATTGTTCATGTGCTAATAATTAAATATGTTCTTGATTTTTATTTTTTTGCTAGTCCCCGACCTGACATTTTGCAGAACCGAGAGCAGTTGGCCCACTGTATTGAGACATTTTGTGCAGATTCTTTCATTTTCTCCTAGTATTTGCAACTCAATGAAGAATCACCCTTGAATTTAAATAGTAGGAGTACTGTTTTTGTAGTTTAGGTTTGCAGTGAACATTTAATGCAGGTAAATCAACAAGTCGTGGTCTGTGTTGAGAAATTGGGTTTCAGGTTTTTTTGCTATGGATAACTAGAGTGGAAGAGAGAAAGAAGTCAGTGTAACTGTCCTAGAATTATCAGCAAACTGGGGGAAAAACTATTAACAGACCAGTAGAGTAATTGCTCTTCCATTAAGAAGTAGGAAATGAGCTCGAGTGTGCTTCTTTGCTAAAAGGCCACTCTGTGAAGAATGGCATTGTAGGGTGCACCTTTGACTCCAGATCAAATTTGCTTATTTTAATGGTGAAAAGATTATTTTTCTACCCAGCAATGCTGCCAGCTAATCCTGCACGTGAAAGTTGAGCTGCACCCTGTCTGATTCACACTTCATCACCTGTAGTGGGGCCTGGACAGCTGGAGAAGGCTTTTATTGATGATGGAAGAGAGTCCTGCTCTCTCTCTCCATTAGCTGGGCTGTGCTATGCTAAGTACAGCAGTAAAAACATATTTTTATCAGGAAATTCAGTAGATATGGCCCAATTTGAATGAGTCTTCATATTGAATAGATCTGTTGAGTCGTGTTACTAACTACAGCTGCACATTCATGCAAAGCCGAAGGGTAATGCCAGCTCTGGGTTTAACTTTGTGAACTTAAAGGGTCTAGGCAGCAACTCCTTTCTAAGCTCTGAGAGATGGACAGGAAAAGTCAGCAGAAGTGGAAGGAACCATCCTGCATTCTGTTCATAAAAAAGAGATGTGCGGTATCATCCAGTCACCTCCCGAAATCAGGGAAGCCCAGAATTAATTTCCACTGGAAAGAGTCCTATTGAACTCACTCAGTCTGGATCAGATCCCAAGTGGAAGCAATTAATCTTCTGACTGCAGGTCAGTTTTACAGCTATGCAATGCTTCCCTTGTGCTCTACTGTTCGGAATTTCCAATGTTTACCTTGTGCGGAGCTGGCAGCAGGGGACTGGGTTTCATTCAGGCCCCAGCACGTTTCTTGCACCATTTAGGCGCAAGCACCTTTCAGCACTCGGGCACAATTCGTACAGCAATAGGAGCCTGGTCACCAGGAGGCAGAATAAACTGCTCAGTGCCTGGACTGGGGATCCCAAAACTGCCCATGCGGATTTGGGTTAAAGAAAATGATGTTGAAACCTATGAAAAGGGATCTGACAACAGGCCAAGCTCTTCAAGTGCAGCTGGTTGGCAGAGGAAGTGGACGTGATCGAGGACATCACGTGTAGGCACGGATAAGAATCACAAAATAGATGACAGAGGGCTAACCATTCTTTAATAAAAAGTTTAAACTGATTGCAGTTTTTACATAGCTTACTTTTTAAAGAGACCCTGTAGTTACAGACTCCAACGTTGTTTAGATTTGTTCTCAAATATGTATGTTGTGTTGCTTCTCTCTGAAAATTCCCAAATATCACCAAAAAAACCCCAACAACAACAATAAAATTAAAAAAAAAGAAAATAAAAGAAAAAAAAGCAGCCATCAAACCACTGAGAAAGAACTCAGTTTTGCAACATTTTACAATACCACATATGGACAGTAGCCACGGGTGGAGGACTTTTGTACTAGAAGTGTCACAAATTTCCTATAGCCTTACTAACTGCGAATTTCTGTGAAAATACCATCAATTTTTAACAACTTCCACTACATTGTTCATATGAATAGACCCATATACTGTTAGAATGACACAATTTACATGTTGTGTGAAGTTACAGAATAAAATCTTCAGTTTAGAGAGACATAAAACTAATGAGAAAAGAAAGTAAGCTGAAAGAAGGCTGTGCTCTTCTTACTTACTATTACGAGTTGGGAAATATCCTTGTGTTGTGGCTCAAGGGAATTTTTCCAGTGAAGGAACAGGGCCCCAGCTTGGTGGGTCAACTCCAGCAATGCATTCAATACATGCCTCATTTGTTGTTTGCTAAAGTATTTTCCTGTGCCAGTGTCTGGATGAAGTAGTTTTTCTATAGACTGAACACTATATCACATTTTAGGTAAACAAAGAAAAAGATATCCTCAGTGAAAAGTAGGCTTGATTCACAATACAGCTGTGGTTTGCAGTATCTAATGTGTTCTTAAAAGACAAGGTTGAGGAACTTTTCAAGATGTTGAATAGGATATTTATCTCAGTTGTGTCTCTTAAATTCAAAGCCCTTGATTAGAGGTTCTCATCATGAAAGACCAGTAGCTGCAGCAATTAAACATATACTACTTCTGCTCCCGTTACGATTTAGGCTTTTTTTTTTTCCTTAGAAAATATCCTTATCTGATACAGAGTTTGAAGGACAGCAAATTATCTTCCTTCTTCCCTTCCCCCTTTTCCTGACAAAACATTTCCTCAGTCTCACTGTCCATTCATTGAAGGAATTTTGATAATACTTTATACCAGTCACTGGCCAATTATTTGGGGAAAAAAAAAAAAACAAAAAAAACCAAACAGCCAAAACATGTTAGTGCTTGCTTTACAATTAAAGGAACAAAAACCAGATAATGATCAAGAAGAAATGTCAAAGAATCACTGACTTTGAACTACTATGTGAAAAATATGAGTGAAGATGATCTGGGGAGTAAAGCGAGCCCTTCTGGCGTGGCTCAGTGGGCAGGTGACATTGTATGAATCAGCACTATCTGCACAAGGGTATCTCAGTACATATGGGATTAGGTCCTAGAAAAGACATTGGATTTAGGCCCTACAAACTCCAGATCTGATAAATCTTATGCTCTTAAAAATAATCCCAAGAGCAGTTAACTGAGTTATAATGTCTGTACAGCCCATGAGCTGGTTGGGTGGAAGCTGCTCTGATCCTCCCTGCAGCAGCTTCCTCACAACTGCTTGGGAATCTGGCAGCAAAGCCCAAAGCTTAGCTACAGCCATAGTTGATGTCCAGTTTAAGTTCATTCCTACTTGAAACAGTGAGCAGACATTTACTTATTTTCACTTATTTGTGTGAGAAATAGAGGAGGACACCTAATTCTTGACTGTTCAAGTGATTTAAACATATCTAATCCAACAGAATTTTCCTTTTATTTGATGGAAAGACAGAGGGAGAGTGGAAGGATCCCTATTTTCCTTATTCTGATGTTATTATTTGGTTGCAGGGCAGAAAACGAAAGTTCATCTTCACTGATGTCTGAGCTACTCATGTAAAGGAGGAAGTGGGGGAACTAATTCATTTAATTATCTTACTCATAAAAATACAATAATCACTGTAAAGTGGTTGGAAAGACATGGGGTGTATTTTTATTAGCTTGAAATACTCACATCTGTCTATTAGAGTCTAATACTCTCAGACTTACAGATAACCCCAATTACTGCCCACATGCAATTCCAGATGGAAAACACAATCTGTAGAGGTAACACATCCTTTAAAAGAGAGAGAAGAAAAGTGTCATTTGGACTCAGAAGTTTGCAAAGGATAAAGAGAGATAAAAAGAGAATTAAAGAGGGATACTAGAATGGAG
>VZRN01000521.1:1312792-1338490 GCA_013397935.1 Dasyornis broadbenti
GGAGAGGAGAGGAGAGGAGAGGAGAGGAGAGGAGAGGAGATTTTATTAGAGAATGAGACCAATATTGCTGTTGTCCTATCAGGCTTTGCAATCACAAATTATTTGATTTCCCGTGAGACCAGGATTGTGCCAACATTTAGAACACAACTTCTGAACCCTCAGTTATTGCAACCACAGGTAGCTTTGTGAAATACAGATAATTTTGTATAAGAATATATGAGTAGGGGTGCATCTGTGTATATATATGTATCTATATATATGTGTCTTTCTAGTATATATATGTGTATGGATACGTAAACTCAATCCTCACTGGAAAAATTTTCAACAGAATTTGTGATACAGCTGCACAAAGGTATTTAATACAGCAGAGTTTGCCCTTGGGGAAACTCAAAGGTTTCAATACCAATCTGTAGAGTTTAGCTCCTAGGTGTCAGAGACTCTGTCTCAGAGATCTGGGCTGGTTGAGGTACCTGGAGCTGTTGGTGCCTCAGTTTATGAGACTGACAAGCATTGAAAGCACATTGTCATCAAAGCACAACCCCCTCTGTGTGTGCTTTGCTTTCCCATTTCTCTGTGTGTGATCACCTCATAATGCTGGGAAGCTGTAAGGGGTGAGGCTCTCAGATGCAATGCTGATAGCAAAGTTTATAAAACTGCAAAGCAAAGGTGAATTACGTGGGTAGCTGGACTGACGGAAGAGGTGGCACCACGGATTCCCTGAATTCATCAGACGCATTCTCAGTGACTCCATGGAGCCAGAATAACACCACAGTGCAAGGTTGGCCCTTTAATTATGTTGATTACCCTAAGTCAGATTTTCACTTGCAGACAGATCCCTGCAGCCACACAAAGACTTTTGTCTACAGTGAGGCTGCACAGGGATGTGCCTGGGCAGTGTTCACAGCGGGATCTGTCGCTAAGTTTCTGTGCATACCCTTAGTGCCAGGTCACCAGCCTGACCACACATGGGCCATGGAATGTGTGTGCCTGCCCCACTCACTGCTTTGCCACAGCTCTAGCACTCGTGGAAGGAGAAGAGCAGTGCCTGTGCCTGTGCCAGGTGGGAGAATCTGCCCTTGCTGCTCCCACAGGGGCCAGGAAGGCAGGTTCAAAACTTGCATCAAACTTCAGGCATGGTATTCGTTTCCATCACTCTAATTTAAAATATCGGGTGATAATTTCCACACAGAACAATAAAGGACTGTGTCTGTATCTATGAAATTGTAGTCAGTGTCCAAAACCTAGATATCTCTAAGAGAGAGAGACAGCAGATACAAAAGAAAATCTGTTTTGATTATCACACCTGATAAGCCTCATTGGTTCATCATGTCCAGCATCTGCCCCGCTGAAACCTAATGATCATGAGCGAAACCTTTCTCCCTGACCCATAATAAATTGTACTTGAAAGGTGATGAATTACTTTCTGCTTTTTGCATCTTGGACAAAAGGATTGTATCACCCTTTTCTGCAGAAGTCCCACAAAGGAACTAGTATTTTTCACATTTAAAAAAAAAATTGAAAGAAAGAAAAAAGAAAACAAAGGACTACATGGCCTGTTTCTTGCTCTTGTGGGAGAAGCAATAAATTTCTACCAGTTAAAGTGAGGGGGGTTTTTTTAACAACAGCCTTTGCTGTTTCATCAGTTGCCCTTTACGTATATTAAAAAACATGGTCTCCAGTTTCTACATTGTTGTGCCGGTGACTTCCCAATAGCCAAGCTAGATCCCTCTTCCTTACACCACTAACTTGCTACTCACAGGAGTAGTTTTACTAAAGGCATAAGAGTGCCTGCCTATCACAGAGGTTTGGGACTCGTGATCAGCCCCAGGACGGCGAGTAGTCTGTCCGAGAACAAATGAGGGAATTTAGCAAAATGTATAAGTCCTTCCCTTGCTACCTACTGAAACAAGCAGATCTATAGTCAATTTATTGAGCATAAATTACTGCCAACCTTCGCTAGAATAATTTATACTCCTGAGCCACTTCAGACAGGAAGGCAATAGGGAACTGTCAGGATACATGAAGTTTTATATAGAGATGAACGAATAGCTCATTATTCAAAGTCAAATGATATTCATATTTAGGGGTCAGAGAATTTGGGAAATGTTTAGACCCTCACCTGAGATTGCAGTATGAATCCTCTTTCCCCATAAGGTCGTCTCAAAATAAGTGCTGGCTTTTCCAATCCTATTGCTTAACCAGAATAGTTAACCCAGGCAACAGTTGGGTGGGGAGAATTAATAAGAGTAAAGGAGCAGGAAAATGAACAGAGGGACTCAGTGGGCATAGGATTAAGGAAGTGAGTGAAAATACAGGGAAAGAGGAATGAAAAGATATGGAGATGAGATGGAAAAAAGTGGTGGGAAAGAAAAGCAATTAATAGACACTCAAAAAGAAAATTATATCACAGTGTTAATTTTCAGAATAACATTGTTCATTTTTTGGTTGTGTTTTATTATTTAAAAATCTTTGAGCAATGCAGTACAAAAGGCAGAATATTTTCTTCTGTTCTCCCTGTGTATCAGCCTGGGATGCTCAGGCTTTATGAAGGGGAATGACATCTTTGTCATCTTTTTTTCCGTTTATTTTAAGGTCATAAAGGTTATCATGTCAACCAGAAACAAATCAGGTTCCTTTTTAACTAAATAAATACAGCTTTAGTTTAAATCAATTAAATCTCAGATCTCCTCTCGAGTGGGGAACTTGCAGTAAAAGAAGAACCTGTTCCTGTGTTTTAAGCTCTGGCTTTCCAAACTGACACAGGTTTTGTTGAGCACTGCTTGCCCTTTAAGACTGAATTTCAGCAGAAAGAGCCTGGCTGGTTTTTCAACCAGCCCATCACAGTGGCATTCAGGGCACTGTGCAAACTCTCAACCAGCACAATCCTCAGTTCACCCAAAGTCAGGAGGAAGCAAGAGGCAAGGAGCTTTGCAAGTGATGGGAAAAATGTCAAAAAGCAAGATTTTATTTTCTCTGTAGTATCTCCATTAATTCTAAGGAAATGTGCGTGTTCAGTGAACTTGAGTGGCACACTCGCAGAGAAAGTTCAGGGTATGTTTCACTCCAAATTTCCCCGGTGCTGCTAATTCCCCAATCAGCCATTACGTTCGTTTACTAAGTCATCTGTACTCACCTACAGTTCCTTCACTTCATTACTCCCCGGCCAAAATCTCTTCCGAAGGCTCCTCTGACAGATTTATATTCTGAGCATCAGACAGGAATGTGGTTCTCTGTTTTCCCTTTACCTATACTACATAAACATGTCCTTGCAGGGCTCGCCTGAATCCTAACGCAGAGGATCCCAGGCTGAGCCACACAGACACCTACAGAAACACTCCTGAGCTCCTGTGACTGTTGCAGACTATTCAGGGTTTCAGATCAAGTCTCACCTCCATTTCTGGACCCTTTTCTTGACTGCAAGGGCAAGGAGAGGCATGACAGACAGGGAAACATTTAACAGCGATGTTATGCTCATTAAAACCTTGAAAGTTTACCACAATGCAACATCAATTTGACTAGGTGGAGTGTCTACAGCTATTTGGATAATTTAATTTAGTTCTACAAATCAGTGGGAATTTTATGGGTACATGTTTCAGAAACTACTTTCTTATATCACACAGGAGTGACTGTACAAAACCCAACCCTCCAACTCTGTTCTGGCAAGAGCAGCTTTCCAAAGCCTACCTCTTACCCCTTTTCCCCCAAGAAGGTAGTGCATACAAAAGTATTGCTAAGGATAAGAGTTCTTCCTTTCATAGAACAGTCCCCGTGTCTCTTGAGAACTTCAGCCATGAGAATTTATATTAAATGAAACTAATTAGCTAAAGGTTGCATCAAAACTCTCACAAAGACCCACTGAGATCAGATTCCTTTCCTGCTAGTTATCTCCTCCACAGATCCCCAAACAACAGAAGGCATTGTAGAGACAATTGTACAGATGCAGGCATGAGACCAACTCAAGCAATGAAGGTTGGTTCAGTGGTACAAGAAGAAAAAGGAAGGAAAAAAGGCATCCTTCTCAGCCATTTTCTGAAATACCTTCCCATATGTCTTTGCAAAACTCTATTAATATTGTATTGAGGCTCCACAGACCTGCAAAGGGCTGGAAATGTTACCATCGTCACCTTGAGCTTTGTCCAGCCACATTGCTCTCATGTTTAATACATTATTTACCTGGAAGCATTATTGTGATCCAAAAGTGCCTTTAAGAGACGTAAAATTCGGACAGAGAAAAGTGGCCTCACCTGGTGATTCTGCTCTTCCAGATACTCCCAGGAGACAGATGCAAGCACCAGTTCACACACATATCACCCTTGGTCTGCACCAGGGAAAAGGGGTTGCCCACACTTGTGCAGTGCTAGGAAGGGAGCCGAGCACAGCACCAAGCTCTGGTTTGGAGAACAGAGGCTGCTAAGGCCTGTACAGAAAGTACAATTCCAGCTTCACTGTGTGTATAAGTAGGCACGAGGCTACTGATAGTGTCACCTCCTGCCTGCAGAATTTGGCTTGCCTCAAACCAGCTAACCAGGCTGCGAGTCAGAGCACAAGGAATGATGGCGTGTTAGCCCAGCCATTCTCTGTGATGGATGTAAATCGTACTGTTAGGCTCCTGAAGTATTCAGTCAGGAAAATAAACCTGCAATACACACATATCGACCTGAGGAGTTCTTGCCTCAGCTATTCCAATATAATATCTTTCTTATGCCATTTACATTCTCTCGAGGAGTGAAGCACCTTAGAAATACGTTCTTCTCGCACAGATTGATGCCAAGAGCAATAATTTGAAGATCACAGCATACTCTAGAGGAAAGACTTTGTTTTCTAAGACCAAAGATGGAGCATTTTTGGTTGCAACTCCTTAAAGAAAATTAGAGGGTAAAAGAGACAAGGAAATGGGAGGATTTCTGTGCATTAAGCATTATAACTGGGTTTGTTAGCTTGCTATTTTGAAGAAATATAGGTAAGCAAGGCAAGATAAATCACAGCAATTTGAAATGTCATTTGGCTCTCCTATAGAGTTTGAATTTCTTCCATATTACAATAGATCTTCTCTCCTTGTGCCAGCTAAATTGAATTCCTCTTTTTGGGCTGTTTCTTTGAAGGGCTTTGGATGAAATGTCTCATGCAGTTCAGTTTGGAAGCTTCCCAAATCAAAACCCCAAACCCAACATTTGTTTCAGTTGTGGGGAATGGGAATTCAGATTGTTTTTTACCTGTTCATGAGACATCTGCTTTCACTATTTGGCATAGCGTGGGGCTGAGGTTAGTGGGGGAAGGCAGGCTGATTAGCCTCAGAGGATTTATTACATTTGATACATTGAATGTCTAATTTTGCCTCCCTTGCTCTCATTCGTTCACAGCCTGTACATTGAGATACGCAGCAAAATTTTTTAAACCATTTAGATTTAATTCTCATCTCTTATTTAGCATTGAAATATCAGGAATAAGTCACTGGTATCTGTTATTTTTGGAAGTTTTGCCTGGACTAAACTTCTGGACTCAGCAATGGAAGTCACAGAATGGGAAGTTGATTTATAAACTGCCTTTAAATCCAGTGACATAGGCTAAAGTGCACCGAATATTCACAAGCTCTATATTAGCAGCCTCTACTATTTTGTGCTCCCCATGGCTCTGGTTCAGCTGAGGAACACCCAAAGTGATCCCAGATTTTAAAGTCTGGATGATCCTGAACAGAGCAAATTTCAAATTAAACCAGAATGCTTTCATATGCCTCCTATGCACAGTTAACACTTGACTACATATGCTAAAATTTGTGGAGGGTTTTTAATATGTGAAGTTTTATACAAATTAGAGTGAGAATTAAACCATTGGTAGACCATGATGTTTTGTTGGAAATATTTCTAAGTAAAACCTATTTGAGGATGATGCCATATCTCTTTGTAGGGGCAAAGAAACTTAAAATGTGCTGTGAAAAACAGCCAGAGCTTGTCAGATGTGGAGTTTGGCTGTAAGAAAGGCTGGTCAGAAACCATCTGATGACACACAGTTACAGCAGAAATGGTGACATTTAATTGAAATGGTGAAGTTTACAGTGCCTGTTATTTCCAAAGAAATATTGTCCGAACCAAGCCAGAATTTTTCTGAGAGTCCATGCCCCGGGCCTTCGCAGATTTTTTTTTTTTTAATTATTATTTTTTNCCCAAGAAATGCTAAAAACTTCACCTGGAGTCAGTTTTTCTTCCAGCTCTCCTGCCAAACAGAATTCAGACCTGGTCACAGGTAGGATCCAGGCTGGACCAAGTGACATTAGTAAGTGACATTAGTGTCACTTTTTGCTGAACATCTGAAGGATGCAGGGAGATTGGGCTCTTTGAAAATACAAGGATTTGAGCTTCTGAAATGAAATTTTAGCAGCTTTTTTCCTAGCAGGGGATTTTTGCATTGGTCTAATTCAGGATGAATACAGACTGTGGAAGAAAATAGGGAAACCTTTCAGGTCTAGTTGTGCTTAATATTCTCCCTGCAAAGGTTTTCCCGTAAACAAGCACACGTGTGCACCCCCAGACACATACACACACCAAAATGTTCTTCCTGAGCTGTGTTTTAACATCAGCACGTTATTTGCTCTATTACCCTTCTGGGTGGCCAATAAAATATCAAACAGCAATTCAAGAAGGCAATAGATAACTACTACAGTGAGCTTTCTGGAAGCTGAGCCCAGGAAAAGCAGGCAGTTTATACATTTCGATTTGAGGCAAAAGTGAAAAAATAACAAACAATAACTGGTTGGGGATTTTTTTTCCAAGCAACAACTGCACAGAATTTACTTAAGGTATGCAATAGCCGTCTTGATTTTAAGATGAGGGCTTGGATTCTCACCTGGTGAATATCAGCCCAGATCCATCACTCAGAACACAGATTGCTAAATCATGAATATAATGCCTCAAGCAGAAGGCACTTGGCCAGCTCCTTCCCTGTGTTAATGATTTTTGTACATTGTGCAGATTTACATCAGCCAAAGATCTGGCTGAATGCCTCTTATTTTTGCTGAGATTGTAAATACAGCCCTGGTCTCTATATTCTTCAGATATTTTCACTGTAGTCTTCAAAACCTTGCCTGGCCTTGTTCTCTTTTTCCAAGCTTTTAGCCCCATTCCCTCCCTTTATAGAACAGATAACAGATTTATAACCGTCAATCCCTCTGTGGTTAGGCTGACATACTGGTGGGATACGCCAAACATGGACAGACTGCTAGAATGCCTCATCAGTGCATTTTCATTTCTGTGAAAAGATGAAAGAATAATTAAGAGATTCCATTACCTGCAAGTAAGAGTGCTCTGCTAAGGTACACATCTTGCCATGCTTATAGAGCGGCATTATTAGGTTCAATAACATCCCAAATGGGGGACAAAGACGGAGAGGGAGATGAAGACATGCCCTACCTAGTAAAAGAAATGCTGCCATGCAGCAAGTGAAGAGGAAAAGCACAGCATGATAAAGAAGAGGGGGAACCCGGGGTTTATAAAACTGGTGGTAATGTTATACTGACGGAGGAGGGGGGAGAAAAATGGAACTTGAATAAGCAGGGAAGGTTTTAGTTAATGGAAATGATATCTATCTCTGGATTCAGACTTAAAAGATCCAAAATCTGGATTTAAAGATGGATTTTTGAATTTAATCCAGTCCTTTAAAACAAAACAAAACAAAACAAAAAATTCATTTCTTGTAGCCCAGTCCTTGTGAAAGAAAAGACATATGTACAAAATGTAAGTTAAAAAGCCCATGGAGGATAGTTTTCATGTAGATTTGCAGGTCAAGATGAATCCTAGGCTCTTACATTGTCTTTATTTGGACTTGCTGACAGTTGTTCCTAGGAAACAGCTTCTCTTTATTTGGGCTTTTTATGTTAATGCTAGCAAGAAACACACCTTTTCTACTCTAAATGGAGAATTCAATCCTCATTAAAGCCAGAGGAATTAAATCTCTCAGAAAAAAAGAAAAACAGTTTTGCCAACAGTTTTGCAGAATCAAAAAGTGTTTCACTTTGAACAAATCCTTCTAAATTAAAAAAAAAAAAAATTAAAGCAGTTTTACTTTTTAAGTGTATTAAAGGAAATTTCAAAACAAACAATAATTTAGATTTCAAATATTCTGGTTTTAAAATGATGAAATAAAACATTGCAGCATTTTCAACATCATGGTTTTATTCCAGACAATTTGGCAAGGCTGCAATGAATTTAAAAAGCACTTCAGTATTGCTAAAACTGCATTTTTTTCAAAGAAAACAAAAACCAGCCAGAGCTAATGTGAGCCCTTTGTTATGAATTAAATGAATCTGTGTTATGTTTTGAGCAAGCTCGCATTTACCATATTAATCTGGGTAGAGTTTTAGTTTAATTTCAAACCACCTAACACAACACAACTTTGTAAGCAAAACTTGTGTGCATGTTCATTAACATTTTTTGACTCTAGGGCTTTAAGTCAGTGTGAACTAAAACCTTGTTTCTCTCTTCTCCAAAAAGAAAGAGTATAATGAATCACCAATCCATTGTGGAACAATATAGCAATATGCTTTCATGCATTTAACTGAGACAGAGTTTGCCTTTCCACTTCTTTAGGAGCTAATGATTGATTTAATCTAATGTTGAAATCATCAGACCTTCACTCAGATTTTGTTTTAGCAATGTGCCTCTAATAAATAAACTTCCAGACTGAGCATCCCGTTCTAACAGGGGCTGCTATTTGGGATGTGCTAAACAGTGATAAAAATGTTTGCTTCAGAGAAATGCAACTATGTAACAACTGTGGACAAAATTTTGGTTTTCACCAAAGAGCTAAGAAATGTTAGTTTCTGTTTTATCTTTAAACATACATAGAATCTGTCTGTGGCACATTTTAGTTGCATATCATCTCCCTTTAGACATACCTTAAAATGCTTTATAAAAATTGAGTCTTTTTTTTTTTTAATCATTCTTTAAGTAAGGTTCCAAATGCTTTTTCTGTGACCATGTAGAATCTTATTTTGTGTATTTTTCTCTTCTAGCTTCAGAGCTATGAATGTTGTCTTTTTTTTTCCTATTCATTAGTAACAGATTTTTTTTTCTTCACCTGAAACCAGGCACTCTCTTGTGTTAGCTGTTGTGCAGCCATTAAAGGCAAGAGAAGTTCCTGTCCCAGAAAGATTAAAAATTGAGGTAATATTCTCTAACCAGCAGTCTCAGAATTATGGAAACAATCCCAAAATACAGAGTTTATTCTTTTATACAAAATATCATATAATTAGCATATTTTCTGAGTAGCCTTTTCCCCAGATCCAGGTACAGGGGCTGTTGTCCTCACCCCTTTCTTCATACCTAGGAAAGCACATAGGGAAGAGCAAGGAATAATTCCTCCTCACTTAAGGAGCAGCTTCATGAGACACATAGAAAGGCATGTGCTGCAAAGCTCAGCAAAAGCTTAATCAAGCCAGCTTGTCTAATTTTCTGCTGTAGCTCATTTTTCCACACATGCAACTCCAACTGCAGTCAGTGGAGGGGTTCATATTAACTAAAACACAACAATAAAGATCTTTAAGGAATTGTACAACACAGCTCACAGAAAAATTACACCTGCCCTATGTGTTAGCTGCAACTTTCTCCTCCGTGACAAGGAAAAGTGAAATGCCATGGTTTCTCTTCTGCTGAACTACAGTGCATATCCCCCTAACTGCTCAAGGGGAGCAGTGGCTTCCTTTCGCCCCATTTCTGTTCCAGATGTGCAGTATATTTAGTGCATCTTAGTAGCACACTTCAAATGGCTTGAAGTCTCCCATTCTAGAAAGATAAGAGAAAAGGTCGTTCAGAGGGTCTGACTGCAAAAGTAGAAAAATAATTCATTTGGATGATGGTTTTGCAGAGTGGAAATGACATTGTTGATTAGACTGTGATTATAACACTCACTGCCCCAGTCCTGCAACCAAATTTCTGGGTACAAATGCTTTCACTTTAGCAGAACAGGCAATGAGAAGTCCCCTGTAGCATGAAGACAGTATCAGATGTCTTTGGAGGTTGGTATAGATCCTCTGGATATGGGGGCAGTAGCTGGGTACATGTACCTTGGTTTTGGGTGTCTCTCCAGGCTTCCATCTTGCGGAAGCAGAGCATTGGAGCATTTCCTCCCACCAGCATGCTTTGAGGCTGTGTACTGCAGATTCACATTTTATTCCCAGAGCAGTCAAAATCAGTTTGGCCATTGGCTTTTCACAGCAAGTAGGGTTAAACACAAATCTGCTTTGGACTGCAGGAAGGGGGGGACAAAACCCCACCGTTGTGGTGCCTGTTAGTAACAGATACTCCCCTGTATTCCACTCCACCGCTGAGTGACAGCAGCTGGAATTTATGAAGCATGCTTGTGCTTTGCACATTCCCTGTTTTTACATTCAGGAGAGAGAGAAAATGTCTCTGCTTTGTTCAGATTGTCAGGCTGCTTCCTCCTTTGTGCCCAAATATGTGCGGTGCCTTACAAAATGTCCTTTCTTAAATTACATCCCAAAAGGTGAACGGGATACGTGCAAAAGTAATTTTGCCTTCCAACAGCATGCCACACCTGTATGGGATATGTGACCTTCTGAAGAAGAAAAATGACCAAAACTGCCTGTGCAATTCCCACCTGAGTTGCTGCACTCAGGAATTTAAGATGGCTACTCATTGCACTTGCACGGGCTGAGCCCTTTCGCACATGGGAGTTGACAGAAGATTTCATTTGATGGCCATTGCAGTGGGCAACATGACTGAAACTGGACACAAAGTAACTCAAAAATATAAATTTTGTATTTTTACTACATATCCATCTGCACCTGCAGGAAAAATGCCTGATACTCTTTTTCCCCTTCTGGGCGCCATTCCTCATTGCTAAGCCCATGCGCACGCACACACACATGCGCACGCACACACACATTCCTACCACTGCAAATGACTGAAAGCCATCAGGCTTTCATGATGGCAAGGGGAGGAGAGAAGGGAATCCATAGCTCAGCAGTATTATTTCCCCCACTTCCTTGCTAAACCTCTCTCACTGGAGTTTCATAGGCTCTCTTCTCCAAATTATTTATGGGAGAGGGGCAATCCACTCGACGCTGTATGCGCCATCATCCCCAGCTATTATCCAACAAGTAGTTAATGTTGTTTGAAGCAAGCATGATTCCTTCTGAGCTCCTCTGTGGCTGCTACTGCATGCCTAGGGCTTGGTTGTACTCCCTTAAAGTCGATGCTAAAACTTCCCAGCCTCACAAGGTGGTTGTGAGGATAAGTTCATTAACGTTTGCAAGGCCCCCAGATATCATAGTGCTGGGAGTAATATGAGTATCTAGATGGCTTGTTCTCAAAGACAGTATCTCTGAGGGTCAGATTCTGCACTAGAAATTCCCTTATGCCCATCAATTAACATTAGCTCTTGAATATGTATGTACCATGATGTTTTCCTATTATACATATTTAATTATGACTTATTCTCCAACAGCTATATAGGATATGGAAAGAAATATCACAGAAGCTAGAGTTTTGCAGACTACGTAATGAAAAATAGGTTCTGAAAATCTGGAAGAGTCTGGGGGTTTTACTTTTTTATGAATAACTCCATCTGAGTTGCCATTTCTCCATAGCAAAGTCCCCCTTGTGACATGTCCATGACTGTAAATGTTTAAATATCCCTTTTTCTCTTATGGTTTCCATTATATTTTATTTCTGTCACAGGCAGAAAGATGTCTGGGTCATCTTTTCAGCTGTGACATGAAAACATGGCAGAGCAAAAGAACAGTAGTGTTCAAGAGAAGTTTGCTAAGGGGCATATGTTGGGCAATCTTTTGAATGAGCTGGGAAGTCTTGAGTCTATTTGAATTCTTTTGAAGCTTTTCTCACCTTTTTTCAATGCAGAGGGTCAAATTCACTGCTGATGAAATTCCATTGGCCCTGTTGTCAGTACCAAAATCGTGAATCAGTTTTTTAGTCAAATCAGAATCAGTGTTAGAATGCTTAAGCATTTCCTTAGTTTGAAACATAGAAATGGGAGTCAATAGAAACAATAGTATGCATAAAATTAAATACACATTTAAATGTATTTCATTGAATTGATGTTTTAATCTGTTTTTATGACTTTAGTAGCTAAACAGAATCATTTTCCTAAATGAAAATGAAATAGGATTGTTGAGAGTGCAAATTATTGCCAGATACAGTATCTGTAACTGGCATGAGGAACACACATACAATGCAGTTGGCTGTAAAGACTCAAATTCTTAATTAATTTTCCTGAGGCTTAGCCTTTCATTTAAAATACAGCTGTTCCAGTTCCAGGGAAAAAAAAAATAAAAACCACCCTTGGGGACATGGCCCAAATGTAACCAGCTCAGCAACGTTGGTTTGAATTTGCAGAGAGCCTGAAACCACATCCATGACACTTGAATTTCTCTACCAAGTGTATCCTGAAGCCAACAAGAATCACGCTGTTTCAAACAGAGACATCGCTAACTCATTTGTCATTTATTACAGCATTAAGAAATGCAATCGTATTTTGAAGATCTCAGCATTTTCAAAGACTGGATGGGGCATCTGGTGGAGGGCCGTGTAGGAAGAGTAGAACTCAAGGCAGAAGGTGAAGCCGGGGACATTAAGTTGAACATGTTGAGCAGGTCATTATTTCTTTGTCTTAAATCCCTGCTTTATGTCTTCCACTTGGGCTCCAAGATCTTTCTGAGAAGGACTTGTACAACACATGGCAAAATATCCCTCACTGCGCCTAGAAGGCCCAAATCTAATACAAACAATAAATAAAAGTAAGACTCTATTTACCCAATGGAATGGGCATCGCTCTCAAAAGCTTACAAACTGCCCCATTTCAGCAAACACATAAATCTCTACTGTAAAAACATTATGCCCATTAATATTTTTTAAATGAATTCGTTCCATTTGATCACTTTCCTTTCAAATAGTTTGGCTGTTAATTGGATGCAGGCAGGGCACACAGTCAGAGCACTCCAACTTCCCTGGTGGTTCCACATTTCCATGCAGATATTTTGAGAGACAGGCATTGTCTGTTAAATGGGAGTTGTGAAACACAACAACACTGGGCAGTTTTAAAACTTTTCAGTTGCCTTAGGTAACTAGTTAATTTTCTCTCTTTTTTTTTTTTTTTTTTTTTTTTTTTTTTTTTTTTTTTTTTTTTGCAATATTCCCTAGGTATTTGCTGCACTGTATGCCAGGGAAGAAAGCCCTGGAGGGAATATTAAGGTCAGGATGAGATGGAACTAACAATATACAGAATATTTCTGCTGCACATAGCCATCAGTACAGAGTATGCCCTCAACTTCCCTGGTGTGCCTTAGTTACCATTGCTTCAGTATTCCCTGGGTATCTCTTGTGTTATGAAAGTCCCTTCTCTGCTGTGGGGAGGGGAAGAGCAGAATAGAAAACAGAATAACAATGGGTGGATAGGAAAAGAAACTAGACAGTTTTTCATGAAACTGTGCTCATAAATAGGGAGAACAGTTCCCTGAGCCATGCTGCACCCTATAGTGTGTGTGCTCTGGTCATCATACAGCCCCTCTGGCCAGAGGATGTCCAGCACTCACCCAAACCATGGCTTTGTGCAGCTACAGGACTGACCTGGGAAAGTTCATTTTACAGTGGGTTTTGCTGGGCAGTGTAAGCTGTCCCACCTTTGCCCAGCCCCTGCAGCTGCTGCCACACCAGCTCGTGAGGTTGTGTTCGGTGGCCTTTGTGCAGCTCTTCATTTAAATGTGCTGCTCATTTAGTGCCTTATAGCTTTTGTATAGTGTAAATGTTTTTGCATCAGTTGAAGAGAGCTGCAAATGCTGTTGTCAGTTCGGTTCGTGTATGTTTGACTGCAGTAACTCTGCTTCTTATTTCAATAACCCAGCACAGTAGGGACAACATTCTGCCATTACACAATAAAAGCTTTTCCAGGCAGGACTGACACACTCTGAAAAGCAGAACAGATAGTGCAGGCTCATCCTGATGAAATTAGCAGGGGAGAAATATGAAATCTCCACCTTCCATTACACACATTCATGGACATTTGGAATCTGATCTGAGTATGAATCTGAATAATTTTTTTCTTTCCTCTCATCTTAAAGCAAGTATATTTACTATATAAAGCACAGTATTTTCTAAGATGAAATAAGTGTTGTATTAGGAAGCAAGGAATACAATAAACCTTTAACTCCCAGGTCAATAATCATATAGCAAAAGGACTTGATGAAGTGCCCTCTATACCTATTTTTTTTTAATATGTCAGCAGGAATAAAAACCGCTTTACTTTTTACCTCAGCTTCTCTACTTTAACCCAAGCTGATGGCAAGAAGCCTAGAGAATATTGCTAGCAGACTGTTCTCTTATGACACCCACCCTTCATCTGGATGTAATATCTCAATATTGCTCCAGAAGATTGGATTTTATTTAGTCTTTTAGCATTATATGAAAAAATGAACTGAATTCTTAGATGGCAGAGGTTTTGTCAATTAAAGGAGTCTAGTTTACTGGGAGCCAGCTGAACAGCTGACTTTATCATATGCAGGAGATTAATGAATGCTACTGTTAGTCAAGAGAAACAAGAGGTCATCCAAAGACTACTTTGTTTGCTCTCTTGGTACTTTTAAAAACTGTTTCTTTAAATACTTTCAAGGCAGGCCTGTTCAGTGCTATAAGAAGCACACTTCCCAGTTAATCTGTGATACACACCAGCATCAAAGACCTCTCCTAGTTTTCAGGTTTGCATCTACAAAAGATTTTGTGACATCCCAGCTGGCCAGGGATGTTGTTTTTTTGAAAAAAAATCTTCTGCTAGGAACAAGAGAATGAGAGATGTTTTCTGCTCCTTTCCACTGCCCTCCTATTACTAGACACACCAAACAATTTCGTGGTTTGGCACCTGCCTTCACACAGAAGAAACTTCAAATTAAATCCTTAGAGCAAGGTTTTGAATGAGGGTCACTTACTGTACTAAAGTAGTGTAAAAACCATCTGTTAGGTTTTTCTTAAACTGAAAATTTCTAAAAGTCTCAGGTTCATTTTTCACCACAGTGAAAACAAGGCTGGAACTTCAAATATTTCAGCAAACTGGAAATGCAGTCATTTTTTCCTGGGAGCCTTGGACTTGAGGAATGATCACACTGGATCTGCACAGAGTCCAGCACCCATCAATCCAACCTTGGCAATGGCACAGCAGGGTACTGGGACTTGGGAGCAACTGGTGCCTCCCAGAATGAGCTCGTTGGAAAGCTCCAAATATCCTGCTCCCTCTTATGAGAACGTTGTTGGTTTTTGAGCTCCTATCTCTTGTTCAGTGGGGGACAAATTCCTGCTCTTCGCAGAGCAGGAGTTTCTCCCCACTTCATGGATGAAATCCTCCCTTGCAGGCTCATGGATGCACAGCAGAGCTGC
The DNA here is from genome assembly GCA_013397935.1 of Dasyornis broadbenti. Lineage (NCBI taxonomy): Eukaryota > Metazoa > Chordata > Aves > Passeriformes > Dasyornithidae > Dasyornis > Dasyornis broadbenti. Next base: position 1,328,185 of record VZRN01000521.1, read on the forward strand.
TGTCAAGACATCATTGCAGCCATGAGGTAGTAAAGGAAAAAGCATAAAACCACAATTGGATGTACAAAACAGAGGTTCACAGCTCTGACTCAATTGATGCAGAGAGGATTCCAAAGTTCTTCATCTCTGAAAGTCGCTGGGGTCTTTTCTGCTCTTTTCTTTATTTCCTGCATGGTACAACAGAGCAGAATCTCTTGACTCTCAGGTTTGACTCTCTCAGGTGCGCCTCCTCTCCCACCCCATAATCATATTAAAAGAATAAAAGGACAGAACACTGTAGATAAAATTAATCCAGCATCCCCTGATCTTCTCACAGCCAGCAATAGGTGCTTAGCTAAAAAGACACGCTGACTATAAAGATGCAAGGGTTTCCTTTAATTCTCCAAGCGCAATAACAAATCTTGGCTGCAGTAGAACATTTATCTTCCCGTTTGGATGCACAAGAAGAGACAGGTTTCTCAGCACTTCCAACGGAGAATTTCTCTCTTAGCTGGCCAGATACTTATGGAAACAGCCTCTGAAAGGAGAGGGCAGTAGGCTTGCTTGGCTCCATTCCCTCTATTACTAAAGGAATAGCTAAAAAAATAAATCCATATTTTATCATTATTTTTACCTCCCAGTGTACATCACTAAAAGGGTTTATATGCAGCCCTCTTAATTGGCACAGCCCCTGCTGGAAATAGAAACATGCCGATGAATTGCTCATTCAGATTAGGCTCCCAGGAATATATTGTGCTGAGAGACACTCACTTTTATTTCCTGAATTGCTTTAACGATGAGCACTGAGCAACCCTTGCTGCACTCCCTCCCTCCCAGGTACCCTGAGCTGCACTCCGAGGCAGCAGCCAGAAGCTCACAGCCAGCCCCCACAGCAAGAAATATCTGCAGGTAAATACCAAAGCACACCTGTGAACAGCTGTGAGTGGGCCTTCAGATATTGTGTTTGCCAGCTAAACACATAACTCTCAATTAAGTGAGCAATTACCCATTATTGTTTAGCCCTTGAAATTCAGCATTGTGCTGAATCTATTCCCTGGCAATGATCCCAGTGAAAAAGCAAGTCATCTCTTTAAGGTACAGATTTATATTCTCTGGTAGGAGTGTCACTAATAACACTTTGAAATAAGATTCACAGGTAAACTATGAAGACTTCAAAAAGCACCTTCAGCTCCCACTGCAGAAAAGCTGTTTCCAGAAATCATAGGTTTCCTTTTCTTCTAGCTACTCAGTCAAGAGTGTTCTCTACAAAGTTATATGGCTGTTTTTGCTGTTGTGAAGAGTGGGGGATAAGAGAATAAAATTTGGCAGGTCTAGGTTCCATAACAGGGTAAAAAAATGCAGTGCTCCTGAGAAAAATCCTCCTGAATTTTTACAGTGGAAAAGATCATAGTCAAGGAATCTGGGGCAAGTTCCTCTTACAAGAGTGTTTGTTCAATAGACTTGAATTGCAGGACCGATAAGACTTTGTTTTCTTAAAAAACTGTAGTCATGTTCAATATTAAAGATCGCTAATTGATAACCCCAGAAAAATATTTTCTGGCTTTCAAAAAAATTTTTTTTTTTTTTTCCCCAGCTGAAAACTAAAATCTTGGTGCCATGGATAAGTTCAGCGTAGCTTGTAGAAAGAATCACCTCAAACCTTTCTTCTGCTTTGTGAATACTTCCTAAAATATTGAGGAGAAGAACACCCAGAAGAATTTGAATAAATCCAAACCCAAATTTGCTATCGAAAAAGCTATTACCAAAGATTTTCCAGCACTCTCAGCTGCAAAGCAGACCTGTTAGAGTTTATATGCAGACCACAGCTGTTTAAAACTGTGTCCATAGGATAGATGAAAGGTTGACTTCAATCTAATGGTATTTTAACCTGTCGTTTCTGGAAAGCAGATTATTTGAGTTGGTAGGTTTCTGTTTCTCTTCTTACAAAAAAAAATTAATTTCTTAGATAACTTTTTAGTCCTGCAGAGAAGAGGTGAGGAGTAGAGCAGCCCTCTGGGTACAGGTGGACTGAGGACAGCAAGGCTTGTTAGGCTTTGAAAACTCTTCAAGAAGGAATTGGGAAACAGTCACATTTCAAACCCTGGAAAGAGCTGGAGCAGGGAAGGATTTTAAGTGTTGCTCAAAGTTAACTTACATGTTGTGTTAGGTTTTATTCAGTTTTGCCTTCAGCAGCCCCCAGCTTGGGCAATACGAATCTGATGCCACTCGTGATGGATTGCACGCAGGACCAATTGGAGCCCTACGAGCTTTAAAATTGATAGTACAGAGACCAACGGCGGCGGTGCAGTTTTTCATCAAATGAAATGGAAAAGTGATTTAATAATTCTTTCTGTCTTAAATTGCTTAAAAGAATTTTAGACAGTTAAAAATTGCATGGATTTTGAACCATATGTGTGAGAGTGGAAAAAAATAAGGGTTTTGTTTTTCCTATTTTTAATATGAGCCAGATGAAACAAAAAGATTGTTTCCTTGCAAACTATAGGTCAAGTACCTATGTAGGCTTTGAGATGGCTCTGTAAGTTATCATGTTATCTTTCTTTCTTGACAGTATACCATTATGTGGTGTATCATTTCAGCATTTACTATCTTTCATGTCCTTTTATCTTCACACTAGGATTTCTTTCTAAATTCCAAACCATGCATTTGGTTTCATTATAAAACACTGTCTTTTACAAAACATTGGCTCTTCGTATTCTTTGGTTTCATATTTGTCGGCATCAGGCTGAAATAGTAAACCCGCTACGTCTATTTTATCTTGTTAAAGAGAAAAACAATATGGTAAATGAACTATTTGGGGACCACTACTTTCAAATTAAAGGAGAGGAAAAAGTATTAAGTGTCACCACTGAGTTGAACTATATTGAAATCTTGAACCGAAGTGATTTTTTTTTAAAAAAAATTGAATAAAAAGGTGACCCAAAATGCTACAACTGTCATGCAGGACTCTGTTATCTTAAATTATTTATTTAACATCTGGTAAATATTATCCAAGCTATAGTACAGATAAATTGAATAAAAGAATACCAATGCCAGGGGAAAAGAAGAATTGCTTAATACTGTAAGTATATAGAACTGTTCCACAAAGCAACTCATTCTCTCTCTGCAAGGGGGGATGAGAAGCATGGTATTGGGGTAAAATGCATCTGCTTCATTTCACCCTAAGTATGAAGCTATCAAAGCAGTTTTAGAGATTTAATTTAATCTCAAACACAAATTCTATGAAAACAGTCTGACAGCGACATGAAATTTTACATAACTTCTTTCACCCCTCCCCCTTTATAATGCAGCTTCCCAGCTGATTCATTTTATTTTATCCTATGCGTATTGGGGATCAGATTGAATTTTCTTTGAGAAAAGAAAATAATTAAGCCATCTGTAAAGCTCTGGCTGGGCATGAACATAGCAGCACAGGATAGAGTTACTTGGAGGGGGGAATGAGGTCAAAGAAAAGTAGTGCAGGGGAAAAAATTGAGTTCTGTAACACAGAGAACAAAATAAAAAGAGGATGGAGTCTGAGAAGGGGGAGGGGACCTAAATTCCTTGTCAGTTTGTGGGTTACAAATGAAACAAAAGGCTTATCTTAAATATATACAGGTTTAGAGATTTTTTTTTTTTCTGGAAGCTATTGAGAGCTAATTAAATTATGGTCAAGTACTAAGCATTTCTCTGATGCTTCCATGGTCAGTTTCTGCTGAGCTCTTCTTGGTTACTGGAGACTGCTTATGAAATAAAGAAGATTGATTCCTAAATACTTGTTCCTATTCCCTCTTTGTGGATTACATTATACCACTTTTCATTCTTACAGTCTTTGCTTAAGCTGCAGGATATACGGGTCCTATTCCGACTGCCAGCTACAGCGCCCAAGATTAAGAGGCTGCTATCGCACCAAAGTTCAGGAGGGTAATGAGCAATTCAGACCACCTAGAGTCTGCAGCTGCCAGAGCCTGCCTCTGCGCTCCCAACAGTGAGCAGCACTCAGGACACCCCAACTGCACATGCATAGGCTAAGCACAAAGATTATTTCTCCCCACTCCACTCTCACCAAATTTGACAGCCTACACGCCAGGCACTGGGGCTGGATCAGTGCTGCCTTTTCCCCAGACAGCCACGAGAGCTGACATAGCCTGAAGGCTCCAAAGAATGTTGAAGTCAATGGGTAAACTGGGATCAAGCATGCTGGTGTGAGGGTCAGGATAATACAGCTGGAAAAGTCTTCCAGTTTCGTAGTGGACTTTAACTGCAGTTCTTACAGGACCAAGCTTAATATAACAGCACCCACAATCAAGCACCCCTTTCATCCCCACCTTTTGGCCTGGCTAGGCAGCCTCCACCTCCTCTGACATGGGCAGAGAGGGCCTAAAGATATGATGTACCCATGAGCTGACAGCAAAGGGGTGGATACATCTCCCAATATATTGGGTTTTTTATAGAGGAATATGGTGCCTCCTTCCCCGAAGCCAGTGGGTTGGAGTAGTTGCCTGGTAAGCACTCAGGCTAATGACTTCTGTTCCAACACCCCAGGCTGTGGATGCCAAATTGGTTTTCCAGAGTTGCTTTCCTAGGCCCTGCTAGCCTCAATGAACAGCAACCACCACCCTGGGCTGCGCCTCCACGTGAGGAGAAATATCTGGACATGTGAGAAGAACCTGACGCCTAATTGTTACATAAAAACCCATAGAGGAAAACCAGAGGCCAAAACACAAGCCATGACAACTTCATTTGGTTAGTTCATGGGCAGTGTGGAAAGTTTGAACCCACTCACAGCTTCTGCAAATGGATAATCACAAAGATTAAGTGAAATGCCACTGAAATCTGTAATTCACAAAGCCAAAAGCCTTCCTCTATAGTTGCTCCAAGGTAAAGCTCTGCTTGTAAGAAATAATTTTCTGCCATACCTGGATTTTTCTTGCAATCATAGTTAGTAGCAAATCTGAATCTGTCAGCACAGCAGTATAATTTAAATAGTACAATTCACAGCTGACAGGGGATTTCCACCGACTTCACTTGGAAAATATGTCATTTGCTAGCTCTTGTTAACAAGGAGTAAGGCATCTGTTGTTTGCCCAGGGTTACACGGACCAGCAAGAGACATTACTGAGGAGAAAGAGAAGAGAGAGGGGTTGACAGCAGCAAGCCAGGTGCAGAAATGAAGCTTGTAAATTTGAACAAAATGCAGAGGAAAGACCCGTTAGTAAGTTGCTGACACCTCAGTTTATCTGAACTGTCCGTTGCAAAGTCTGTATTGGAAGTTCTTACTCCAAATGCCAACCAAGCAAAAAAACCCAGCTCTTGAGACAACTCTCAAGTCATCAACTCATCATCAGAATCATATTAGAAGTTGCTGAAAGATTCAACAGTAAAATTCAGTAAAATTCAACATAGGCAAGCACAGTCAGTGCCTCCTTGAAGAGCAGAGGCAGCAGGATGGCTTGGCACCTAAAACATTATACCAACAGTCTTATCTGGGGTATTGTGACCACCACAATCTCACGGTCTCTTGGAAAGGCATATGCAGTCTCTGCAGTTCTCAAATTAGCTTTCCACGACCCAGCATTAATGCAGCCGCATAACAGGATTCCTTGCTTCTTCGTGGCCTCAATCACAAAATGATGGTCTGAAGGTGGGCGGGAAGTTCTCTGTAACACCGTCTTCCTCCCACTGGGTCACTACTGAAATGAGCAAGCAGGATTCTTCCCCTGCAAACAACAAAGCAAACCCAGCCATCTTTCATGCAGCCTCCTTTGTTTACAGGGATAGTGTCAAAACCTTCTTTTCCTAATTGCAAAAGGACCATAAGTAGAAGGCAATTTGCTCCGTCAGAAACCCACAAACCTACCTTTGTGATTAATTCACTCTCCAAGGAGCCCTGTCTCCTGCTCCTTCCCCAGACAACCCTTGCACCTACTTCTCTTGCTGACTATTTCTCACTCTCTTTTCCCCACATGCTCAGATAATTGCAGTTAAAAAGAATGGATTCACCAGTCTCCTCATCAGTCTTTCAGACTTTTTTTCCAGGGGATTAAGTATGTGTCTTTATCATGCAACCCAACACCAAAAGTTTTGTTTGAACTATCAGTATACAAGAGAACATTTCTTCAGCTGGATTTAAAAGAAGAATGTTTCTCATAATTTTCAGTAAACCTGTAATTGTTTATAGATCAAAGTTCCATTTGATAACAGCTATAAATATCTTTCAGCATAGCACTGTTAATATAGTAGGATTTGGAGGTTTTTTCCAGAGGAATTAGACCAAATTTTCTATAAAACTGATCAAAACTTTTCCCTTTACTCCAGGAGTTTGTCATGATAAACTTTTTAAGCAACGTTTTGGTAGGTGATGCCTGATGTTCCCAAACTTGTGTTACAACATTAATGATGAAAAAGAATCCTCAATAAGTTTCATAGACCCTTCCATAACCTAAAAAGTCTAAAAGAGCTTTTTTTCACTGATTATTCCCACTAGGAATAAGGCATCACCTGTACCCCATCTTTCACTTTCAGATAGGTCTATTCTTTATGGTGACAAATACTGAGACTGGGAGGGTTTGTTTACTGTGTACCATATACTCAGAAGGTCTATATGTAATTTACTGTGGAGGTGGGGATGCATCCAAAGATGTTAAATAGGTTAAGAGAACTTATTTCAAAAGATTGGGGTTTTTTTCATTATGGACAGTTATTCCTTGTTGTGCAACTGCACTGTAAAAAAACCACACTGCAAGGTCTGCTTTGTGAGGTTAGAAATGCAGTCTAGAGGTAAAAGCCTTAAAGTTTCTGGACCAAGATAAGAAGCCTTTTTGTTTTGTGGAATGCTGCAATACGAGCAAGATAGGATTTTCTAAATGGTCCAAGTAAATTGACTTGTATAGAAAATATGTTTTCCTGATCACATAGGTGATTTTTCAGTTGGTATAACTTTTTTTTTATTTTTTCATTTAAAAAAAAATGGAAAAGTAGCAGCTAGACTCTTGTTACTGAATATATTTAACCTCAATGTAGTGGCAACCGTGATATAAACCATCTGAAGAGAATTTCTCCCCATATTTATTCTTGAATAATTGGTAATATTAGGGGCTTCTTAGTGTGGCTCATAAGTCTTTAAAGCAAAGCCCTATACTTAAAACTTGCTCCATCTTCAATCACAGGAATCATATTTGTCTTCCAAAATCAAGAAAAGTAATCAGAGATCTCCATAGATGTTTGTGAAGTTTGTCAAACTGCTGTGATATCGTACACCAGTTGTTTCAAGTAAATCACACAGGTCTACCTGCCAGAGCAACTGTTGCAATTCATAAGAAAAAAACACGAGTACAAAAAATGGCCCAGGACTAACTAAGCTTACTGACAGGGGATTATGGAAAGACAATACAAATTTCACCTGAAGAAACATTCCTATATTCCATTGGCATAGACTATATCTTACCAAAGCTGATACTGTTGTCTGGTGCTTAATATTTTCGTTACAGAGCTTACAGTTGTTGAATCTGTTCACAAGTTTGTATCTTTATTTTCCTTCAGGATTTAATCTGCTTACCCCTCTTATTAAAGGACATACCAGCTTTGGAGAAGGACACCATGACATTCAAATCACAGATTATATTATTATTAGGTAAGCTTAAAAGAACGTTAGAGAAGCGCACAGAAATTACAGACCTTATTTATAAGTCTGCCAAACACACTGAGTCTGAAATCTGCTAGAATTCTCTCCTATTTTCCCCAGTAATTTACATCCTTAGGTGGATTATCATCATAAGTCATTACAAAGAGCTTATCTTGCAACACAGGCTGGAAATATTTCTCATATGCTTAGTAATAGAAAAGACCCAAATAGATGATGAAACAATGAATATTACCAAAGAAATACACTTTATTTCACTTCTTTAAAATTTGTTGCTCATTTAGAAGCTGTTAATTGACAGGAAATTCCCTCTTCTGATACATGTTTCATGTTTCTTATCTCCTCTGTGGAGAGATGTGTTGTGGTGGTTTCCCCCTACATCTTATGGAAATGTCTCTTATACAAAAACTTTAGAAGACCTTCATAACTATGGCTCCAGATGCTGAAAGGAGTTGGAATTGATTTTTTTTCAGACTTCCTAAGCAGTACTTTATTAGCTGCACCCCAAGTACAGAATGTATTTGTCCTACAGAGGTGACAGTTACATTTTAGAAAATATCAAATCAGGAATAGTATTTGTGACATACGCTAAATACAAGAGGAGCATCCCTATAAATTTAAATTCAAAAAAAACTGCAAGTTTGTTTATCTTGTTCCTTAGCTTCCCTGTGAGAACATCATGGAAAACACAGTGAAAATGCTTTACTGTGAGCAAAATATATAACAAAACAGCCTGTGACCTGCTTATAACCCACTTCCCAAAGAGTCTAGGGCATTATAGTCCAGCCAAATTAACATGGATTCCTGGCAAAATGCAGAAACCAAATCCTGTTTCAAGCATATATTTCAGGGAAGAACTTGGAATATAACAAAATCAATAGGATCATATATAGCACATAGCATATGTTGTATGACATATCACAAGAATGCCAATCCAAGCCAACTGCTTTCTGTGACAGGACAACAGCCTTTATGCATAGGGAAGAAATTGTTATTATCATATTCTTTAATTCTAGTGCCAGTTTTTACATGGCTTCTGTGATATTCTCATAAGAAATCAAAACAAATGTGATATTCACATAACTCCTAGTGAGACCCAGAAAAGCACAGTCCAGGAGGCTCTGAGGTGGTTTAGTCAGAAAGGAGAATTGAACAAGTGACAAGAGTACAGTCTTCAAGTTTCAGTTGCAACTAATCTGTTCTCCATGTCCATCATGCACAAGACAAGCACTAATGGATTTATATTTCAGTTATATAGATAGGTGTCAGCAAAACCTTTGGAACACTATGGATAACAAGGCCCATGAAGGCTGGGTTTTCCCTTGTGGGAGATGTCCAAAAGCAGGCTGGACAAACATCATTAAGAATTTCAAAAGGGTCACTGATCTTGCCTTAGGGTGGGGAAAGGTTCAGAAAAGCTCTCAGTGTCCTTTCTGTTCTGTGATAAAACATTTTGCTCATTCTCAGAGCAAAACCTGTTTGCACACTGGGACCCACAGGGCAGGCTCTCCCCCCTCTTTCTGCTCAAATGGCCTCTGACATTTGCCCACCCATTAATCAATTATAGCCTGAAGAGTGAGTAGATTGCCAGGAAAGGACTCCTGGGGAAGTGACACTAACAGAGTATCTGAAACGCACACTCAGACACACACACAGACACAGATGCAAGGAAGAGCTACATCCAGGTACTCTGTTTAGAAATCACAATTTTCTCCACAGTCTCTAGGACTAAATCCTCCTACAGGATTTTCCTCTGTTACCACACTTAAAAGCTCAGCAGCCTGTCCACATGGTACACCCAGGTGGACCATAGCTAATATGGACTGCGCAGTCCATGTGTGAAACACATGTGTTCTGACCCAAGACTGTGGGAGCTGCATAAATTACACATGTGAAATCTGTCAAGCACATGTAGACATGCCCTGAAATCTCCATAGATTTTTGGTACAAAATAACACCAAGAGTGTTTATTTCAACTATTTATTTGTAAGGAGGGACTTCAGGAGAATCTGTGTAATATTCAAGTTGCAGAAAATAGAAGATATTATTTATCACTGTGCTGTCCAAGTTGTAAAGTTGGATGCCAAGAGTTTCCTTCCCTTCTGTGGCTTTTACTCCTGCACATTTATTACTGTGTAGATTGGAAACTCTTGCTGCAAAATGTAAATTAAGACACCACAGTGCGAGCTTCTGGAGATAACACAATCCTTTTAGTCATCTGAATGCTGCTTTAGGCTGTATCTCTACTTACCAGCACTATTTAGTAGCAGACATTTAAAGCAAATGGGAAGTGAAGTGTCTTTAATCTTTCTTGCAATGTATCAGCTGAGTTTCTTCAACGTATCAGTGGAGAAGAAAACAAATTAGAAGAGCCAAGGTTGAATTAGTAAACTAAATTCAGCTCCCAGTTCTGCAGAGCTCAAAATCTGCAGCCACTACTTACTTTTACCTGATGAAGTAGGACATTGAATAAAAACTCTGAAGAGTTTCACATCACAGACTGGATTTGCAAATCTCTGAAATTGTCACTGGAACAGGCACAGGTTTTTAACTACCGACTTCTATGTGTTGCCTTCCTAATGGGAGGTGGGATTGCTGGCGTTTTAAGGTGGTGTTCCCTCATGTTGGGTAATTACCCTATAACAGATTTTTTATTCTTTTTTAGCTGGGAAAAAAAAAAAAAAAAAA
>VZRN01000521.1:1338496-1399412 GCA_013397935.1 Dasyornis broadbenti
AAAAAAAAAAAAAAAGCTGGTTTAAAGAATATGTAGGACAAAGAGACCACTGTCTATAAAAGAATGGTAACATTTAGAAAATAGCAAGTTTTCCCTGCCTTACTCAGATGTCCTTGCAGGGTAGAAGGAAGTCAACTGAGACATAGAGCCAGCATAATTCCCAAAAGCAGTTTTGCAATCCTGCTCCATGAGTTCTTCAAATCCATTAAAAATGGCTGCTCTTACAGAAAGAGTTATAAGCCCAGCACTTTGTTTCCCTGAGACTTCTCTTTATTCTTTTTTCCTCTCACTTAAAATAAAAGTTATCCATTCGGTGTTGACCTTGAAGTGAAGGACTTTCAATGTCCCCTTGCAGAGTCTGGCCTAATACAAAGAACAGCTGGTCCCACTAATACTAATGGATTTCCTGGTTTTAGTTCAAATATAGTAAACTTTTAGTTTCATATGCACTAAATCTGAAGATAGGGTTTTCATATTTGTTTTTCTCCAGTGAGAATCATAGGCTTTAAATGTACTTTTAGAAATAGAAAATGGAAAAAGGGAGAAAGAAAGTGGTTTTTAATATGCTGGCAAAAAAAAAAAAAAAAAAAAAAAAAAAAAAAAAAAAGTGCCATTTTCTTTCCTCCCTGTGTTTTAGTCCATTCCTATGAAAGATCCTAATCAGGACCCCAGAACAGATCAGATGATTTGTGGGACCCCAGTGAAAATATGTACTGCAATGGAAGAATTTAAAGCATAATTATATGCGTTCAAGAAAGTATCTGTCAGAGCTGTTTCAAACTTTAAATTAACTGTATATGGAGTGTGAAGGGGTCAGATCAGTATTAGCACAGCACTGTATGAAGTTTCATTTCGGGAGAGTGTAGAGGAGTGGGCAGACCGAGGGCCAAATCCTGCCAGGGTTGAGTGACAATCTGAGACCAGTGAGAATGGGGGGCCCTCAGTGTGTCAGAGAGGACTAGCCCTTTGCAGGACAGAGAGCTGGCAGGAGAAGGTTTTGGGAGTTGTTTTGCACATCAGAGGTTCAAGGAATACATAAAATTCCTAGCAAATATAGGGTACTAATTATATACACCTATTTTTCATGCACAAGGTTATTTTGGAACTTGCCAGTCTCTACAGAGGCCTTAACTACCATTTACATATTTTTGTGATGGCACCATATAAATCTATAATCCGTGGTATCCCTCCTAAACACAGTAGAGTTTTTACCTGTAGCCAAAGGCACGCATGCTGACACAACAAAGATTAATTTCCAGGCTAGAAAGTTACCAGAATGGAAAGTCAATAAAAACAAATATGTTCTCAAAGGAATTCAGACTGCTGAGGGAAATTTTAGCACGTGGAAAGCAATTCTTTATGTAGTCGATAAAATGAATATAAAAATTATAAAGTAGTCTCAGAGCATGAGGTTGGTCACAACAAGTGTGTTCAAGGCAAGTTCTACTAAGGGATCTTCAGGGAACACTTCTTGGTAGGGTATTGCTGAAACGGAACCAAACAATCCTCATTCCATATGAACATTGTATTCCTACCATGATGCCCTTAAAGATAACAGTCCCTCATCAGCATAAAGGAACTGTTAATTAATGTGAATTGTTCTCCTTGGAACAAATCTGATGATCATGTCACAGCTCAGAATGGAATGTCATTTGGGATGAGTTAAAAATATTTTTGCATTCCTGCTTTGTCTGGGTAGTAGATCCCCACACTAATAGGTAGCCAAGCAGTTTTTAAGGTATCTTGGCATGTGCTTCAGTAAAAGGAAAAGCATTGTTGCCAGTCTTCCTCACCATGTGGAAGACTGCCCCGGTGGTTTTTTCTCACAGCAAGCTCTGTTCCCACAGGATTGGAACTTTTACCCCAACGTGAAGAGTTTGTCTTTTACCTGATCTTCCAGAGAAGATCCCCCTTGAGATTTTTCTCTGATTATTTCTTCTGGTTTTCCTTCTTGCTTTGTTGTTTAGCACCAATGAGAGAAAGGCAAAATGATAAACATCTGCCTAACATGAACTTGAACTGTAGCCAACTTCAATTCTCGTCAACATCGATTTTAGTGCTCTGATTATAGCCCCCATCCACTGCTTTCTTTTGATCTTCTTTCTGAGTATATCTCTACCTTGATACTCTGATGATGAGACAGTATTTGTCTTAAGCACCAGCAAACACTTCACTTGGGTTTTTAGCATCAGGGATCCTGCTGACATACATTAAAAGTATTGAATGCCTCTGCTTCCCAATTGTCAGTTCATATCTTGGTGTTTATTTGCAGACTCTGGCAAATGTGTTTTTCAACTCTCAGTCACCCACATTTTGATATCAAAACATTGTTTGGACTGGGTGTTTATTACTTGCTGATGTTAATTTCCACAAAACAGCTATTTTAATGGAAGAAAGTATGGTGCGCGATTAAAACTTAACAACTGCAGTTCCTAGAAAATGATACATGGGTATGTGTGTTACACCCAGCTATCTAATCATGCCTGCATATGAATTTTCTTTGCCTGAAGATAGATTAATGGATCTTTAATCTATTTACTGCCAGTACCCTCTCAAATTTTATTGCATCTTTTAATAAGCGGCTATTAAACTTATATCTGTGCACATGTTGACTATTTGGGTAGTTGATCCTTGAAAATGCCATAACTCTTGTTTATACACAGTCATATCATTTTTCCTCTTCTTTCTAGGCATGGAGACACTGTAAATAGCAAATTTGTATGCATTATCTTTGATCTGTGTTGTTGCCGTTTGATATTAGGCAGGAATTAGGAAATGTTCCAACTTGTGTGAATACTTCGGTACGATTGTACAATGAGAAACTTATTTCTAGTTCATTCATTTCTAAAAAACAGCATCTGCTAAATTAAGCCAGAGAAATGTGCTGGTCCAGCCTTTACCCCAATACACTTAGCACAGAAATGAGCTATGGTCACTGTGGAGTGTCTTTGGAAAATGCTGACTTTTCCAGCAGTTGCATCTGTGTCATGTTAGTGTAGACACACAAAAGGTTGTGGGTTTGGTTTTGGTGTTTTTGAAGTTTAATGTTGTCTAAGACCTCCTCGAAAAAAAGTTGTTAGGAAACTGAGAATTTCAAAAATTCTGGGTCTGAGTTTTGCAACACAGCAGCATTTTGAATGCAAACTCCTCTGCCTTCACCAAATAACCTTCTGGGACTGAAACAGTAGAGTTTTGCAGAGAGAAGAACAGTTCAAGATGTATTCAGGATTGAGTGAATTTTTTGTTTACTTTACCTCCATAAAGAAAATTACCTTCATCATTTTTTGTCCTCCTAACACCATCTGTATCTCTGCTGGCATAATTCTTCTTCACAAACCCATTTTTGCAGTTTGTTGTCAGTATTTAGGAGCCCCTAAGTGTCCAGCTGTTTCAGAGATGCAGAAGGAGAGGAGCAACAGGGCTGGAAAGGAGCTGCTGAGCTGCTCTCAAGAACTGGCTCCATCCCAGAGGATGAAAACCAATGTGATAGTGCATTTATTGGAGTTTTCCAGGGAAAGATGAACCTGGATTCTCTGTGCAGCTGGACAGAATCACTTGTAAGCTGCAGAGATTTTCGCAGCAGTGCTTTGGGAGGGTAACCTTCAGGAGGTTAATGCAGTGGGGTTTTTATGGGCTTTCTGCACTGGAGCAGGCTTCTCTCATGGAAGTATCCTCAGCAGAGAAAGCACAATAAGGCTCCGAGCCTTCCAGAGCTGCCTGCCGTCAGCAGCAAGCGAGACAAACTGCAGGATGCAGTGATGATGGAGCAGGGAATTAGAAACTTCTCAGACCTTGCATGGGAATTCACTGCACTTCTCACTATCTGCAGTCCGAGCAAACTGGACATAACATGAGACTCTCCCCTGCATATTTTAGAATAGTCTTCCTACTAATTCAGGATAGTTTTCTTTATTTTCCACTCGTTTCAATTATTCAACAGTGAAAAAAGTTGTCAAAGCAAACATATTTAGTGACTACTTTAAACCTACTGGTACCTGTGTTTAAAAGAATAAAGGTTATATTAAGAACCTCATAAATTCAAATAATAACTCAGAAAACCAAAATTTTATCTACAACTTCAGTGCTTTTTTCCATTTCTTCCTGCTTATATATTTTGCAGCTATTATAGATGTGGAATTTTAAGAATATTTAAGAAATTAGCTTATTTTATTTAAATTTTTCCTTAGTTTTCGATTTTTATGTACATTACTTTAAAATTTTTTCCAGGTGTACTATCATCTGGTATTGAGGCATTTGTTTATGTACCTCAAGCATGTTTTTAAGGCTTGTAAGTGCTCTGAACCTGAGCTTTTATCCTTCTTGTTCACAAAATTCACGTGGCAAACTGACTGTTCAATGAAAATGCATATATAATATTCCTTGAATGTACTTCTGAAAAGAAATGCATAATTCTTTCTGTCTTTGGTGAGAAATATTACTTCAAAAACAGTCTAAAGCCAAAGGGAATTCCAAACACACATGCTTTAAAAGGTAATTATTTTCTTTTTAATTCATTTTTAAAGTGATCACACAGGATTTGAAAGTGAAAATGTAGCCCAGCTTAGCTGAACAGAGGGTAATAAATGCCAGATTTATAAATGAGGCATGATTTAAAAACATAACCGTAAGAAAATTAAATCAACAGAGATGTACAGAGACCAAGTCTGCAGAATAGATTCAAACTCGTCAAAGATTTACAAATATGGGATCATCACCAATATTGTTTACAAGTCAAGAAAGCAAACTGGCTCTCTTTTGTCTTACCAAGGGACAACATATGGAGAACAACTGAGAGTTTGCACAGTGATTTTGACGATGCCATACTACAAATTTAGGAGTCAGTAGGGGCCACCATCTTTGTGGGCCATCTTTGTGTTTTCTTTCCACGTGGAACGTCACAGGGTGATCAAAATTTCAAAGGAATCATTTCACTTACAAGTATCAGGCCTTTCAAGGGTTATTGTTTAAATGCTAATGTGAACCTTGCCTCAGAAAGGGCACACAGGCTCCAGGAAGAGGTACATTTACGGTGGCAATCTGCCATTTGTGTGGGATCTATGGATCTGTCATTCCATGCCGGACAGAGCAGAATGGTGCAAGAAATCTTTCAAGCCTGTGTTTCTCAAAAACAATAAGAAGTTTGTAGTTTCACGTGCAGTTCTTTGTAATGCACCATTTTGAACAAAGGACTGAAAATCACACCCAGAATTCTCAATTGTTTATCTCTAAATTTTGATCCTGTTCTGCAAGAGAAGCTCAAACAGATCCCCTCCAAACTTGGAAACTTTTTCAAGTTTGGAGTTTTTACTTAAAACCTTACAGCCTTTACAATTTAGGGGTTTAATTAAACCATTTATATTTGACATACATGTAATTTTAATGCTGTATTATTTGATTAAAGAATTTATAGTAAATTTGATTTCTAGTTATTGCAATTATTAATGACATTTTTCAGTGCAGTACCTACGCATCTGCACAAGTGTAAGATTGTGTTGTGCCAAGCTCTGTACAAACACACAACAACAACCCAAACACACAACCCGAACAGACAATGAAGAGGACAGAGGGACACAGTATGACAGGAACCATAAACACTTTTTTTTTCAACCCAAATACTTTTAGGGCCCTGGAAGGAAGAAGGTAGTTACAGGGAGCTGGGTTGCTGGCTGGCCTCCAAGAAAAAAATAGAATATATGGAGAAGATGAAATGAGAATCAAATGTAGACAGGGTGCTTAATCTTTTCTTTTCAAAACAAACAACAACAAAAAAAAAAAAAAATCAAAACTCTTTTTTCCTTAACAACAGCTAAAATTACACAAATTCATTTCTAATATTAGGAATATAAGAAAAGTACTTATAAGGAGTGACTGCTTTGTCACAGTAATATATTTTGTTGCTTCTTTATTTCATTCATTACAGTAGTGTCTGGAGAGCCCAACAGTCTCCACAATACTTGGCCTGTTTATAAACAAGCTGAACCAAATTATTCTGTGTAGACAACAGAAAAGAAGTAAGAAAATTCAGAACAGAAACTCAAAATTTAAAGTAGGTACTTTTACTGTGTTAAGATATCTTTCCACTAGAATGAATTATTCAGTGAAGAAAATTCTACGTAGGAGGAGAGCACCTGCGTGTACCACTGAGAAGAAAGTTCATTTTGAGGTGCACAGTGAAGGTGTAAAAGAGAAATATTCTTGTGTAGTGTGTCAATAACAGAAAGGTGATTTATGCACAAGGAACTTCAATATTGAGGGACTGAATGATGTAAGTCTGTGGGTTACATTCACTGCAAATAAATCTGAAGCAAAGTATGCTCGGGAAAAAAATACTCCTGGCTGGGTAAAATCACTGGTGGATTATTCACTTATCACTAAAAATGTGAGGCCAGAAAGCAAACCAAATGCTAGAAATTGTTTGGAAAGGAAAACACCTTGAGATGCGTGTCATCGTGATACCTCCATGTATCCAATGTGCTCCCACATCTCGAATATTTTATATAGCCCTAGCCCCTAATCCCCAATCCTTTCATTTAAAGAAAGCTTATCCTAGAATTGGAGAAGGTTCAGAGGACATTTACAACCATCAGAATTACGGAATGACCAGAGAAAGAATTGTTAATCTGAAAAAACTTTTACTGAGGAGGTCTCCATGAGTGGAGATGGATTGGACTGGATAAGCTGAAGAGAGTTGCACACAGTCTTTTCCAAGGCACCTTAGGAAGTCAGCAAGTAGCAGCTTCAAAAGAAATGGAAGGAAGTGGTTCTTCATAAAGTGCACAAGGAAGTTGTGGAAACTCCTCGCCTCAGCTAAAACCAGATGCTCAAAGTTTGGTTACACAGTTTGATCCAATGTCATCATCCTCATGTTCTTATCAGCCAGCTCTATTTTACACTCCTAACTTTATTTAGGAGTGCCTCCGCTTTCTCTGCACTAGTGCACCAGCTGCTGATTCTTTAGCTGGAGCACACATTTCATCTCAATGAAGGCTGGAGGGAGTATTATTTAAAACAAAGGCTTAACTGTTTTACCGATTGCAGATTCTGTATGAATACTCACAACAGAATAGCAACCAGGTCAAAACAATATTATCACAGACCTGTGAATTGCCAAGGAAAGAAAGCCAGGACACAAACAAAGCTAGAATGAGCTCTCAGACATTGCTATCCATTCACTGCCACATTAAAATCTTTTATCCTCTCAAAACTATGTCACTCAGGAACCACAAATACTTAGCAGTAAAATGAGCAATCATCAGCCATACATGAAAAGGCAGATCCAAAATGTGTTAAAAATACCTCCAAACTCTAAAGAAAAATACTTCATAAAAGAAAGCCTGTTGAAAATCTTGCTTATAGAAATATTATTATTGAAGTCAATAAAATTAACTTGCGTTAGTAACCATGGTTTAAATGAGTAACTGGAATCTAGAGTTGAAACAGAGGTGCTGAAAGTCAGACTCCTAAATTATTAGGATAACTTATAAACTGCCAAATACTCTCCACTGTTCCAGTTCCAATCTTCACTAAAAGACAGATCTCTTTCTTAGCTACCCCAGCATGTACTTTCGTCCTGATGTAGATGCTGCTGGCCAGGTATCTACTCTGTTAAAAACCAGACAGGGCACTGCTGCTGTGTGTTAGTTCTCCACAGACTGAAGTAGACGTGGTTAGTCTCACTCCAAAATGCAGAAGGCATTAGGGATGACATTCTTACCCCACTGTGATCTGGGTAAATAAAAAATCATGAAAGATGCCTAAAATCCCCATAAATTGAAAACATGGAAATAAATGCCTACAGCTGGTCCATCATAGCCCAGTGTCTTGTCTCTAAGACTATTTCAAAGCTGAGGAGGGAATTCTGTCTCCTCCACTCAGCCCTTGTCCCTCCCAAATGAGAGTCCTACCTACTCAAACTCTGAGAGCTTTCACCTTGAGAACATAACATTTTAGAAATTGGAAAACTCCTCCCGGGCATCATGCCTTCCATGACATCCTGGTCAAAAAAACAGAGGGCTGTAATTAGATAAATAGGCAGACAGACTAGACAAGAGACAACCTCAAAACATAAAAGGGGGAGGAGGAGAAGATTATAAAACATAGAATTTGACATACTTGCTGTCTCTCAGTTTTTTCTGGCATATACAAATCACATTTTAGGGTGACAAATGGATGCACATTAAATTTAAGGACAGCTGAAGCAAGGTAAGAGTAATTTACTTTGCTTGTGAGTTCCACATGTTCTTCATTTTGCACTGTGGATATCTCTGCGGAAAAAAAAAAATGGTTGCATGGACCCAAAATTTCAAAACTATCATTCCATATTGTACTTATCTCAAGAAAGAGCCTAGCCTTCACTCATGGTCTAACAGTTACCTGTAGAAACAATACTGGGGGCACAAGGTGGTTTCCCAAAAATTTGGGCAACTGTAAATACCATGGAAGAGTGCATTTGAATTGGTTTATGTCCTTCTCTGGAAAAATAATATACCATGTAAGAACTTCTCACCAGCGTATTATTCACGTTGTGGAATAAGTCAAATTTTTTGTAGACAGATTCAGGGATTAATTCTAATTCTGATTCCCTCTAGTATGATTATTGCAGTTTTTAGGTAACTTGTCATACAAGTCAATTACTTCAGGCTGTCTATGTATCTAAAACTGTTCCTCAGGGATGCTGGAAAATGTTTCTTTTTTCCCTTTCCTGTCCTACAACAATCTTTTTTTTCAAATTTCTGTGTGGAAGCAACTCTAAAGTGGATATCACTTTGACCTGGAGATCTGGTTGGGGAATTATAAGTTAAAGACTTTGGGGAGGAAAATACTGATTGTTTTAAAAACTGACTGCTAGCTTGTCATAGTGAATATCGACGAAACTTTCTTGTGGACAGCCTCACAGAATCCAAAATGGAATTTCTAACTCTACTGTTTCTAGGAGATATGAAGACCAAATCTTTCTGCTGTACATCATGAAATATCAGAGATTTAGACTGAAGATTCCTCCTCAATTAGTTAACGGAGGGGGACCTATCAGGGATGAACAAGAAACACCTAAAAATCTTTAAATAGCACTTCAGTGGTTAAATAGTACTGAAAAGCTTGGTTTTACATGTGAGAATGAGAGAGCAAAATGGCTAATCTGCCTTTTCCTCCTATGAGTGGCCTATGCAGAGTAGTGTCCTGGGGCTTGGTCATGTGATCTAAGGTCGTGGGGAAAACTCTCCTGCTTTTTGTCCCAAGGTAGATCAAAACTGGAAATAGAAACTCATGGCTTTATAGAGCGGGAAAATCACAGGTTGCTCAGATCTAGTATTTTAGCTTTGGAGCCCCAGAATCTGTGGGGCAAAGTTCTGAGAACGGGAGCATTTCTAGATTTTTTAAAAAGTTTTAAAACACAAAGAAAAGTGATTCAGTTGAGCTAAGTCAGGAATGACCTTAGCTTCCTTATAAAAAAAATTAGGGTTCTGTGTAAAGCTTAGCTACAAAGGAGAAAATAAATAATTCTTCGTGTAATTTCTGGCTCGTACATACATTATTCTCAATGATACTTCTTTGAAAAGATTTCCGGCAAATCTTTAGAAATTGACATTTCATTGTTCCTGAAGGAAATTTTGAAGCATCTAAATGGTAATTTTAGTGCAAAACACATTCTGTGAACTGCTTTTATGCTGAAATCTGAACGTTTTAAACCTTTTCCCATGCTGGGTAGTGAGAAAGATCTCTTTATATTAATTCGGACTTCATAGATATCACATGGTAGGAATACATTCCAAAAGCTAAGATACAAGATTACCCTCTAACCATAGAACAAACCATCAGGAATTTTAATCAAGACAATATCCAATAATGACTGAATGTTTTTGGAGGCGATCCAGAATACACATTTGGGAATTTTAATCTTGACTGCCTTTGAATTTTGTAAAAAATATTTTTAAAGTTTGGGGAATATGCCACTCCAGCTGATTCCAGAAATGAGCCATCTAAGGTATTAAAGTGTTTCATCTGTTCAGACATTGAATATTGCAAATCTGTTTCAGTAATTCATACCAGATAAGTTTGCAATGAATGGTCCTAAGTGAAGAAACTTGTTTCCCTTAAAGTAGGAGAACAAGTCAGAAATGGAAGAAAATATAACTGAGCCAAACTATTTTTAAAAATCTTCCTCGTATTTCACAAAATATAAGGCAGCTGATTTTCTTAACTTCTCATCAGCTAATTTAAAATTATTGAAACTGTGCTGTTTGCAGCACTGTGACAAACTGAGATTTCTTACACTCTGTATGTGTTTCCACATTTGTATAGATTCGTGTGTGTGTCTGAATATTTCCTATGATTGAAGTGTCCAGAAAATTTCAATCACTGTTTTGCAGAAGGATCGTGTTGTCTTCAAAATATATGTGTTGGTATATCATGACTTTAACGTTCCAATCCGCATGTGCTGTGTTTTGTTTGGGTTTTGTCCACCTGAAGCAGATTCCAACAGGCTTTGCTGAGTTCTCTAAAATGCTATTGCATGACTGCCAACTTTGACAGTACTAAACTATACATATTATCATAAAATTATTGGTTTATCTGTCCCACAACTTCCATTTAGAGTAATTTTATATGCAGCCAATTTAAAATAATTAGAGAAAATGAATCCATCTAAATTGCTCATTTTAAGCTTGCAGGAGGTCTCATTTGAAATATCAATATCAATGAGAGACGAGATTTTAGCAGAAGGGGATTAAGGCTTCTTAGAATCAACAAGAATGGGTATTTTAGAGAGCAGTTAATCTTCGCTTTCTAGGAAGAACCCACTTTCAGCTATTTTGGGACATGGTTATGACGCTAACTAGTATTTTAGTAGAAAAAAATGGCAAATGTATTCCTACTTTTGTTCTTTTTCTGCATTAATATAAATTCCCATTCCTTTGTTTTCTCCTTGTTGCCAATAGCACAACTCAATCTTCTCTGTGCAGTGAAAGTTTAAAAGCCTAATTCTGTAAGTCATAAAACAAACTAAGCACAGAAAGGAATTTACAGTATGTTAAAAGAATAGGAGAAGAGGCTAATAGAGTTGTATACATTTCAAGGATAGATATAATCAAGTGTGTACAATATAAAGCAGAAGGTTCATAATGATTGAAAAAGGAGAAGGGAAAAAAAAGCTATTTTGTAGTAGCTGCATGAACTCTGGCTGAACCTTGCTATTTGGCAGCCTCCAGTAAGGACAGCCTAAGATGAGGCATTAGGGTTTGAATCTGAGAAGCTGACATCAAGCAGACAGCAAGACATGATATCTTATTTTCCTGAGCTATGCTGACACAAATTGAACTCCACTTATTATTTTCTTATGCCAGTAAAGTTGCGTTTGGCATTTAAGCATTTTGCTTGCAGATGTTGGAGTGCTGGTTGTCTTAATTTAAATAATTTGCAGATTGTTTGGTAGTATTAAGAGATAGAAACTCATTCTTCATATGAGTCCAATTTTATAAGCTTTATTTTTTTTCTTTGACCTTGTGCAAGGTAAGAATTTGATATTAAATCCAAGTAGCCCAAGGGTACAAAGACAGTATTTTGTGTTATTCAAAAGTGGGAGTGGAGAAAACTTGCTTTGAGCTGTTTAACTGATAGAAACAGGAAGAAAATATGAAAATTCTTCAAAATTATTCAAGCTAAAGAAAATGAGGGTGTTATTTCTTTGTCAGGCAATATAAATCATAACAATAATATACATCATATTTGAAATAGCAATTAGTTAATGCTTCTAGCATATTCCTCGTTCTTTAAGGTAGTTATATCTCAACCATAACATCTACCTCTTTTCATAAAACTAAAGAGATGGGTGCATTGTCATCATTACTTCTGTACACAGGATGCTTGAACATTTACAGTTTTGCCATACAGATGTTATACTTTCCCGTAAAGAAAAAGAAGAGGAAAAAAAATACTCCTTTCTCTTATATGCTCTGTTACTGTTATTTCCTTGTTTGCATTCATAGGCAAAATATTCTAAGAGAATACTAGTAATTTTTTGAGACGAGAATAAGATGTCAGTTTACATTACAACCCCCCAGGGTAAATGGAGAGAATTCATAAAGGTTTAGAAAAAATGTAGTGCTTTATAATGAAATGTACTTCATGTAATTTATGACTACACAGTTAGAGTGTAGTCTTTTTGTTCCATTTTTTTCCCGTGCTGCCTACAAATACTTAACAATTATCTAGGGGGAAAAAATATTTTACCACTTATTGAGAAGCAAAGTAACTTGTTTGCATTTCATTTTGCCAAAAGAGTTATCTTGGAGAAGTACATGGCCACGTTGTCAGATTATGCTGACGATCGATGGACGTGATGTTGGGACCTAAGGCAGGGGAGATCAGGGGCAGCTGTGGTGAGAGATCCACCAGTGGTGTCAACAGGGCAAGCCAGGGTGACACCCTGGCAAACAGGTGACACCGGGGTCCTCTTCACATCACTTGTTTTCTTCCCTGAAAAACTAAAAGTAATAAATTCCAGAAATGTCCAGAAAAGGCCTTGAAATCACCAACTGAAAAACATTAGGGATTATCAACAGCAGGAAAATCCAGAAGTATTTGTGACAAGAGACAATTGGGCCTGCTCTGTCTTCAATCCAAGTTAAATATCACATATGGACTGTCCATGCAAAATGATTTACCTCGATTGCAGTGAGTCACTTATGAAAAATGTGAAGACATATGTCAAATCATACTGTGTGTCTTAACTAAAGTGACATTTGAGTCGGATTTGATAGATTGCCCAGAAGGTCATTGAAAAAACTGTATGTCTTATGGACTGACTACCAGGGATTAATGAGAGCAATTAAGGATTACATAGACAATGCAGAAAAATTAAATTATTTATTTGCCTTTGTCTTCACCACAGAGGATGTTTGTGACAGACTTTCTCTTTTCTGGAAATAAGGATCAGGTACTGTCAGAGGCTGCAATAGCAACTGAAGACATACTGGAACAGAAGGAAAGAATTAGAGAACCACCAGCTATTGAAATAGGAGAGTATATTTCCAGGACTTCCAGAGGAGCTTAAGAATGAAATGGTTGAACTGCTAAAAACGCTAAAATTCAGGCTCATTAAAATCAACTACTGTGCCTGATCACCAGTGACTATCTTTAATAAGAGAGCTAGAGATGATCCTGGGAATTGAACACCAATTTCTTTTCTTAATGTCTGGGGTATTGTGAAACAAAAATAAATAAATGAGAATCATAATAGAGTAGAGACAGTGTCTATTTGGCAAGGAAAAACATACCTCCTTAACCTTTTAGAGTTTTTCAGGCACATTGTTCACAAAGAAAGGAAAAAATAATTAAAAACACCTTTGACAATGTTGTGAAGACATTATTGAGAAGTGGCCAAAGAAAAAGAGACGAAATAATTTCAAAGATCAAAGCCTGGCAGCTCATCTACGCAAGGGCTGTGAGCACTGCACAGTGGGTTACTTCTGAACTCCTTTTGTGGGTGCTCCTAATGAACAAGTTGAAAATGAGTTAAGTGATGTTTCACCAGTGCAGATCTGGATGGAGAAGGGAGGAGCTAAGCAAATTGTTCAATAAATTATTCAGTGATTTCCAGAAACCTGGAGATGTTATAACAAGGAAAGATCATTTAATGTGCTATTGGTTTAGGTAGTTATGTAGTAATTAAAACCTTGTATTTAAAGCACCAATATCAATTTAAATGTAGACTGGAAAAGCAGAGACTTGTAGCATTCACATATCCCCGGACTGGAATCAACATAAACTCACATATCATGGCTTTTATGGATTTTACTTTCCGGCAGGACTTGCTCCATGCTGTTAATGGTCAAAAGGACCTACAGCTAAAGTCAAAATAGAAACATAGAAAACAGCTGTGTTTTCTGCAGCAGAGATGAGCTTAACTGAAAACCGGCACACCAGACAGAGGCAGTTTATCTGGACAATATACAAGAAAAGTAAACTTGGTATGCAATGCATTTCTTCCAGAAAACCATAATGCATGGTCAGTGCAGGGATGCTGTGCTTCCATTTCTTTCTCTTGTATTACTTCAAGGCACGCCAAAGTAAATTAAGTTGCAGATCTATTATTAAACTCAAGTGAAATTAGCTATGGGCTTTCCTAAATTTTATTCTGTCTTTTACTTTTTTTTTTTTTTTTTTTAGCCTACATATGCTGTACTTTGCAGTCAACACTGGTCAAGCTTTCAAATATAGCATGGAGCTAATGAATTACTTCTGTATTCAGTCACTTAGACTTCATGAATCCGTCATCTCCTCCTGAAAACTGCTCTGGTCTGGATCTTTAACTAGTGTAAATTAGCACTGTGCCAAGAGAGAGCTGAGGTGATACAATACTGTACAAAAGTCAAGGACCCAGCACTGTATTTCTGTGGCACTGTTGCTACAGTGCCTTTTATAAGTGTTACAGATCGTAAGGATTATATGAGGTAGAAAATCTACAAAAAGGAATTTAAAATTTTCCTCTTATTTGTGAAAGTTTCCCCCTTTGTTGTCAAAGCTATTAATCTAAGACAGCGCCCTGTGAAAAGTGTAGTTTGGGTAATGCTAATTTATTTTATGTGCTTTATGCTTATACTTTAGGAAATAATAGGAAAAATATAGAGACTGAAATACGTTTTGGGTATTTTGCTAGCATATTCTGTGTTTCTAAAATTTTATTATCAACCTCCTTTCTACTTTTCCAGTAACAAGACTGCTTCAAGCCATAGGCTTTTATTCTTTGGAAGCCTTTTTCAGCAATTTGCAGTTCTCCAGGCGATGAATTTAGGCTGCATCTTTGCTGTACCCCTCGGGTGTAACACACCAAGCACAAAACCATAGCAATGCTAGTAGAGAGTCAGCCAAGAAAAACAGAAATACAGCAGGAAGGAAGCAAATAGAAAACCCTCGTGTATCTTGTCCTTGCCTTTAGGCAAAGATACTGCAAGCTGCTCTGATACCTCCAAGACAGCGTGTCTGAAATATCTCGTGAAGGGCTGTGCTCAAGCCTTGTATCTGTTTTCTAAAATTTATAAATATCATTAAAAATCAAGGATATTTAATTGCTGAGTACCTCAGCTGGTTAGAGCGTGCTGTTAATAGCACCAGGGTTGTGGGTTTGATGCCTGTATGGGCCATTCACTTAAGAGCTCGACTTGATGATTCTTGTGGGTCCCTTCCAATGCAGAATATTCTGTGATTCTGTGATTTTGCTTCAAGTGATTCCCCTGGTGTATAAGAACTTGGGATTTGTACTTCTGGAGTTGCGTGTTACGGTTTCTCTGAAAGCCAAGCCGAGTTCCTGCCCTGTGAAAGCCCCCATGCAGGAGGCTGCTGCAGGCAGCCCCCTTCTCCCGTCCTCCCATTCCATCCCCAGGCGTTGCTGCCCTCCCACTGCACATTTTGTCCATGTTACAGCTTGTACATGGTCCAAGACATAAAACAATCTCTGACATCTTGCTGTACTGTTCCTTGAGGATCATAATCTCCAAAACCAATATTCCTAGAGAATGTATTTTCCCACCCTGGTTGTCACCTGCTGCAACCCCAGCATTAACATGAATGTCAGGCATCTTTGCGGTAGGGAGGAATGGGAGGGTGGGGTACAAAAGGGACAGACCTCTGCCAGAGAGATGTGTGGTTTTTTGAAGGCTTAAGGAAACTGAATATTGGGATCACTTTCCTCCCAGGTTTCTTCACGCAGTTAATAAGCTGGAGGGGAATATTAATATTAGTAAAAGAGCATTGCTTCAGGGAGGGAACTGGAAATTTTAATAGCTATTGGTCCAAATTCTCTCTCACTGGACTCCACAGACATTACTAAATTTAATCCAGAGAGGAATTTGGCCCACTGGGTTTAATTTAAGTATGTAATATGATGCAGTGTTGGGAAGAAAAACACATCTTTTTGGTGAATGTATTTTTGGGATATTTCTGCTAAGTTCAGAGAGTTTGAAGCTCATTTTTGTTCACAGTAATGTGACCACAGCTAGAATGTCATGCTGTGTTTTGGTTTCAACAATTACAGAAAAGGCAGAATGGAACCAGAGAATGAAAAGAAGGGACACAAGCAGATGATGAGAGAGCTGAGGATCCATCCTGTAAGGAGATCCTCAGAGAATTTGGGGAATTGAATCTGTGCCTTTTACAGGAGAGGTGGCAAAGAGGGCACACATCCACACTGTAAGTGTTATGCTGACATTAAAGTGAAACAACAGCATAAAAGCATCAAGACAAGGAATTAGAGGACAGATAAAACTCTAATTTTATGTAAAAACTATGGAGCAGAAAAATTTGATGGAGGTTGAGTTCCATAAACCTTAGTTGCAATGAGAGTCTCTTGATACTCAAGCCAGAATTAAGCAAAGGGGAATCTGAACAGGACACTGTTCCTCAGTGTGTAGTATTTCCAAGTGAAATTTAGCAGGTGTTTCTTTTTTTCCTGTTGGACTATATTCCATCAACCTTATTCAGACAAATAATCTCCCTCAAATCAGTGGGACAGCCTTTGTGAAAAGGCAGAATTATTTATTCTACTGGTGGCACAGAGCTTTCCTGATATATAATGGCAAAGAAACAGAGGATTTATGGCTGTAATATCATCTGACTTCTGTATCCAAAATTTGAAACATGAAGGATAAAATATGCTTTCTCTGTTGGAGAAAAAAGGCAGAGGAATTACTTTCTTGGCATATACGTTAGAAATGGCAGGACTGGTGAGATTATATCTGTTATCTTCAAAATTGCTTTAAACCAGAAGCTTGGGTAACAAAGGACAGAAGTTACTTTCATATTAGCATATATGTCATGTTTAATCAATCAAAAGAGAACTGTAATTACTTTACTCTCTTCTTAGCTAACTTTAAAGAAAGGAAGTCATGAACCTATAAAGTAAATGTCATCCTGTTTAGATAGTTATAGTTTTATAGGTAATTTGTTGCAGATTTTATGCAGATAATTTATAATTATTTCCTTTCATGCTCATCTTTTAGACTGGAGTCCAATTTTAACACAAACATAAGGACTGCAGATGCAGAGAAAGTATCAATGAAACTACCTAATTTTTTTCCCCCAAATTTGGTGCACACACTTACAAGTTTATCAGCCACTGTACAGCTACTGAACTTGCCAGTAGTTGAGCTGTATATGCAATATCAAAGTGAAAAATCAAGTGGTGGTAATAATTAGTAGCCTTGGTTACATGACCTATGACTTTCACAAGGCACTTGCATGAGAAGGAATTAATTTCTTCTCTCAGCCTGAACCCTTGGTATCGCTTTGTGCTGGAGACTTTACAATAGGTGGTTTCCAGCCCATCATGCTGCTTCTGAGAAGGAAACAAATTGCAGAGTCAGTTGAGCAGGGAACTTTAAATTGGCAAATGTGTTGAACTGCACATGCAGCAGCAAGATGACTGTGTTTGAAAATAGTCTCAAATTGCCACAGCTGCTTGACTTTAGCATGTTTTCCACCACAAAATAGTCTGCATTTTCTGCTTCATGGATAAAACCCCTATGTTGGAAAAACTCTGAAGTAGTCCTGGGAAGCAAAACAGAAAGTGTATACAAGACAAGATTTGTTACAATTGCTTGCTGGTGTCACAAGATAATTTCGTTTTCTTTTGTTCTTTAGAAACCTTTTACAGATTTGAGAGGTAGAAAACTAGTATTCCTAAATATTTTTAAATGTTAAGCCAAAATGTGGATTTGATTTGTTACAAGTATTGGCAGTCTGACTGTTGACCGTCCTTTCTCTTCAAACCTACAATAAATTCTAGAAAAAAAAATCTATAATTTCATCACTCACCAAACTGGAATGATTAAAACATGCACCAGGGAAATGCTCCCCAGCCAGGAGAGATATTGATTAGGCTCTAAAGCATTGCATGTTCTTTGCTTCGCTGAGACCTCAAGCACAGCCATCCCACGGAGGGCTGGGTAATGGCATGGGTGATTCAGAGCTGGCTTTCTCTTTTCAGTCACACAACACAAACGATCAGACTGGTTAGGTCAAAGGTAGCACCCAAGCAGTGGTACGGTTAGCACTGTCCACGTGCCTGTGCCTACTTGGCCTAAAGAGCTAAATAACCATTTACATCTGGATTGATTAGCAAAACCTTTGACACGAGTCTGGAGCGAGGCTTAAGCTTCTACTTCTGGATCCAGAGGGAAAAAATGCTTAACGAGCTTTAACCTCTCTGCAACAGCTCCCTTCAGGCTGTTATGAAACATGAATTCATCTGACCTCTTCAAGGTCTGTTTATATCTTCCTGTCTGGGAGATCCAGTCATTCCTTCCTTCAGCCTGCCGCAGACAAATGAATATCTCATGGTACTGTCATATAAAAAGCTACTTAAAACATTTCAAAGCCAAAAGGGCTGCTAGTTTATACTCTTTGAAAAATCAACACAGTGTCTAAACAGCTCCATAATACACAAGGCTGCAACCGCTTGGATTTATTTCTTTCCAGCTCTGGGGTTTTTTCATTCTTTTTGACCAATATGTTATCTGAGTTCACGGTATATTTCATTTCTATGGTATTAAGGATTAACTTGTCCAGCCAGAGGATGCTTCAGCTGCATGTCCAATTCATTACATTATGGGATTGATTTGTCAAAAATATTAAGCACTCTAAAGTCCAAGAGTAGCACAGGATACCTGAGAGTCCAACAAACGTGTGCCAGAAGTCTGGTAGCCAAACACAGGAAACCAGCATTGGCAACACAGGAAAAGGTCATGGCATATGCTGGATGGGAAAGGAGAAGTGTTGGATCTATGTTGCCTTTAACATGAGGATAACAAACAGGAGTAAAGGCAGAGGGTGAGATAGAGACAAAAGGCAGGAGCACAGCAGAGTAAGAGTGTGAATGTGCAGGGAGGTCCTTCCTTTCCCACCCCTGAGGGTAAATCATTCTGGTATAGTCTAGGCTGAGTAACTAAGAATTCCAATGAAAACAGTTTGGTAATTAATGGGACAGTGTAATGAATAACTCTACACATTACTAAGACAGGATTGTTAAATTATAAGTAGTCCAAATCCCAAATTCTGGAAGGCTGGAAGAAAGAGTGAAGCTGATTGAGGTTAGGAAAGTGTGAGAAGATGGGAGCAGTTGTGGACAAACCACAAGAAGGTGTGAGATAAAAACAGGTCGCAAACAAGAAAGGATAAAGAGTTGAGAAGGAGCAAAGAAAAAGAAGGGAAGAAAAGAGAAGTTGTCAAAATAAAACAGAGAGACATGGAAAGAAGAAGGAGGGTGAGAGCTCTAGATGATGGGGAAGGAGGAGATACAAGTAAAGCAATAAATGTCTGGTGGAGCCATCCCCTGGGGCCTCCTGACTGCTCCCAGACTGCTCTGCCACCCCAACTGCAGGCAGTCTGTGTCTACAGAGCTGTCCTAATTTTTTATCCTTTTTCTATCAACAGTGTATCAACAGTGCTAAAGAGTACTCGGACTCTTCAGAAAGCTAGAAAATTCAAGGCAAAACAAAGTTTGAGGGGAAAAAAAGGAGTTAAAAAAGAGCTAATTCAATTAATAGCAAGAATTACTAAATAACCAAGGATTCTGAAGTCATACAAATTCTTAAGAGCCAAACATGCAAAGAAAGCCCATGGTGACTACTTATAGATTCAGCATAACCCCACATATATATTTGACTCAGGGACAGTGACATCATTTTCACCTTGAATCTTATTTATATGTAGCAACAGTCTCTTGTTAAAATCTAAGTTGTACAACCTTAAAACAAGCCTATTGACTTTAACTTGGGGATTATGATACATGCTTTGTGCAGGTCGTCACAACAAAAGAAGCATTGAGTACAGAAAGTACATTAATTTTTTTTTTCTTTTTTCCTTTTTTTTTTTTTTGTTTCAGATTGTGCTATTTTGACTAGGATAACCTATTGAATTCTTCTACCATTTTACCTCTTTCCCCCCTATAAATCTATACATTTTTATATTTTCTATAATTTCTTTGGGGGCTGTTTCCTTTGTAACATATGAGAATATTTTAATTTGGTTTTCTCTCCATTCCAATCATTTGGGGTTAAATTTTCTCTAATAGCCTAATCCCAGTCCAAATAAGTTTAATGAGAAAACTCCAATGTGATAAAATGGAACCACATTTTCCCTCTTAAGCCTGCACAGCAGACTTTTCTGGCATAATTGTGTCGTTCAAGGGTAGAATGAGGTGTGATCCGTGGCTGGCACAAGCAAAAGCTTTCAGTGTCATTGCAGGTAAACTGGCAAAAGCACCCTATTGCCATTTCCATCCTACTTTGTTTGGCAAGCCTGAGAAAAGTTATAACATCAACAATAGAGTTTTGTTGCCACGAGTTGCTTTTCCAGTACAATGGAAGGATATTCCTATTCCAGAAAGACCTTCCAAGTGTAGGCCTGGACTGAATTAGGCTGGTTTAAATTGAGCCTAATTCCGCCACAGTGGCGCAGCAAAGGTCGCGTTCAGTCCTGGTGCCAGCCGGGGAGCTGGAGGGTTGGCTGGAGGAAAGGCTGCTGCTGTCCCTGTGCTCTCAGAGAGAGAAAAAGTCCTCTGCCCTCTGTGCAGGCTGTTGCATCTCCCGCTCAAGGAGATGTGGTGTTCCCAAGCAGCCATATTCCCAAAGTCAGAGCCAAGGCATTCCAAGAGACAACCTCTCACAGGCATGCCTGTCTCACGTGC
This sequence comes from Dasyornis broadbenti, assembly GCA_013397935.1. NCBI lineage: Eukaryota > Metazoa > Chordata > Aves > Passeriformes > Dasyornithidae > Dasyornis > Dasyornis broadbenti. The sequence goes on from VZRN01000521.1 coordinate 1,359,174, forward strand.
TTTCTGTTATGCCTCTTTCCTTTGATCTCCTCTGCCTGCAACAGAGAAGGAGATCAAAGAAAAGCTGAGCTCTGCCTCTTATCTCTGCACTCCTGCGTCTTTTCTTTCCTTTTTTCATTTCTGACAATTGCAGGGGAAGTGAGACACGGAGGCAGCTCCGCTTTACCAACTCCAGCCTCCTCCAGCCCCAGCCCTGAGCTGAAAGGAGGCTTTTGCCACTGTTGCCTGAAGCAGCTGACCTCTGAAAAATGCCAGAGGAGGCAAAAGTGAAGTTTCTTGGTTTAGCTTCACAGAAGCAGTATCTTGTTTCCTATCAAAGATATCAGGGTGCGAGAAAGCATTTAATAATGCTGTAGGCAGTTCCTTCTGAAGAGTCAATTGTACCCCTAAAAAGCCCCAGCAATTTCGTTGAGTGTGAAACGTGTTTTTTCTAGAATAATGAAAGAATTTCTGAGCTGATGGTATTACACTTGAGAAAAAGTAGAAAATGCAGCCATGCTGAAGAGCAGCTGTTCTGTGACAGCTGGAGGAGACCTAACCAAAGCCAAATCAGTTCAGATTTATCAGTGTCAACAGTGTTTTGCCATTAACTCTTCTGTTTTACACATCTTTTCATATGTCTTTTCTCATTAGCCACATGGAAGAGGAAGAGATATTATTATAACATTCCTACCTAGATGGTCTGAATCTTTCCAAATGCCCATTATCCATAACTTCCGAGTGAAAGAAAGTAATCTGGAACTTCAAAGAAAAAGTTGTAGGACTTGTTTTCTGTTTTGAGGTTCTGTATGCTCACAGGACTATTCCTCTCTCCAGTTTTCCCAGAGAATGTGTTGGAAGCAAACCTGGTTGCCCTCACTTCCTGAGCTTCAAGTTATAGCATGGGGCAGTCCCAAGGACACAAACTGGAATTCTGCTGGGAGGAGAGAAGCGGGAGCACTCCAATCACTAATTGCAGTTACAGCCCAGGGCTGGTGGACATTCAGCTCACAGCAATGGTAAAAAAGAAACCCTTGCAGTCACCTGGTGTTCACTGGCAACCGTGTTGCTCTCTGCAGACCTGCTCCTGTTGCATCACAATGCTTACAACGATGGCTCAGAGCCCCAGCACATTTTATCTGAGAGGCTCAGTTCCTCCTCTGTGGCAGAGCATCATTTCTGAATATGTCAGCTTCTTTCTGAATTTGCTGGACTCTGCATTTTAATATTAATGACTGATCTCACTTTGGGTTTTTTTAATGCTTCTGGGTTCATTAGGTCAAATTCAGGATCAAGAGCTGCTTAAAAATACACTTTTTTTAGGAATAAATTAACCAGCACATTAAAAAAAAAAAATCAAACCACATTATTTTATGCCAGTGAAGAATCCAAAACAAAACTCCAACACCTTTACAACCACATGAATAAGCTTTTAAAATATGACTGCTTGTTGGAGAGCTGGTATGCACACATTAACAGATTTTTTTTCTCTCTCCAGCGTAATGCTTTCATATTTTCAGTGGCAAATGAACTGAGACTTAAAATGAATGAGCTGTTTAAGAGTAACATGCATCCCCTTGCACCTGCATGTGTTGCTGACTACCAGCGGAGCTCTGTAGCCAGAGTTTCAGTAGCTCTGATTCTTGTACCATGATTATTTTCTTTAGTAATGCATTTAAAAATCACTAGCAGCCTACCAAGGCTGCCACTCAGCATAGCAATTCCTGCTAAACCTGAGACATACTTGTTTATCTATTTCACTGCTCTTCAGAGCAAACAAGCATCATGTGTAATTCTACCAATCTTATTTATCTTGATTTATGTGATTATGCATATGGTGCTAATTCTTGCCTTCAGCTGTGTTTGTTCAAATTACACACCCTTCCCTTAAAAATGCTATTGTACTTCTGGAGATTGATCTCTTTAATTCCATGTTTACATCCATTTTCATGCTGTTCAGTTGACTTCCTTTTTATATTTCTAGAGCAGGAGTACTTGCTATAGAAGGCATGAGGCATATACACACGCCTTGAATCTATCTTGCTATCACTGTCTGTCTTTTAATACTCTTCCTGAATTTTTTAATCTGAAATATGAATAACAATTTAATGCCTTCTGGAGGGGCAGAAGGGCTTCCATAAAAAATATCATATTATATGAGTTGCATGGCAAAAGGATTTGTGATTTGAATTATTACTGAACCTTGCTGAGTATCCTTTCACAATCATTTGCATTTATAGTGCTATAGGAATAGGGTCTTTATGTAGCAGCTATGGCATCAGAACCCTGTGGTTTCAGCTGTGGGCTGTGGAAGTCAGAATGCTGGACTAATTCACCCTGAGAACATTAGGGAGCGATCCTCAAAAACATAATGGCAGCCCCTATCAGTCTATTTTTTCTCATTCAAAGATAAAGTCATGTTTCTTCTTGACACCTGCCAGGAGTTTGCTGACCAGGTATAAAAGTCAGCCCTCACTGGTTCAACCCTTCAGTCAGCTTTATTCTCTGTCTAAGCTTGTACACAGCCAGGATGGCTGTGAGTGTTATGCTTGAGTTTTAGTCTCTCGGGAAATAAAATATTTGTGGTCTAATTTCAAGAACGGCTGGGATGATGAGTCCTCTGCTTCCCTTCTAAATTCTCCACAGTCCTGTGTGTTCAATCTGCACTTAATTCAGCTCCTGAGGGTTTCAGTGACAAAACTCTTGGAGCTTGTGAAGGTAGACATCCACAATTGCCTCATTGTTTCCAGTGGAGATAGGTGCTCAGATGATTGCCCTATGGAGTAATTCCAACTCCACCCTTTTTCACCTCCCCTCTCTCTATCCAGTAACCATGTTGGCATCTTAGCTGTGTTTCTGCACTTACAACTTATGTTCAAAGACTTATTTTCCATTTCTTTTAAGATCTTTCAGTGCCACTGCATTCTTTGAGATTTTCTGTTGGTGATCCAGGCTTTTTGTTCCTGTGCATACAGCTAGTGTCGGATTTACTGGAATGCGTGTCGTTTAAGTAACCCAGCCCCGTGTGGCACAAACATTCTTGTATTCTCTGTTGTGAACCAGACCTCTGGCCAGTTACACCATTCTTAATGAAGTTAACAGGAAAGATCTCCAGTTCCTCAACTGGAAGGTGCTGGTGTGTACCTTGATAATATTTGTAGACCATTAGAAGAAAGGAAAATCAGGGCAGGGAACCAGCAGTTTGTTAATGGTCATCTGAACCAGTAGTCAGATTTTTTGGATAAAAATTAAAAACTGGAAACTTTTGACTCAGCTCTTTTTTTTTTTCCCAACAGTCATTTTTCTCACATTTCTTTTCACTTATTTTGATTAAATACTTAGTTATACACCCCTTTTTAATTGCAAATGAGATAAATTGGAAAGTTGTTAGTAATCCCAACAATTAATAACATTGCTGAAGAAAAGGCTTTTTCATCCTCCATGGAAACATCCCCAGAAGATGTTAATTGCACATTTATAGGGACTTTTAGAGGACCTGCCCATTACTGATCCTTGGCCTGTTTAATATGGCCACCTTGGTATAGGCTATATGAGCAGATCCTTTTTCCTAAATTAGAATGCAAGGGAGGACCCTATCAGTTTAGCCTCAGTGAAATAGATAATTACTTTCTTTTTAACATTTCTTGGGTTGTCTCATGGATCCATCTTGTTGTGTGCTGTTGCAGTAAGATCCATTTTGCTTGCAAAAATTCTTGGAGCTCACTTTACTGTTGGGGCCAAGGTAGGAGAGAGAAGATATGATGTGAGTGTCTCCTGCACAGCTGGCAGCCTGATCCCCAGGAAAGGCACCAGCCACTTTAACTCTTCCCACACCCCACTTTTTGTCAATAGAAAAGAAAGCTGCAAGAGGCAGAATCTATCCTCCAACCCTGCTCTTTCCTGTTTTCTCCTTCTTTCCTTCTACTCTGTCTGTAAAATGCCAGTGTTCTAGGAGAGGTATCTCTTTTGCTGATGTGCTAGAAGGAAGAGCTGTTGGTTTGTTGGGTTTGATGAAGGAGACAGAAGATTGCTTTCGTCTCTGCTCTTCTTCCACCAGACTATTTGTGGGGCAAATCTCCCTCAGGGAAACCATGAAAGGGCTCCATGTTGTGAGCATCACGTTTGCAGCTTTACTCTCAGGAGCAGCCCAGCTGAAGCCAGCGCAGGCAGAACTCACGCACACGTGAGCGTTCGCAGGATGGGGCAGGATAAAGACAGAAAGCAGACAAAGTCAAGGGGAGCGAGTTAGATGTACAAGCGCAGTGGTCAGGGTGATGATAGGCACACATGTTGTTAGTTCCTCTCCCCCTCCCTCCTGCCAACCACTAAAACAAGCAACATGTGATAGGAGGAGGAGAGGGGTGAAAATCCGAAACTGTACTTGAAAAAAATCCCACCCATCTGTAATAGATACATATTTCATAGGTCTTGTTTAGGCTTCATTTACACTCTTGGAATTAATTTCTCTCTGTTACAGAGCCCTGTGGTCCACTCCTGCTCCTTTCCAGCACAGTGGAGGGAGGTGGCGATAACCTGAACCGCAGAGCACTGCAGTCTCCTCATTTAGGGAGGGAGAAATATTTCTTTTGGCAAGCAGAGGTGCGCCTGTGCTCCAAGGTCTTAGGTGTACTTAGTGAGGATGGATAAGTAGTGATGACTACATTTGAATTTCATGAGATAGCTCAACTTTCCAGTAGGTGTTTCTCAGATTTGAAGCAAAAGCAAGTATGTTTTCAATTTCCTGTGAAAATTAATTCTGAAAAAGATCAGTTTTAGTCAATTTGCATTTCATAATTTTGATTTAACAATTTTATTTTGCTTCCTACATCATATGTAAAGCTTTCCAGAAGCATATTACTGGCATGCTACATCTGGTATAGTATCATTAAAATCTTCCTTTTTTTAATATCTCAGTTATTCCTAAAGGATATTTATTTTCACTACTGATAAAAAACAACTTCGTCTCCCTTCCTAGATCAAACGCTCTCTTGTTTTGTAACAAGACATTATAAGAATGTGTATTGAGTTCACAAATAAGTGAAGTTTCTCTTTACACCTAAAGAGCATAGTTTTAGTACTCAATTTTGCGGGGTGAGGGAACATTTAAATTTTAATAGCTTTATTCTGAAACAAGGCTTCAAGCACAGATGTAAATAATTCAGCACTGGAAAGCCTACGATATGCTGCAATAGTTCCTTGTGTGCCTAGAATTCGTATAGGTAGACATGAAAGCAGATATTAAGCTCCTCTACCCACAGCGGTGTCACCATGAGGCTGAGCAGTTGTAGGTGAGCCACGGAAATTCCCTGTCTGGTTGTCTGTAAAATGGGGATAAGCTATTCATTTCTCTGGAATGCTGTGATCCTCAAATAACGGATGATGTGAACATCTCTGCTGAAATACTGCATCATTAATTTTCTGTTGCTCTTTTGCCAACATTTGAAGACATTTAGATCTATGATGGTTCAGCCTTTAAAGCTACCAGCAGTACTGCAATAACTGTTTTCAATTTTTTTAAAAAAAATCTTCTTTCCTAACCTCTTTCTAAACATTTGCACGTTGAGCCTCAAATGCATTCTTACAGAAACAATTGGTTATGTTTCCTGTGCTTTGCTTCTTGAACGTGAGACCATATTCAATAATTAATTCAAACCCAAGAAGAGTTTTCAATCCCTTCTGTTTTTTGGAAGCAGGTTCCTGGATGTCGTTGCACTGTGACATGTTGACCAGGAGTCTCAGCTGCCCTGTAACTCACCCACGCAACATCAGCCTTGATCCTCTTGAGAAAATAAAGCAGAAATCAGAACTGGAAGCCTTTGGCAATAGTTTTGTGCAAAAGGGAGTATACAGTGAGCACAATTCTTGAATTGCTGGGTTTCTACAGCCCTTGCTCCAGGTGTTAGGCATTCATTTCAATCTGAAATTACATTAAAAGCAATTCTTAGAGACTTGGTGAACTTTTTCCTTCTATCAATAAAGAGTAAAATTCAGGTGATCAGATGTTGCTCATAAAAATTAAAGCAGTTTTAAACACATTTTTAAATGGACATGTTTATCTACTTTTTGTACAGATAACACTCTAATAAGCTGCAAGGGTTTCCTATGAGCACAGCTCTTCACACAGCCGAGCAGTGGGCAAATATTAATGAAACACATCATCCCAGGAATGTCCATATTATCACTTTGTTTTAAAAGCTGTCCACAGTAATGAGCTCAACATAACCTTTTGCCCCTCCGATTTCTACAGAGTGATCCACCTGGCAAAGAGTTAAGTCCAGGCCATAACTGCACAACACAGCCTGTAAGCGTCAGCATCTTTTCCTTGCAAACTCTGTGTGCGTGTGCATGTGCGTGTGTGTGTCTGAGCCCGTGTTTTAAAGACTTTGCCTAATCACACCTCACTTATTTGTAAGTAGAACATGTGGTTTAACTTTGCACCCACTTTTCTACTAGGAGACTAAATGTTAACACCCAGGGGCACCTGTCTTAGATTAGTGAATAGTTTACTACAAATGATGGGACCAAACTGATGGGATTGTGCTTGGTTCAGAAGCACAAAATTGAGTCAAACAGGCTTTTGTCTTTCTTTCTTTATTTATTTATTTCATAGTACAGAAGATGACACTAAAAACAAAGGGAAAATGTGTCTATAATGCTGTAGTTAAAAAACATCTGACAAGTTTTGCTGACATGTTTTCTGTGTGGAAGGACCTGAAAATCTCATGTCCACTTGACAAGAGCATTTTTGTCATTCCACAGTGGCAAAACAAGTGCAAAATGTGAAGTGGTCTGCACATATGGCCTTAGAGGGCACTGAGGTTTGGTGAGGGTCAACTTGTTTTGGATCTGGGTAAATTTCATGGTCTCAGCTGTCCAGATGATTTGCAGAGGACACCAATATACTGAAGCAACCTGCTGTGAATCTTCATCCAAACAGGTTAATGCATGGCAGGCACCCTGTATGGTTCTCAACAGCTCCACAAAAATAAAACAAACTTTCACCAGCACTAGCTACTTTGAGCTTTCCTCTCCTTATCTTCTCATTGACTGGATATAAATTACATGATTCTCTAATGATCATCTAAAACTCTCTTCCTCCATAAATATCAATTAATTCTCAGCACTGTTGTCAAGGAAAGAGTTATATTTTTATGGATACTGTGTTTCTTAGATTCTAAATTAACTATCGAAATACTTAGGTGCAGCCATGATTGAATTTCTTTTTTTTTTACAAATGTAATATTAAAGAGGCAATAATAGATTTATTTTTTAATGCTTTCCACCACTGCCCAAATACACACACATGTATTCACAGTAACACACACATGAACGCACACATATGTACATTATTACTTTACACTTAGACTGTTGACTCCCTTTTATCTCTGTATGTGTCTATTATATTGCGTTCTCTTGTTTGTCATCAACCTCTGCTTATCAATGACCCTCTTTGTCTGATTAGTGTTGTGAGCTGCTTTGGAGTAAATACATGGAAGGGGGGAATAAAAGTGGAATTAACATAGATCAGTTGGTTGCTTTTCCATATCCCTTCATATTGTCTGTTGCTCTCCCCACTGAACCTTTCTACTTTCCCAGGGTATTTTTGTGGTGTCAAATACTGCAACAAGGCTTTGTCATTTCTTTGGAATGCACACTGCATGGTTGCTGTAATATTGTTGCTCTCATGTTTTCAAACCTCTATTTTAGATGTCTTTGCTGACACAAATTGGAGTAATTTAAGAGGCAACTTACAAATAACTTATTTCTCCGTATTTTATGATGATCCCTTAATTGCTGATTCACAGACATGAATGGAGCAGCATCATCAAACTTCTGCCCTTTTCAACCTTCCAGTCACAAGGTATTCACAGTATTTCACTTCATGTTAAAAAATTGTATATTTGGCTTTCATATTCTATTATCCAAGTACAGGCTATTTTTCTGCCAAAGGAAAGCTCAGTGTTTGATTGCAGACACACAGGAAAATAAGATGCAAAGTACCAGCACAAAATTGGACATTCAGAACCACAGGGCTGCACCTTGTACCGTTTATTATAACATGGCAATCCTGAGTGAATTCAAATATTCTGCCTTGTGTCTTGGCACAGAACAACATAGAGCTCGTGGCGACAAGCTGGCAGACACCATCCCACCGGTGCCTTTCTCCAGATAAGTGTGATTCCCAGAAGTTCCTGTCACCCATCTCTCACTGCCACTCCTCCAGCTGTCCCACTCCTTCATCACATCGCAGCAAACACTCCATGGCAGCAGCAAAGAAATGGCCTTTTATCCTAATCCTAATTCACTGTTCCTCTCTGTGCTGCAGTGCTCCTCAGGAGAAGCTGGGGTGAAGCCATTCCTTGCACACATTCCAGGCTTTCTTGCCCTGTTGAAAAATGCTGCATTGAGCTCCATAAGCAATGCACCAGTCACGGTTTGTGTCTCTGGACACGAACCTTCTCAAAAGCATATGACTGAAATGGTGCTTTATTGATTGCAGCTCTTTGATAGGAAAAAAAAAAAAGTCAAAAATAGACTATGAATGCCAATAAATACAGTATGGGAATTGTGAGTTATTAGGGACATCAGGTTTCCAGCAGATGTTTTTATCCCGTAACAGAAGCTGATTTAACAAGTCTGCTTACAGCTGGCCTTGGAGCCCCATGGAGCTGAGTCAGCAGGCCAAGCCTTGTGAGGCTGAATCTTCTCTTTCCCTTCACCATCAGCCATACAAATAAGCTTTAATGATTTGAGAGAGCCTGAATTCGTGCTCAGCACCTTAACAGAGAGAGTGTGGTGGTATCATGCAGTCGATGCTGAGAGTGGTTTTGTTGGTAAATTTAAGAAGCTGATTTCCTCCTTCTGGGGAAAGGCTCCCACTTCTTTGTGAAAACAACCCATGTGTTGAATATAGCTGGAGCTGCTTTTGCAACAAGATGCCTGCCCTGCAGCTGTGAAACCTGCAGGTGCATAAATCTCTACCATTTATGATAAAATCTGTGTCGTGAACATTTTCTTATCACAACAGATCAGGGAGAGAAGAAGAAGGGAAGGCTGAGGAAAGGCTGCTGACAGATTTGAGCTGTTTGGGCCGCTATTTAAAGAAGGCATCCGAGTCGTGCTTTCCCTGGAGCTGGTAATAATTGTGCCTTTTGCTTCCATGGGAATAGGAGGAGGCCTTTGGCTGGCAAATGTTTGCATATAGCCCAAATCAAGTCATTAGTTGCCATGTGTCCAACCTGTATTTTAAGGCCCTCCAGCTGAAAAGTCCATTTGCATATTTATCCCAGCCAGGAACATGGTAATTAAGTCTGTGGCGTTGTACACAACCCCGAGGAAAGCCTGCAATTCAATAGTTCAGAAAGACTCCTGCTGATTTCTGTGGGGCTTGGAGCAGTCACACACTCGGAGGGTGTTTACTGGATCCCAGACAATCCCAGTATTTGAAGGAATGATGAAATTAAAACTTCAAATTATCAGCACTTCTGCCATGGGAAAATACCAACTCCACCTCTTAGATCAGAGGAAAAGCATTGCAAAAGGGGTGAAGTTTGCTCTTGGATGTGCTCTCCTGGTTGCACATTAGACAAGCACACGCAGCACTCTCTGTCCCAGCTCCCAGGAAAGCTGTTCATCCCTGCCCTCAGAGGGGTGGGAGAGCAGCGACTCGGGCTTGGACCTGAATAACGCACAGGGCTGTCAGCACAGCAGGTTGGGGAAATGATTGTGCCAGAGATAAACACAAAGGCTTTGGGCTGCCATTAACAGACGATCTTGCATGAACAAACAAACAGCTGTAGCAGCAGAGGGTGCTTGAAAGGTAGATAAGACTTCCACGTGGGGGGGAAATGTCTATGGTAGGAAAAGGGCATTTAGCAGAAGTGAAAATCCTTCACTATGTTTTATGGAGGCAGGCCAGAAACAGTTCCTACATCTGGAGTTTTACTTTGCTAAAAGAGATGTAACAATCCTTTGTGCAATGCAGGGGGAAAAAAAAAAAAAACCAACAATGTGAACTGAAATTTTAACTGCATCCATGACTGCAACAGGGATTTCTTTTTTCAAAGGTCTGAATCATATTTTACTTATTTATTTATTTGGATTTGTATTTTCGGGGACAAACACTTATCTGCTGCAAATCTCCAAAGTCCTTTTGATTTCAGCGGAGGTGTACACCACCCAAGACTGTCCTCTTCCACAGCATACCTGTGAAACTTTCATCCTTCAGCAACAGCTTAATGCACCATTTGTCTGGTTTGCATCTTCTATGCAGCTGATAATTGTTTAATTTACACAAAAATATGGCAAAACCCAAGAAATATTGCAAAATATGGGAGTTGTCTTAAAAGTAAATTGCAAATATCAAGATTTTTGAAAGGTGGTTCTAACTTCAGCCAAGGTTTGTGCCCTGCAATTTCTACACCTTCTTGCAGCTCCTCGATCTCACTGGCCCTCAGATCATCTTTGCCAGCATGGGTGGGCCATGCAGGGAGGGGAGGTTTCATAGCATAATTGCATTGCTGAATGAAAAGGGGAGGGAAAAAGAGGGCCTGCAGAAAGAGAAGAAATACTGAACCAGAGGCAGCTAAGGATGCCTGAAAGAGACAAAGATGTTGGTTCTGATCCAAATTCCATTGAAGTTGATGGAAACATTTCAATGGGCCTTGGATTGGACCTCTGCAGAGAAATGAAATGGGGAAATAATGAATGGCTTTGGAGACAAACAAATTGGGAAGTGGTGGAGAGAGATGGCACGTCTGTATGGAAAAAAGTGGTCTGGCAGGGAGAAGAGGGCCTGTGCAGTTGAGAACTCAGATAGCGGCTGGCAGCTCACAGCACAGGAGCTTGGCATTGACCTGAAAATACTGAGAGAGAGATTTGTTTGCTTGGGGTTTGTAGAGTGTGGCAGCAAACAAGGCCCAGAAATGCAAGAGGGAAGAGCGCCTGGCTGGCTGACTGGAAAACAGAGCTGGGGATTCCAGCCACAGGGATCCATCCCAGGGGATTTCCCTTGCCCCTGTCCATTTCTTCCTGATCCTAGCCAGGAGTTTGTTTTTAGCATTGGAATATCTTACCCTGAAAAAAAATGTATTTCAGGCAGGTTCTGGTGTAACAAACTGTGGATGTGACCTAATAAATTCTCAACTGCTGGGCAAAACATCTAGGGCATTTTTTAAAATAAAAAATAAAAATACATAATGATTCACCATGTAACAGTTAAATTCAGATTGTATTCCAGAGTTAAACCGAACCAGCCTCACAACCTGCTTCCTCCCCCTGGCAGAAAATCCTTTGCCTAAGGTTTCTGGGAAATGGGAACATATAGGAAAAAAACCACAACAAACAGAAGTATGAACTTAATTACCAATACTATGCTCCAGCCTCAAAGGGGAAGAAGAAAGATAATTGCTTAGGGTCTCTGAGTGGAATCCTGTCCCAATGGCCGAGACAACAACCAGTCTAGCCAGCATCTCAATGACAGGAGAGCAACGTGCAGCGTGTTTTCTTGTGTCAGTGATTCTGCATAGAGTCATAACAGGTAAGTGAAACGGTAATTAAAAACTAAAGCAAGCGCTGGCCAGAGGTGAGAACAGGTGGCATGGGGAGGGGGCAGCAATTTGTTGAGTATAAAAGGGAAAGATAAAAATGTACAGCAACAATAAAAGCAACATTCTCGTGGGGAATTTTTGCAGACAGGTGCAGACAGAGAAATAAGAATCTGAAACGGAAAGGTGGAGGGTTTTTTCCCCAACCTGCATAAAAGAGTCTGGACAATATGTGGCAGTCCAGGAAATGCTAAGAGATTGTTAGATAAAGCAAAATGTCCTGTGGGAATACAGATTTGAAATGGCAAACGTGCTTGCAAGGGATAAGTGTGAGCTTTTGAGAATGAACGGCCACAACAAGGAGGAGAGGATATGGTCCTTTCTGGGGGATAAGGGCTGTCAGGGATCCCAGAGTGCTGCCTGTCAGGAGCACGTGTGCTGCTCATGGCTGAGCCAGGGCAATGTCCAGCTGCTGGTGGTGGCAGCCATGGGACCATCCTGCTTGCTGTCCATGTGATGGTGGTTCAGTTCAGGAACATGAGAGGGGAGACAAAAGCTTGTTCTGACTCATGGACCTCTCCAATAGTGGAGGTTTGAGGCAGCATCTCCCATGAGCAGTGGGGAAATGGGCTCGAGGGTGACCTTAGCTGCAAACAGAAAAATGATTTGGACAGAAAAATCTTTTAGCGATAGCAGAGTCTCTTTGGTCATGTGCTTGTTTGGTTTTGGTAAATGGACACGCAGCATCTCTAAAATATTTTATTGGTGTTACAGATGGCTGTCCTAACAGATGTATGCCCTCCTATTAGCTTGGAAAGCCACGGTTCATTTGGTCTTGAAATTTACCTATTGGATTTATCTTTTCCACATTAAAAACATGCACAGGAAGCACCTGAACTTATTCAGAAAACAGGGAGACTTGAAGTGCTGATATATCAGATGATATTTCTCTTTGGTTGGGGGAGGAGAGATTCCCTTCTCCTGAGGTTACAATTCCTTGCTGCCAACACGCAAGTGATCTTCCCTTCACGCAGATAAAATGATAGGGAGATATACATGAGGACTCCACTCCTGAGTGCTTTAAGCTATCCCTTCTTTTTTAGATGCATTTGTTTTGGAGTTTTCACATGGACTCCTAATAAATTTTGAACTTATTTTCTTACTTCATTCAGATAAACTTATAAAAGACTACTGAATTATTCTCTGACATAAAATGCGTTCTAGCAGGAAATTATCATCTTGTCATGCAATGTCAGCTCAGATCTTTTGAACCTGCTCACTGATTATTTCTGTAAGAGTTTATGAATTATCATTCCTATGTTTGCTTGTTGCTGCTAAATGTCTCTGCAAGTCAAGGGTTATAAGGTGCATTTTATAGACACATAAAATGAAAATAGACTATTTTACTATAATTCTATTAAAAATGCAAGCAATCAAGAGGCAGAAGTCTGTAGGAATCATTCCTTTCACAAGTCTTTTCAGACTAGTTTTAAATTTTGATACACCAGGGGAGAAAAATATCTCCCTGTATGTTTGCAAAATACCTGCTTCAGTGCAAACTGTATTTTGACAGAAGTCTTTGATCTCTGTCAGAGTGCAAATGACTAAAAATTAAACATGAGGAAGAGCATGGGGAAAAGTATTCAGCACAAACTAGACAAGGGGGATCTTTCTCTTCTTCATTTAAAATGTCATTTAAATTCTCCTTCATGGACAGGTATTAGGAGACACCACGTTGGTTCTGATCCTCCTTTGTCCCCCTCCTCCTCAGTCACCTGCGAGAGGAGATAGGCTGTGGAACTTAGGCTAAAAGGTGTCAAGTGGGGCTGAATTTTCTGACTCTGGGGCATTCCCAACCTGTGTGGGGCTGTGCCAGACCCTATGGCCCTTGCGTTGCAGCCACAGAGGGCTCCAGCAGTTCATGAATGTACAAACAAAAGAGATTGCAGACGTTGCATGGAAAAGTCAGAAAGTATCTTTTGATATCTAGGAAATAAACTGGGCTTGATCCACAAAAGATTCGACACTTTGTGGCCTCTACTGTTTGCCATAGTTATACAACTTTCTTAGGTTATCATGTATTAGGTTACTCCTTTTTCCACAGGTACCTGTTGAAAATACTGGTTGGATATTTTAATAACTCTTTCCTCCCTGCTCATGAGAAGGATCTGATGAGAATAAAAACAGTGTTATAGAGGTGAAAGACAGCTGATGAACTCTTTACTCCCTGGCAGTGTCAACCTCTACCCAAAATTTCAAAACCAAAATATTGCCCTAATATCCTGATTTACATTTATATCTCTCAGATATTTGTATATATCTTCAACTTGGGACAGTGAACGTGATTCAAGTCTAGCCTGTTTGTATGTGCTGGCAGCTTGTAGTGTTAAATAACAATTTTAAACAGTTCAATTAACGCTTTTTTTTCATTCTCTGTTTTAGCAAATATGAGCAAATGAGTCCCATGAATAACAGGAGCCTGTGTTTATGCTGAGAGCTTTCAGCTTTTAAGCGTGCTCTACGGTGCTATAAAAATGTCACCACTTAACACATGCAAATTTATTGAGATTCAAAGATTTCATATTAAGCACACACCTAATTTTTTTACTGGGTATAGCTTCTCACCTCCTTGTCAGCTGGAGGTCTTGGAGATTATGCTTTTTTCTCTCCTACACGTTCAGGGAAGGCAGAAAATCAGCGCAGCCCCATTAGCACAGGCTGTGACTCTTGCAGGGGAGCAGAGCACTGCAGGGACTCATTGCAGCGAACCCAGCACACTGGCTGCTTTGGGTATCTCTGCATGTCCAAGCACGGGGGCCTGGGAACAGTCCCTTGCCTTTATTTGACATAATTTGCCACATCCCTTCGATGGCAGAGTACTGGTGGCAGTGTTTTGGAGAGTGCTGCAGAAAATCAAAACATCATTTGAAGAGGCACACGAGAGTATCTTGTTGGGATTGCACATCTCTTCATTGTTACAGGCCTATCCTTCCGGATTCTGCTCCTTCAGTGACTTTATTTCTAATGGAAATAAAAAGCAATGCCAGTCTTTAGGTGTTAAACGCTGCCATAAGTCCCCGGCTCACAACAAGAGCTTTGCAGGAGGATTGGTTCAGCTCTTCCTCAATTTGCTGCAACATCCCAGGCTGCGGAAGTGGCGGGGGCTGAAGGGAAAACACAGCCCCCGTCTGGGTAGGAAATAGCCGCAGTAGGGGCGGGTTGGTGCCCTACATTCTGGTGCTCTGCTCTCAACTCCGCCGCAATGGTTAAACTTGCCGGCGCAGGAGCGCGCAGGTAACCACGCACAAAGCACGGGGTGGAAAGGGAACTCTCTTGCTGATAACCATCTGGAGAGCACAGACTTCAGCTCACTCCGACTTATTTTTAGGCACCAAGCTTCATAGTCTTTAAGGGCAAAGAGAGGGGAGTAAAAATAGGCCAATTAGTGTAATTTCTAAAAAAAATTCCTTAAAGATCTTGAGCAATTGCAAAGGTGACTTTAAAATTTAAGAGGAACAGAAAACAAATGGGCTGGGTAGGAAATTTGGGGCCTCTAAGAAGATCACTTAGCCAATAAATTGCCTTTTTTATTTGAGGATCTTTGAAGTATCCTCCCTGGAGAGACTATCTTAAAGCTAGCTTTAGTTAGAAGCATTGGGTTGTTAATGGCTTCCGAATGTACCTTCCCCGTTTTCTAATCTTACTGTAGCCTCTTACCTTCCCTAATTGTTTTGTTATTTTTTCACTCTGTGTTTGAAGAGCAAACTCAAAACTGTGAAAAGTGGGAGTTTTGTGTAAACACAAAGTGATATGTGACATTATTTCAGACTTGCCGTGATCTGTTCCCTGTTTGCCACACAGATTCCCGTTAGTTTGTCTGCAGCACTGTGAATTTTAGGAAAACATTTCAGTCCTGCTTGGAAATCTCTGTGCCATCAACTCGCTGGACATCTGGTTTCAATTTACAATGTATCTGCCTGAGGCTACATAGCACCCCCAGAGTAAATAATAATAATAATGTTAATAATAATAACAATATCTATAATATAGTAATAATAGATGTAAATGAAGTACATGTTCTTGTGTTTCCAATGTGGGAGAAAACAAATTAGAAAATGAATTGCCTGGAGGTTTGCATTTACATTGCACGGATGGTTTACATTTTAAGCAACATGAAAACAGACTGCTTTCAAGGAAGACCATGAATATTTTTGGAAGATTTATTTAAACCAAAGTTTTGAGGAAATGTTAAAACCAGATGAATTCTATACACAATAAAAGTGCTAGATCAAGGAATTTGGTTCAGCACCAACTGTGGGTCTAAGTATATGAGTAAAATCTATATTTCAAATCAGGGATGGGTAAATGTCTGCAATCCAGTGGGAATGTTGTCTCAAGCTAAGTGCAGATACTCACCTATGAAGTTTAAAAGAAGATAGCTCAATGGAATTGCATGTGTGTGGGAATTTTTAGACTCTCTAATATTCCCACTTTAGTATGTCTTGGAGAATGCAGAATCTTTCACGGGAAAATATCAAATAAATATACACAAATTAGTGACGGCACCAGTGATCATTAACTCAATCACATTTTGTACTAATAATCTTTACTTTTATTCCCAAAAAAGGGAAGCAGCCTTAAGACAGACTCCACAAGTGTGTTGACTGCCTCTTTCACCCAGCTGTCAGAAGTTCAGGTTCAAGGTGCTCCTTGAAAGCAGATACAATTGCAGCTTGAACCTGCGGGTCTCATCTCCTGGGCCCTTACTATCCAGCTATTAAATATTCATGCAGGAGTGTGGTTTCTCTTCCCCTTGTTTTTCAAAGAGAACTTCAGGCGTTCTCAAGGTCTTAATGCAGACCTTGCTATAGAAACCTCACAGATAAAATTCCCAACTCACAGCAAGGCTGAGAACAGCAAAAACTGCGATAGGAAAAATTCCAACGCTGCAGGTCACTGGAAGTCTCTGGAAGGAGGACAACAAAAAATTTGGTGAAGAACAAATGCTTTTGGGTGTCCTGTCTTAGCTGGTTGAGCATTCCCTCAGAAGATGGTCAGGGAAATTAGTAGCCAGGTGACATGAGGTGCTGCTGCTCAGAACAACCCCTCTGCCGTGGGACACAAGGCACAGGGAATGAGACCTTAAATAGCTCCATATGAATAAGCATGATTTGGCTTTCATGCAATTTATACCTAGACACGTATGCATGTGGAAGGGAAGAAAAGAATACATTGTTTATTTCCATAAAGGGAAAATTTAGGGAAGGAAATGAGCACGGAGTATGTTTAAAGATACGCTGACAGAACCATGGATAGTGTTCGCATTTCACTAGCAGATACAATTAGAGAGCAGGAAGGCTACCAGGGAAGAAACAGTCAAAATCTAAGCTGCAAACATCTATTCAAACAGCAGAAAATATAATTTGAAAATTAAACCTTTTCCCAACCGAAGAAAAGAAGGAAAAGTTTCTGGAAGTTGGGAATATATGGTGCCATGTCTGAGAACTGCAAGAAATTGGAAAAACAAGTAACCAGATGCTGAAATTAATTATTTGAGTGCTTCAGAACAGAAAAGGAGCACTTTCAAAAGTGAAAACATGAATAAACACAGAAGAGGAATAGGAACCAGGACAGCATTTAATGTTATTTTCCAACAAACTGAAAGATTAATCCCTACATTGCACTGTACCTTGCGTGTCATCAAGTTTAGACATCATCAGAGACAAAAGACCTGAAAACAGAGGGCATGAACAACAGCAAAGATAAAAACCAGCCCTGATTCAGTCAAATATTTAACTGGTTTTAGGCAAAATTAGCTCAAATATTAATTCTCCTGGAAATGAAACATGAAATAGATGTGCTCTAAGTGGATACAGTATTTGTTCAGGTAGCTAGTTATAACAGGTAGCCAGTTTAAACATACAAAAAAACAGCTATGAAGATAATGTGGGCATCCTGAACTACTTTATCTTTATGCTAAGAAAAGCCTAGGAGGAAATAAATGCAAGTAAGTGTGTTTTATTCCCCCTTACAAAGACTTAAACAAGAAAAGACATGGGAAGATCAGTGGATATGTGTGATACAGACTTTAAAAAGTCTTCACAAGACCAAATTAAAGACACCTGTAAGCCTGAGTTAGTTTTGTGTAAAGTTTTGTGAGTGGGAACTGTGGAGGAGACAGGACCATGGAGGAGGTTTAAAGGTCCAAGTCTCACCATGGCACAGTTCTGGAGTAGAACCGCAGTTGTGATAAGGGGCTGGTGTTATGCTCGTGCTGAAAACTGAAATTAGGCAGCCAGGCCTGGCAGAGGTGTATGAGTGGCTCTGGGTGGATCTCACAAAAATGAGGAAATCAGAAAGCATTCTGTCAGATGAGATTCCACTTCTTTACAATATAATTTGCTTTAGAATGTACAAATTAAACTACGTATTCAGTCCTCTGGGATCTGAATTTGCTGAGAACTTATGAGGAAAGTGATTTAGGCATCACTGTGGACAGTTCAGTAAAGACATTTGCTCAAATTCAATATGTAGCAGCAGTCAAAATTGTAAATTAGATGTTAGGCTGCATTAAGAACTGAATGGCTGTGATACAGGAAATATGGTACCATTTATAAATCTGTGAAACAGACCTGGGGACTGAGAGCTTTCGGTTTGTTCTCTTGATCTCGAACAAAGAAAAAGAAAGAAAGAAAAACCAGAAGTCTGAGGTGGCAACAAGGGATCATAAGAGTTACAATGAGGAAACATTTAACATTGAAGTCCTTGGGAAGAAGGATCTAATTTCTAAAGAGGAAAAAATAAGCATGCAGGTAAAGGTAGAAACATATGCTGTGGTGGAAGCTGAAATGGAAATCAGATATTCTTACATTGCCCTTTTGTACAGAACCATTTCCATGGTACTTGAAACAAGCACAGGCTTTTATAATTCTTCTTGGTCTTGGAGATCCGCTAGAGCTGCTGACATGAGCTCTGGTGTTTCAAATGCTTTCGGTCATTCAGTGTTTGCAGCAGGAGGTGATGTTTCAGGAAAACTTCGATTCTTCTTGCTTTTAACACTTTTCACGTTTCTAGGGACATTTGCAAAAGGCTCATTTGTATAAGTTCAAAAACTCTCTTAATTAAAAAGCCATCTTTGTGAATGCAAATGAATACATCAAAAACTCTCAGAAGTCCACACAACTAATAATTAATCTAGATTTCAAGGACTCTCTAACACTATTACATCATGGATACCTCCCTTATTCGAGAATGGGCATCCTTCTAGCAATTAAAAGAAAAATTTAGTAGATAATTAGACACAATTCTCATCACAATATTTTACACAGGTATATGATTTTGAAATTAGGTCAAGGGAGGGAGGGAAAATGGTGATTCATTACAGAAGCTCCAAGAAGCAGAATTACCCCATCATAACTTCTAAGTAATCTGTTTTTCTAAGTTGTCAGTGTAACAAATGGCCATTGTTAATAAATTAGGAAGCCAGAGAACACCTTAGAGTGTATGAATAAACTGGGTGCAGCCTGACATCTGTCTTTATCCAAAAAATTGCCAATAAAAATGTTGAAAAGTTCATATATTACAAAATCTGCAGACTATATGTTGCTTCTATACCGTGGTGATGGGCCATACAGAAAAAAAAGATGATTACTCCTTTAATGCTGCACTTGCACAACAGCAGTGACAGAATAAACCTGGGATGCCAAAGCAATTATGCCAAAATATATCAGCCCTTGCACTCCCTGAAATAATAGGGGAAGGGAAAGATGTGATTTATTTTAATGGAGCAGCAAGATAATAAAGAATTGCTTAATGTCTTTCTTCACAGATTTAGATCTTTACGATAAGGTTTTTATGAAATGGAATATATAACCCAAATAAAGTGAAACCAGGTTTAATGAAATTACCTGTCAATAGCACATTCACAAGTTTGGGTTTTTTCCTTCAGCCTGGGTGATGTTCACACAGCCTTTTTTGATAAATGTTAATAGATGCTGTACTCAGATGGCTCTCTGAGCAATCAAAAGTTATTTTCTATAAGTGGTATTGTGGTCTGGCCGAGGATAATGCCCAACAGCTCAGGCAAGTCTCAGGAGTACCAATATCCTAATTCTTACACTGGGTTTGTTACTGGTTTGCTGTTTGGCCTTAGATGTAACATGTGAGGTACTATTAAATAGATGTAAGTAGTTCCAAGATCACAGAGTTTCTCACAGCCTTAATTAATGTCTATGAAGAGCCTGAAAAAAGCCCTCATGAAGCCTGGAAGGCTTTCTAGACATCCAAAGTATTATTGCTAAATAGTCTGAAGATTTAACAGCATTTCAAACAAAGTTGTGGACACATAGATAACAAAATTTCATTTGTATTTGGGATATGTTTTCATCAGAAAGAGCATTTAACTTTCATTTTAAAGCTCAGAAATTTAAAATAAAAGTGTTATAAGATGAATATTTTCATAAATATACAATATAATGTGCTCATAAGCATATATTTACTGTATTTTGCCATCTTATCTGTAAACAGTGCATCAAAACTTTGGGGAAAAAATAATTTCCTGTTCTGAAAGAAGAGTTTAAAATTCTTCTGTCTATTCCTCTGTATGGGCATGCTGCTGAGCATTCAAGAGGTTTCAGCAGAAACTTGATAGGGTGCTTTTTGTGTGAGTAGCTCAAAGATCAGTAGGGCAACCTAGTATGTGACAAGATGAATATTAAATCTGTTAGTGCCGAGTGTCTCATTTCCCAGCACTGAACTGAAACTGTTTCTGATTGTTCTGTGTAAAAAATCTTTTAAAATCTCTGTTGAGATCTGGTCTAGATGGCAGTTGAGGTCAGTGAGAGGATTCCCAAGTGACTTACCAGAGCTGAGCCTTTGATAGTGGTAGAAGCCTCATCCCTGGAAACATTAAAGGCTAGGTTGGGCAGGGCTCTGAACAACCACTTGGAGTTAGAGATATCCCTGCCCATAGCAGTGGGCTTGGACTAGATGACCTTTAAATCTCTCTACCAACCCAAACTCTTCCATGGTTCTGTTTCCAAGCACTTGACAAAGCCTGGCTAATTAATATTCTGAATACTTGTACGCAGAGCCATTCCTTTCTTTGAAGAACTAGTGCTATTCCCCTTGAAAGAGTTGGTAGAGTAGGAATTCTTGTACTCTTCTAGGAATCCTTCTGTCCTTCTGCTCTGCCTCCTCTGATACGCCCTCTAACAGATCCCTGTCGAATCAGAGATAAAAAGCTCAACCAACCTCTTGCTCCTGAGCTTCTGCTTTTGGGCCAAACATACACGATTTCTGACGGGTCCTTTTTTCGCCCACTTTTGTTTTAAGAGGTTGTCTGTTGAAGGCCACTAACACTGAGGAGAATAACTTCAAAGGAAATACTGGGTGTCACATGGGGCAGGTTCTGTTGCTCAGAACCCAGAAGGCACCCAAGCTGTCAGTCTGTATGAGCAATGAAACCGAAAAAAAAACAGGTAGGTTTCTGGGAGTTATAATTGTCCACTACTTGAAATGATTCATACAAGTAGTAGCAAAGCTCCTTTGTGGAACCTAACAGCTGAAACAACAGCAATCTTCATCCCAAATACTGTCAGGTTTTATGACCTGAAGGAAAAGCAAGTATTGAAGGGGATTTTACTGGCATTGTTCATGAGTATTTTGTGTTTGTTTGAGATGAAGGAAATACCAGAGCAATGGGTGAAGAGGAAAACAGCAGACTCAGAAGGATGTTAGAGTCCAGAGGACAAGGCAACAGAGTGTTTAGGACCAGTGCTGGCTCAATGAGGTGATGAAGAAGTTGGTGCTGGCTGGACAAAATGTTATTGAGGCCCGAGGTGTAACAGCTGCCCCACATTCCAGAGAGCCGTAAAGAAGACTGACAGTCACTTATGAAACTGTAGCAGTCTCCAAATCAGAGCCAAGAAACGTCATCACCCAAAAACACGCAGGCAAGTGTCTGGCCATTGAGGAATATTTGGTAGATTGAGGAGAGGGAAGCAGAGCACATGCAGACATGGGGCAGAAGTTCAGAAAGAGAGAGTGAGATTATTTACCAGAATTCAAGATGTGGGCTGGAGTCGTGGGCTAAGGAAAGGCCTCCTGCTGTTTGATTTTTTTGTGTGTTCAGGAAGATTAGACATTATCAGCCTTCAAAAGTAGGAAAGTTTGGATGGAAGATGTTCCCATTGCATTCCGTTTTTCCTTCTCTCTAGAAAAAATTCTTTTTTCTTTTTTATTTTTTTTTTTAGCCAGCTGCTTGAATCCAAAGGAGGAACCATGTGCATTATTCAGAGAAGACTCTCTGTGTGCTCATCTTTTCTCCTGCTCTTGATCTACCAACGCATCCTATGAGACAGAATAGGGAGCATGCATAAATATGGACCAGCATGATACCCCACTCTTGTATATTATAGAAGAACTACAGAGACCCACAGTAAACCTAGAGACCCACAAATAAATATTTCACATCTTCAAAGTCTCCTTTCTCCTTGAAAATCATGAACCTGAGCAATCTGTAGAGAGTGTCCAATGAAGTCAGTTGCTCATTTCCAGCAGGAAGCAGTGTGGTCCATATGGAAACAAAAAAGTCCCTATCTAGGTGCTCCCCAAGAGATTTTCTTCCTGCAGGTACAGAGACAGAGGAAAAGCCTGTAGAAGACATTACAGTAATGAAAATCTCGTTTCCCTGTTGCTCCTCTGTGCTTCACTCCAGCATCTCAACCTGTGGCATAAAAGATTTCATGATCAAAAACTTTAGATATCTTCCTTTATTTTCTCCTAGGAGTCTGAGTAAGTTTGCTTAGTGAGTAAGTTTGCTGGGAAACTTCAAATGAAGTTCTGGGGGATTTGGATCAGGCACTCGGGGAGAGGGCTGAGGAAAAGATCTTGATGGTTTTTGTGTAGAAGTATGAGGGTGGTAGTCAGAGCAGCCAGGAAATGAAATGGGGTAATGATGCACCTAATAACTTACTGAAAATTCTGCAACAGGGAATAGAGCCAAAATCTCACAGGAGATGTGAGTCTTTATTTCAAAACAGAGCAAGAAGCCTCTTGGCAAACTTCCCAAAAGCAAGGTGTGCAGCTGAAAGAATTATTTCCAAACAATTCCATTCCAGGAGTACAGATTGAACGGAGATTATCACGGCTACCCCCAGGGCATGACTAACCAGGACTGGTGAGGTAGATCAAGCTGGTGAACTCTCTAAAGACTGATGTTTCAATAACATACTGTGAGATAAGGGCCAGATCCTCAGCTGGCCTTGGCAAGGGCAGCTCCGAGGACATCCGTGGAGTTGTGTCATTTTATGCCAGGCCCGTGGAATGCACGCAGAGATGATTCATGGTTTAATACCAGGTAACACAAGGCTCTGTCAGAAAGACTTTAAACTAATAAACTGTGATAATCTAATCTTGTTATCTCAAATACAAACCACTTAATCAGCCTCAGATTAAGTCAGTATGGGCTACATCTTCCCAGCCCTTTAGGAGGAAAAATGCAGTAATTTACCATCTGGTTGTAATGGGAGGGTCACACGGAAAGAACAAAAGTCTCTCAATATATATAATGTTTTGTATTATAGAAGTTGGGGATGATGTCTCTACTGTCAAGAACAACTTGTAGGAAAGTTATAATGAGGGGATATGAAGAAATAGTCATTATTCCTCTGCTCAGAAAGCTTACGGGGTTTGCACAATAGGGTAGAAGTTTTGCCGAAATACTGCTATTGTTCAGGGTCTGATACGCTGACATTTCTAATATTGCTTCATTCCCTTTTTCATTTGGCATCTATTTGTACAAGCTTGGAAGTCAATGCCACAAGTCAGTCTGCACTTCTTTGGGTGAAACCAAAATCCCAGGATACTTGACGCCTTCCTTTTGTGCAATCTTATATTGCACAACAATCCCTGTTCCCCCGACTTCCGTAACTAAAATTTGGGGTGACTTTCCCCACTTAACTTTCTCAGACTACTATTTCTCAGATATTTCTCAGATAGTAGAAGGTTATCTTTCTTTGTTGTGAGAGAATATTTTTTGGAAGTCAATCCTAACTCAGCTGTTGGTGGAAAGATTTCTCCTTTGAAGACAATTCAAACAGATTATTAAAATATATTATTTCAAATTCTTTCTGATAAGCCCTTAAATGAGTGAGATTATAGGCATAAAATTGATATAAGATATCTGGGAAAAGGAGCTAAATAAGCTGATCTTCAGATGATTAACAGAAGGTAAACAGATTTCAAGGAGATTCAAGGAGATGTAGGTTTTACTTATACATTAGGAAAAACTTTTGTAATATTTAACTAAGATCAACATAATTTAAAAATCGCTCCTCTGATATTTTGGTCTTATCTGTAACCAAGTCTGTAAAAATTCAAAATAACTGCATATGACAAGTGCTGTTGATGAGACTTTTAGGCAGTTGCCATATTCCACTGAAGCTAATGAGTGCCCTTTGCTTGATCTCATTTGGCTTTGGGATGCTCCACTTACCTTTTAATCAAAATCTTGCAGTCATAATTGAGCTGTCTTGGTATTGGAAGTATTAAAGGTGTGTCAAGACACTCTCTTACTAATCCAGGAAGGGACAGTCTTTCCTGAGTCCCAGAGACACTTAATGGTTTATGGGACATGACTTTACTCTAGGTGTCATCTTTTAAATAGCAAGTAAAATTAAGGTCTGGCCATTTGTGATTATAAAAGATCATTAATTTCATTAAGAATTGAGGTGCTCAATTCCCTTGCATCTAATTGAATTGTGCTTAAGTTACATTTCTTTGTTTTTCTATTATTTCCTGCAAAAGAGTGATTTGTTCTGATATTTAACCTGGAGTTTGAATGATGAGACATAATATCCGTAAAATGGACTGCCTTAAACCCACACACATACCTGTGGCAGCACTTAATTTATAAGTGTTTCTTTGATATCCCTTTTTTGTTCCTTGTGATTATACTCATTTAATAATGTGTCCATGATACAGGATATATTATGTATATGCACATACACCCTCACCCTATAGGTAACATAAAATTCAGCATATGATCATCATTCATTGAGAATTAGACAAGATAACCAGTGTGGAAACAGGCTTTGCTCCTCAGATGGAAGGACACATCTGTTTTGTTCTTGGAAACCTCTAGATAATGAACATTTAACTAAAATAAATAGGTCCTAAGTTAAGAACAATAAGCGCTCAAAAAATTTGTCAGCAAATACCCATGAATATCTAAGGAATAAAATCCTTTGTAAATAACTAATACTTGTAAATTATTAATTTTTATACAATACTTCAGCTTCTTCAATTATAATGAAAAAATATTTTTTAGGCACACAAGAAAACTATTTTGAAATGTATTTTCTAAATAACAGACTATGACTTCTAGGAAGAAGAACTTATTCAAATTTGTTCCATTTTTGAGCTTGTAGCTTTTGTGGCAATGAATGCAGTGATCCAGAATGGACTGAAGCAGCTCCCCCAGCTCGTGTGAGCCAAAGGGACGCCTTGCATGAGTGAGGACTGCTCCTGCAGGCCCTCAGTGCCTCCGTTTAGTGACCTGAGGACAACGTCCTTGATGTTGTGTCCAGGCAAGTGTAGAGTATGTGCAGCTGTGCCCCTACAGGGTGAAAAAATAGGTAAAACCTTCTGACAGGGTAAAATCAGAGCTAAAATTGGGAGTCCTCTTCTGATTTGTGCAGTCATTAGATATCTTAATTTTATCATGGAATATCCAAGCATACACTGTTTTTATTTGCAGCTTAACTGCACTGTCTTTGATTTTGACTTTAAAAAAAGTGGAAGAAAAATATATACAATTGCCTGCAGAAATTAGTAAAAGTATTTAGACTTTAGGTTGTGTTCTGTATTGTTATTGTTGAGATAATGGGGTTTTTGTATGGTTACTAAGAACTCTTCTGCAATTAAAGTGATTAAATCACTCACAATCAATTTGTTATCCAAATTTTTAACCCCTTCCTCAATAGAGACTCTAAGGATTCAAGACGAATTTGGATTTAATGACAACTGAATAGAGGCAGGGCACACAGAATTCATCATAGGATTTGTTCTTGTTTGAGGAAGTGCACATCTTACTCAAGGCTTTCTCCTCAAAGGGATATCAATTGCAAGTGACATTCTTAAAAGCGTTAGTCAAAAAGAGAGGAGTTTTTGCTGTGATTTTCTAAATAAATATCCGGTTTATTTCAAATGCCTGACACCAAGATGGAGATGGTTATAATAAAAAATAGATCTCAGAAAGTGGACGGCAACATGCCTGTTTGTAGCGTTTATAAGCGTATTTGATTTCACACTGCTCTTTTTCTTAAGCTCTATCAAGAGAAGCTTAACGGCCTGTGATGATGAGTCCCTCTCGGTAGGTCTCTGCCTGATTCCAGCAGGTCCAATGCTTGCTGCAGTTCCCTCTGTTTGTCCACACAGCTCAGGCAGCTGTTTCTCCAATTTGTGACTTGGCTGCCACAAGGCTGCAATACCTCTCCTAACCATTTTACTTCTTTTAAAACAATTCATAATGTATTTCTAAGCATCTCAGTAGTTGCGCTCCTGCAAGGTTTGCAGGTTCAGATTCCTGTTAGACTTCACATGAAATTTCATCTTCCTCAAAAATTCCGTTTCCATGCCTGTTTGGATTGTGTCAGTGCTCTGGTAGTATTCATAAGCAAATATGATTGTAATTTAGGCCTCCTCTTGTCAATGATGCATGAGAGATTTACAAGCATTAATACGAGTTAGGATGTAAATCCCCTGCTCAACAATAGCAGAGAATAACCCCCTTCATATAGATTCTGACGACCTATGAACCAAGGGTCAAGTGGGCCATGCCACAAATTATCTGACAGCAACAGATGCCAAAGTCTTGGGAGGCGAAAAAAAATAACAAAAACCTGAGGACT
Source organism: Dasyornis broadbenti (assembly GCA_013397935.1). Taxonomy (NCBI): domain Eukaryota; kingdom Metazoa; phylum Chordata; class Aves; order Passeriformes; family Dasyornithidae; genus Dasyornis; species Dasyornis broadbenti. The sequence continues at coordinate 1,385,611 of VZRN01000521.1, forward strand.
AGGAAATGCTTGGCTCATTTTCACAAAGAAAAAGCAATTGCAGCTATTCCTATAACATCATGCGTCAGCCACTGACATAGCCGCAAATTATAAGAAGCAAAACAAAGATTCCTTCTTGCCTGGCAGCAAACTTCCTTCTTTCTCCAAAAATACACAAAAGTAGCTCCAAAATAAATAGTCATCACAATTAATTACCTACCCAAACTGAGGGCTGTGCAATAAATCTTTAAAGTTTTCAAGTGTGCTTTCAGTAGAAGGGAATGTTTGGAGGCTCAAGCAGCAGAAACCACAATGTATGTCAATTCTGAAAATAAATGATGTTTTCGTAACTCTGAGATAATCAGATTAGTTCTCCACTCCTTTGCCTCAAGTTTTTTACCTGTCTAACTCCATTGATTTCAATAGGGGTTTAATCTATGCAACATCAGGTCTATATCAGTCCTACATCAATTGTAAATTGATTTACATCTTTTTAAGTTAGAGGAGGATCACACCCAGTGTAATAGTTCACAGGCCTTATGTTTTTTTCTCACATCTGCCTTTGCAGTTTATTCTGAAATCTCATGTTATTACTTTTGGCTGTTGTAAGTTTTTCTGTAGCCCCAAAGGTGTGTGAGGTCCTGTGCACACAGGGAAGAGGTACAGCTCTGAACCAAGGCACTGCAGACCACTTCAGCTTTTATCTTGTAACTTAATTAAAGGCATTTTCTTTTTTTTTTTTTTAACTGAACACTGATTTTGCCCGGGTAGCGATGAAAGTCCTGCACAGATTTTTGCACTTGTGAAATCTGTCTGTGGACACAGCACTTGATGTGATAGGAAGCCCAAACGGAAGTCCTGGTGGACTTAGGGCTGTGATGAGATAAAGGTGGAAAGGAAGAGAGGAAAAGCATAGACATCATTTCCAAAGCAGAGATTTTACATATGAGCACCCTCATTTGTGTGAAGAATGTCCCCAGAATCTGCATTTTGCTCAATATAACAGGAACTGTTTCGAGTTTGAATTCCGTGAAATGACTTTGAATAACCTGGCTGGACCAGGCCCATCATTATTAAATTCATCGATTCACGCTAATGATGCCTCAAAACAGAGCATAAGAAACATCAGGATTCGTATCTATTCCAAAGTTTGTTGAAAATTTGGACATTAATGAAGGTAAGAGCACCATGAGAAGATATTGAAAAGATGCAAGGGGTTGTGGGTCCCCTTTTTTTTGAAGATAATTCATTTGGCAGACTTTCTGTGAAATTGCAGGTGTCAAAGGAGAGTCGAGTTCCTGCTGCCAGATGAGCAGTGAAACTCAGTAGCATTTTTTACTGGTGTCCAAACCCTTTTCTTTGTGTTGCAATTCCCAGTGCAGCGACTTTGGACAATATGACCCCGCTGGATGTGCCTTCCTCTCAAACTCCAAGTCTAAAATTCTATTAACTCAGGTTTGATTCTGAGCCTGTTTTGTCAACCCCAGAACAAACACCTTTGTTTCATGCTATGTTAAATGCAGTGTTAATTAAAAGATCCTAATCATTGCTCCCCTTCCCCCATGAAACCCTGAGACGAGAAAAGGCGATCTGTGCCTGCCCTCTGTGTAATTGATGCCTGTAACTGAGCGGATACCTATCTTGCCTGGGTACTGCTCAGAATCACAGTTCATCAGCTTGGATCATGAGCAGGGCAGAGACACCAGGCTGGGGTGGGGCTGAGGCAGAACCAAAGGGCAGAACGCACCGTAGGGAATAACAGGGGCCAAAACAACAGGGATACAGGAGCAAACACTGCGTGATGAAACCCACTTGTGAGGTTTTAAAGTAAAAATGAGTGCATCTCGTTAAATCTGTTTGCAGAGATGTATACAACAACTGAAGATGTCATATCCCATTTCATTTTAGCCTTTTTTTCTCGCGGCTGCCATCAGCCTTGTTTTCCTGGCAGACGCTCTTGCAAACAAGATGCCAGATCTCAAGGGGATTTCCGTTTTAAACAAAAAATTGCAAATAAATGAAGGACTGTAAAATCTTTCAGTGGAAGGGAAATGAATAAATTACTGGGGCTCTGACCTGCTACTGTTTTTTGTTTGTATTTGTTCAGAGATTAGCAGCGGGGGAAGCTGGAAATTATTCCATGCAAGCGTTATATTTCATGCAAGATAACACGCATTTAAAATTATGCCATCATCTTTCTCGTACTAATGCGAGGTTAATTGAAAGGCCCATTTTTTCCTTCTAGTTTTGAAGGGGATGGATAAAATCTGCACTGGCTTCACAGCGTTGCTGGAAACTTGACTGGAGCTCGTAAGTCCTGTGGTTGGCCTGGAAAATATACCGGTGACCCATTTGTGTCTGAATCAACAGCAGGCTTTTTTTGTGGCAGAAGAAGGTCTCCAGGCAGGAAGAGCCTTTACAGAGGTGTTTCATATGTTGTGCATATTTACAGATACCGTGGAGAATGCAGCGGGAGCGGCCAGTGAATCACCAGCAGGTTTATGTGCAGTAACACAGATGTTGAAACGCTGCTGGCCATGTTCACTTAACCAATTTGGGTACAACCTGAAAAGATATTGCTTCCATACAGTTTGGCAGAAACAGACATTTGGTTGCACAGGCTTAATGTTTTTGACTCTTCCAGGATTTTATTGAATGAAGAGTGTGAACATGACTCTGATTCCCTCTTAATTTTCAAGGGAGGGGAAAAAAAAAACAGGTTGTTAAAACTGTTTAGAAGTCCCACTCCAAAGAAATCCCATTGGTATTTGAAGGGATCAATAAAAACACTCATTTTGAACAATTTAAAGAATTCCATGACTTGTATTTATGCCTAATCTGACAGAAACACTTGTTTCCCGTGGAATAATACCCACTGAATTTTGAACATTTGAAGCAAACCTTCTATTCAATATAGCAGCACCATGCATCAGGACACTATGCATTTTCGATGATCTATGAAATTTATATCTACAATAGAGACTAAAAAATTGGATAGCAAAGAAGAATATGCCAGACAGTGACAGTTTATTGGAGTACTGGTCAGAAATGAGCCAGCCTGGGGTTATCATCTAAATACCTCTCCATATGTATGATTAAATATATATAGGAGTGTATATTTATATATTGATGTGATTTAACCCCAGCCAGCAACTGAGCTCCAAACAGCAGCTGGCTCACCCCCACCCCCAACAGCAGGGTGGAGGAGAGGATAACGTGGTATAATCACTACTCAGCAATGAAATATCAGTGTGTTATCAACATTATTCTCATACTAAATAAAAAACACAGTTCTATACCAGCTACTAGGAAAAAAATTCACTTTATCTCAGCCAAAATCAGGACAATTGACATCAGCACGTATATCTATGCATGTTTATAAATTAATTTACATGTATTTATATGAAAGATGCACATGCTGAAAAAAATATATTGAAAGGGAAATCAAAGTAACGGTTATGTTATTTGGAATTAGGGAAAATCTAGGAAAAATAAATCTAGTTGAAAGTAGTAAGTAGTAGCAGACCTTGAATGGATACCTTTTTCCATGTATTACAAGTAATTTCTTGGACATCCCATTGGCCATCATTATTTACTTGTAGCTTTCAGTAACAACAACTATTGCACCTACAAGTGTGAGACCTACTTGCAACACTTCAAGTGATGATTAATTTTGCTCATATTTGTAACCTTTCACTTTACAGCTTTGACATTTCATAAGATAAAGTGGAAGGTGTTTATTGCTTAGGGAGTCTTGTTAAATGGATTAAAAGGTGAAGTAAAGGCTTAAGTCCTTTCATGTAGCATAGATGAAGTTTAGACTGCTTTAGATCCTGTACACCTAAATCTGCTAAACATACAGAAAAATACAGATATCTGTAGAGAAGCAAAACTTTCTGTCAGTGAAAAGCCTGCCAGAAACAAGTCAGTTCAGGCAAAGATACAAGTGCCTACTTTGCCTAGGAGAAATATTCTTGTCACATAAAAATCCCACCATTAATCAAAAATCACATTATAGCTTCTGGAATGAAGTTTCCTTTACTACTCTTTAATAATAAGTCTTAGATAAGATAAAATTGGTAATTGTACCTTCTCTTCTGATAGAAGATAATACTAAAGTGGTATAGAAATTTGAGCTACAAGAATATATTCTCCCTGCTAATAGGCTTCCATTATGTAGTCTTTACTGATTTATTCATTACACATTTTCCCCACATATAGAAAAATTTAATTGAAAGTTACTTATTACATTGTTACAAAATGTTAACTAGAAAGTTTTCTTTAATCAAATGATCATTAATGCTGGAAGAGCTGGTTTATTTCAATAGTGCATTTATCAGGAGCAAGAATAACACAGGCATTGCCAACAATGATTTCACAGCACTGTTTGTTATGTGAGCACTTTCAGGGACTAAACAGATGCTTTTGCAGCTTGCTGGGATAGTATAATACTTTATTTATATTTATGACTTTTCATGATCAAACTTCTAATGACATGTGAAATGCAGAAAGGTATCTAATAATGTGCCTTATCAAAGAAATTACATTACCAGGTTTGGGAAGAGCTTGTACAGTCAGATTCTGCCTCGTACATGTCTCACAGATGTAGGTGGAAGACAAGTGTTCACACTGTCTCAGGCAGAAAAGCAACTTGGCAAAACATCCTCCAGCAAAGAAAGCAGGAGAGAGGAAAGTGTACTGGAAGCTGCAGATGTATCGAAGTCACTTTTGTGTATTTTGCATTCCCTGAAGGTGAGTTTATACCCGTCTGGTTTTACTGACTGTGTCCCCTAGCAGTAACATCATCCATACCCTTGGGAAAACTGAAGGCTCTTCTTCTAACTGGACCAGTATTCCATTTTCTGAAGTGCTATGCAAACAAAAAACTGGAAGAAATCTTCTGCCCTGAGGAGGTGGAGGATGAGGCCCAAGAGATATTCCGAAGTGGACACGCTAGAGCAAAGGAAAATCTCCAGGGAGGGAATGGCGTAGGTGCGCATGGCAGAGATTCCACTCCTGTCCTATCCAGCATCTTTTTGAATGAATTTTAGCACATAATTGGATATGAAATCTGTCAAAAAGCGTGTAGGATAGTCCCATTGCACACCAGATTTCTTTCTCTCCAGTCAGTCTAGCACCCAGTGGTTCCCACAGCATCCAAAGAAGGTAAGTTCAAACCTGCCTTCTTGCATAGTTGTTGCAGAGAGACAGAAATAGCCCATCTATAGGGTAGATCCAGGCAGCCTCCCTGAGATTTCAACACGTTTGCAAATATTTCCTGTGTTTGACAATAACCATAACTACGCTGTAAACATCTCTTTTATTTCTGATTGCACACCGCTCAAGAACTGCAGAAAACTGAGTCATTAGGTACATTCATAAACTCCGTGGCTGGCAGAACCACAATCTGACTCAAACTCAACTGCCAGTGTTTGTTTCCACAGTAAATTTAGTGCAAATCACAGAAGAGCAGCTACTGGAAGAAATACCATGGCCAACTGAGGCATAAAAATAAATGAGAAAAATTCTAGCTGCAAGTTCAGAGACATTGACCCACATGCTAATTTGAAATAGAGACCTCATGCCCCTTGTTACCTCATATCAACCCTGAGATGAAGACACTGCTGCCCTTTAGTCTCTGGTAACCATTCTGGGACCACAAAACCAATGATTTAAAAGATATGTATGATATAATTACATGGTCACATGCATTGAAATCTCCAAGCAATTTGCCATGGCCGATGAAACAGTTACTCTGGGTCACTTCCAGTTTCAGCTGTAGCTGAATGAAATAGCAAAACTGCACCAACACAAGCTGGTTACTTACTTTGTTTTCCTCAGTTTGATGGTTTCCTTCGAGAGCTCCTTGCAGCAAACAAACCTGAATGGTGGTTGTTTCTGAAGCCGCTCATACCATGTGCGACTTGGCCTCTAGCCTGGAGCTCTGCTTTGCAACCAGCCCAAGGAATTATATAAGAAAACCACACATGCTCAGTGATGTTACTCAATATCTGCAGAGGGTTATAATTGTTTGGAGAAGCCAAATTCAGAATTGATGAGTAAGCATTGCTGAGGAGGCAAAGCCTTGCTCTGAGTTACACCTATGTATAGCCAGCAAGTCAAGTTGCTTGCAAGTCCCATTTATAATGGTGTTCCTTCAGAGCAGAAGTTAGCCCAGTGAGGCTAAGCTGGAATAATTTAAAAGTCTTTCCCACCCTTCAAAGCCAAATTCTTCCTTGCCTTAGACCTCTGCTGATGTCAATAGATTTGTTGAGACTGTAAATCAGGCCAGAAGTTGGCCCTTGTTTGGTCCAATTACCCCATAATAAACTCCCTGAGGACTACTGTACTGATGTGTGATTTGTATCCTTTCTCCTCTGAAACAGTATATTTATGTTTATAGATTGAGTTAGCAGTTCTAAGGGAGGGGAGAGGCTGCCTGAATCATTTACAAATGGGAAAATCCATATATTTGAAACTTGGTATGAAATATTTGCTTTTGGGCTGCAACCTTGTGTACCACTAAACTGCTGTCTAAAGTAAATATTTACAGCCAAGTTGCAACAAGTCGTAAGAATATGTGACTTTCTGTGTGGAAACACTGACACATAAGGGTGCGACTTTCCCCCAGTAAAGCACCGACTTAATTGTAGGTTTTGTAAACATTATCAAGCATAATCTTGAAATTAATTTTTAAGTGCTTGCTAATGATTTTTCAGCACGTATCAAGCAGCTGTTTTTGTGCCTGATTCCCAAGTTCTTAAACAGACAACTGTTTTCCTTTTAGTGACTTTGTCAGGCTTAACTTGGGATTAATTTGACTGCAGGTGTCAGATAAGCACAGTATTTTAGCAGCACTACCGAGAACCATGTGGACAAAATGCAGAAGCATGAAAGCATGTTGGTCAAAACTCTGAAAGATTGATGGAAGTGAGTTATGCCGCTTAAATATCTTTGTCTGCCCAGAAAAGCTAAACTTGCAAGAGGGGTGTAAGGTATGCCTCAGCTAGAGTTTTGCCACGTTCCCTGTACACATAGATAACTGGTCAGGTTTTTTTAATCGCAATTTTTCTGTCGACATAAAATCTAGCAAGCAAGATTGTCATAAATCATGCAGTGACAGCTAGCGTGGTTGGCCAGTGCTGAACACAACTGGACTCTTCTTTTTAAGCCTTTGCTTCTTAGGTCGCCTGCGTCAGCAGTACTCTTCAACAAACATCTGCAGTTCATCTTATCGTTTGAAGAAATATATGAGTTTCTCCATCAGGGTGGTTTTTTTAGCTTCAGCTTCTTGATTTGTTTGAACACCATCTGCTACATATAAAATGCAGAGAATTTGTGAAATGTGCATGCAGTGAGAAAATTTTAATTGTATTAACCTTTCTTTTTTTGATCAAGATAACTTCTTGTATTCATCATCTCCTGATATGTTAAGTAAGCAAATAGGCATGTCTAAAGTACTGCCCAGATATTTTTTTAAGATCTTCTATCTCTATAATACACGAATAGCTTGGGCACAGAACCAGAGTCTATCCCTTCCAGCATTTAAGAGTTATTTTAATATATTTTGAGTTACACATCCAAAAAGAGTTTAGCAGGAGTAATCTCTTCTACAGATTTGTTCTCGTCTTATCACTCTGCACCTGCGTGTGTATTATTTGCATTGGAAGGAGAAAAAAAGGAAAAAAAAAAAAGTTAATTGTGGCTTGAATTAATCACCAGAAGACAAATAACTCTGTCGATGGCTGCAACTCGCTGCCAGCAGCCCAGGCTGAGCTGACGTGTGTCATGGCATGCGATTGCCACAGGGTGGTAGGAGTAGTGCGGCTCCACGGCCGCACCAGCCAGCAGACGAGCAGGAAAAGTTTGGAAAGGGCGAAGGAGGAATCGCTTTCCAGTTAGTCTAAACAGAGGTATCAAAAATAAGGTTTAGCTCATGGCAAATCCAGATGGTTAAACATTTGACCCATATCTAATCCCTCTGCCTAGCGTGCACCACCACCATCACCGCTGTCATAACACAGCACAGGCACTTAAAATCACTTCAGTTCCAAGAAGCAGCACGCGTTTTGGAGAAAATTAAATTTTAAAGCATGTTGCAGAAATAGAAAACACGGTCCTGACAACATGTTATGGCTCCAGCTTTGAGAGGAGTGGTATGATATGTACTGAAATAATTCCTTGGAACTGTGGCTTGCTGCTGTTCCGTGCATTTTGTTATGATAATACTGTACAAAACATGGAGCAGCGCTTTGATCTTAAAAGATTATTTTGCTGAGACCTATTTATTTTACTAAGCCATTTAATAAAATAGTGGGGACTTTATTTGCAAGAGGAAAAACGGATCAGGAAAAGAAATTCTGCTTCCCTTGTAAGTCCTGATCCTTGTACTGATGAGTCCTATGGGTTATTGATTACTGATGGGGAAATATAAAGGGGAAGGATCAAGTGACACATATGCAAACTAAATCTTTGGGTTTTGGCAATTACCTTAACGCCACTGATGGTCAGATTTACTTTCAAGGGCACCTTACTTGAAACAGAGAGTACTGCTAATTTATATTAGAGATTATCGGAGACACTTTGAAAAATAAATAAATAAATATATAAAATATTAAAGTAAGAAACATAGCATGTGTTTTATATAAATATAATATAGAACGTCCAAATGCCTTCATGTTTTATTTTGGGATTTATATAGTTACGTCCAACTAACAGACAAGGATGTGAGAGGAATATCGAGCTCAGGATCTTCAGGGTATGGAATAAACCACATATTCAAAAATGGGCAAGGTTTATGTAGTATAGTATACGTTTTAAACAGTTCATAAAAGAAACCAGGTGACAACAGAGCAGTGTGGATGATATAAAATAATGTAAACCTTCCTTCAAATATCAAGCAATTTTTTCTCTGCCTCAACTCACTTTCCACAACAGAGTGAGTGAAAAATCCATAGAGAATAAAACCAGTGATCCCTTTGAGCAAGGATACAAATTTACCTAGATATGTCAACCACACAGATTTATGGGACAAGGAGTTTTTCACCCTGAAGAAAAAAGCCTTCTTGTCAGTCATCTATAAAAAAAAGCTGAAAATAAAGCTCTTGGAGTTATTTTTATGTTTTAGGAATTGCAAGAAATTTCTGTTAGGGGTTGTTGGGGTTTTTTTGTGGCTTTTTTTTTTTTCCTTTAAGCTTTCCCATAACCATGGAATAGTTGTCTTCATGGATGTATAAGAAACACTTGCGTTGTGCTGCTATTAATGGTATGATTTGTTAGTGTACTTTTATGTATGGAGTGCCTGCATCTGGTAAGGTCTACAACTGTACCTCCTTGACAATGCCAGATGTTGTGAAGATAAAATGCCTCCTGTGTGAGGAACTGCTGGAATCAGGCTCCATGATAGGTGTTCTTAACACAGTTTAAAAAGGCATCTGTCTTAAAATAATTTCAACATCTTACTTTTCTATGTACTGTTTTGTCAGATCTTTCTTGTTACTGGGGGAATATTTTAGTGTCCCTCCTAACTTGATTTTAAAATTGCACTTCAGTTTCTTCCACGTTAGTTTTGTGGGGGTTTTTTGTTGGTTTTTTTTAAATTCTAAATGACTTGCCTAATGGAAAGGAGAAAAGGAAGAAAAAGTTTGCTCTGGGACTCAGCTGGCATTAAACATATTGGCCCAACTAAGCCAAAAAAAAAATTGTAATTGTCAGCAGGTATTTTTAAACCAGGTTAGCCATGAAAGACCGTGGAAAATAATGAGTCTGAATGTAGCCAAGATTTGTTCAAAACATTACAGAGGGGAGACAAGAGGGCTGATAGAAGGCAGGAGAAGAGCCCTGCTTCACTATCATACCCCATAACTCACTGCATTGTCAACCTCTTAAAATAGTAATGATACTTGACCCTTATTAGTATTTCTGGGCAATATATGAGCTTGAGTTTCCTTGGGTGAAAGATAATGCCTTAGACCACCCTTTAGACCACCATTCTATCTAGTTATAGTACATATTAATGTTATTCTTGGGTCATTTAACTTACTCTCAGTGAAGAGTGGAGAATGGTGCTAAGCTGTAAATCAGCTCTGTCCTGCAATGGATTTGTGCCATAAGAGATCATCTTGAAAATTCCAGCCTTGCCTGACCATGGTAAAGAGATTATGGTATGTAAAAATTCTGCTAAACATAGCTTGTTTCATTTTTGTGCTTCTCTGCTTGTCTGCCCGGTGAGGAAATGTTAAGACCCGTTATGGTGGACAGTGCATTGAAAAGGAATACTGCTATAATAAACCCCCCAGGGCTAAAACTTTTACCATATGTGGTTAAACTCTCCATCTTTTCTAAAGGTGAGCTGCGGCAGTGAGGAAATTATTAAAGAAGGCCACTGATACTGTGCATAAAAATTATTTTTTTAATCCTCAGGGAAAAAGAAATGAGTTCATAAATGTATTGTGCTTAAAAGGTATCCTCTGAGTGCCAGTATTCACACCCCAAATGATAGACTGAAATGTTCAGTGGCATTAGTCCATTTAACTAAATCCTGATTACTTGAGATGAATTCATTTAAAAAGCAAATGTACTGCTACTCCCTTAGCAAAGGTTTCACTAACTGTTTCTCGAAATCATAAATATTTTTTCCACACTGTTCTGGCAAACAAATAATGTTTACCTTCAGCTTCCTAGAGAAGATTTACAGATAAGTCCCTAGTCTGTTTTGCAGATGTGTCTTGGTGAATTTAACAGTAATATATACTGTCATCACGGTTGTCTTCAAATCTTTGAAATCACTTATGCCTTTTACAATACATATTTAATTGAATGTCTAGCTAGCAGATATGTATATGTATCTCACATTTGTGGGTGGGCATGTGTGTGCCTAATACATATATTTAGCACTTAAACATGGTACGATGAGTGACTGAGAAATGCCTAAGAGAGAGGTATTTTATATATGCACATAGAGTCTGTAAATGCGTAATCTCCTGAAACAGCCAGAGACGGAGAGGAAAGTGGAGAGACATCTGCAAATTAACAAATCATCTATCTTTGGGGTCATTCACAAATTAGTTTTGCAGAATAAGATAGAACAAAAACATAATTCTGACGAGATTTGTTCTGGCTATTTATCACATGCAATTGTGTAACAATATTAGACACAGGAATTTTTGCTCAGCTTACTCCTTATAGTATTACCATGATTCCACAACTTGGTGCAGATGTTTTGTGCTGAATAATGTCCTTTAGTTGACATTTGTGCTCTTACTGTCGAACTTTTAAGTAGCTGTGATGCATATATTCCATAGCAACACTATGAGGGGAGAAGGGGAAGGTAAGTAAAAAACAAAATCTGTTTTAGGAAAGGAAACTTTAAAAATCTCTTCCCCTCCTGCATAAGTGATGGATTCTCCATATTTAATTTGCTATTTTTAATAGCTACTTGTAATTTAAATTATTGCTCAGTAACAGAGGCTATTGAGGAAACCTGAATATTCCTGGGATTTAGTTAGTCTTTGGAAGTGTGAACGCTTCCCTGCTGCAGTGAGGATGGCGTGTCCCTCGGTTGAGATACATGTACTAAAATCTATTTCACACTGTACACTTAATTTTATTTCTTGAATGGGGCAAATGGTTGCATTTATATCTCAAAAGGCTATTGCTGTTAAATTAATTGAACAGTTTTGAAGTTCAATTTTCTCTGTTAACTATTTAAAAACAATATTGTAAGTCTTAAAAGAGCAATTTACTCCTGAATTAAGGCTAAAGGAAATTTTATGTTAAGTAAAACACACATGAATCTTCTATCACAAGATGAACCTTCTTTCAAAAAGTTGTACAATCAGTTGATTCCCTCAACGTATATTTTTCATTTATTGGTATTATAAAATTATGCTCAAGCCTGCAGAAAAAAAAAAAAAAAATAAAAAAAAAAGAAAAAAAGAAAAAAAAGAGACCGAGAGAAAGAAAAGGCCTGGAACTGTGCATAAGTATAGAACCTCAGCTTAGTTTTATCCTGGAAAAAATATTTTTATATGTGTGCCTTAATGTGGAATTAGTCACATTAATTCTAGATTTTTAATTAATTTCTTTTTCTGCTTGAAGCAGCATTACTTTCTTATTTGTTTGCCTTTGGAAAATTGCCAAAGAATTTTCAAGAATTTACACTCAATTTTTTATAGAATCTATGAAAAGATATGTACTGAAAGCACAGTATATAAGCATTTTAATCAAATTAATAAATTTTTCATTTGTAAGGCATCCTAGATGTTTGTGAATATGTTTCAGTATGAAACAGCAGTAGACTTTGAATACGTTTTTTAAGGACCAAATTCCCTACTGGCCTAATTCCACTGAAATCAGTGGAACTTTTTCAGAGGAGAATTTGATTCTTCATTACTGTGTGCATTTTTCAAATCTGCAATAATATTATGCATGCCCTTCAGTTTCCTTTATTTATAGAATAGATTGGCAAATACAGCAAAATTGTATTTTACTCCACTGCAAAACAAAAAAAGAGTGGGGGGTAGGGGGTTGAAAATAAAAATTTTGTTTCTACTATTTTCTGAAATTCTGGGGGCCAGTTCACGTAAAACAAAATCCCAAGAGGCTCAGTGCATATTCACTCTTAGGCCAGCATATCCAATGCACTCTTTAGTCTTAGATTAAGGAATTAAAGCACTGCAAATGAATTTCACATCCAAAATTATTCAATTTGTCCCCTTTGTCTTCTAGAATCCTAAGCATATGGGACCATACTAAGTATAACAAAAATAGCTGCTGCTATAATCATAATTAGTACCTATTAGCCCTTCCTAGGTGCAAAACCCCAGTGATGAGAGCACAGCACGAGAACCTAGATAGAAGAGGATTTGAAGTCTCTGTAGTACAGGATTGTTATTGCTGCCCTTGCAGGTTCACCAAACGCAGCGAGTGAGAGGGAATTGTTGGGCTTGGGAACCAGATCCTACGTGCCTTTCCCATACACACAAAGATGTACAGACTGAGATCTTTTTTACCTCCTTGCTGAGGCATTTCTTCTTGTCCAAATATGCTTTCTATAAAAACCTGCTCATACATTTCTCATCGTTTTTAAAGGATGGCATTATTAATTTTTAATAGCTTAGGTATTAAAATTTGTTTTTCAGGATGATGGAGACATTTTTTTATAGTCACATAGTGGATAGCAGTTGTTTTACACAGGCTGGAACAGCTATTCAGTGACCAACTTAACATCTGAACTTTGTGATGAATTATTTTGGCAGGCTCGTCTTTGATAATATGTATAGGTTAGATGCAGATCTCATCCTCCTTTCCATAAAATTTTGAAGTTATAGGCAATAACAGGTCTAAAAGACATTGTCAGTGAAAAAAACAACAACAACAAAAAAAAAAAGGAAACCCCAAAAGCCACAAGTCTCGTTTTCAAAAGCAGAGATTCTAAATCCTGTATGAAAAAATCACCGTGGACTGCTATTTCTGCATGGGAAAAGGACACCCCTGTGTGCAGGCAGGTCAGCGAGGAGCGCGGTTCTCCCCGGCACGCGTGGCTGCCCGGGCTGCGGGAGACGGGACCGGGAGCGCGGAGGCAGAGGCGGAGGCAGCCCCGCGCCAGGCTGCGCACGGAGCCGCGGCCACCGGCCCCGGGGCGAGGGCCAGCGCAGCCCCGAGCGCCGCACCTGCACCGCGGCCCCCGCACGAGTGGCAGGGCACAACGCGGGGCAGTGCTCACGCTGAGCGGGGACCTCCCAGCTCCCCCCTCCGCCCGCCGGGCTTGCATCAAAAAAAAAAAAAAAAAACAAAAAAAAACACACCCCCCCGCTCCGGCA
>VZRN01000521.1:1402030-1416487 GCA_013397935.1 Dasyornis broadbenti
AAAAAAAAAAAGAAAAATAATACAGGAAAAAATCATGTACATTAACCATTTTCCTGCTTCTTCCTCTTCCCTGCAAGCCTAAGGAGATGCAATACCATAGTACACACTCAGACCAAGCCACTGTGTGGTAGCAGGTAGGGGTTTGGGGACTTGAAGAGCTGGCTGTGAGCTGTGTTGATCTGTATCTGGGCTCAGAGCACCTGGTGACTGCCAGCTGCTTTATTTAACTACATACTCAGAATTTGGTTAAACTGACGCAAACCAAATCCTAATGTACATTGCTGGTTCTGATTTTGGTTTGCTTGTTTCTTTGCAGTTTGAACCAAACTTGCATGGAGTGATTATGTTTTATAATAGATTTCTGAAGTACATTTTGAGGGATTTGCAGAAATCTTTTAAGTGTGAATGTGGTGTTGGCCCCTAAATTCAGGCATGGCTCTGGATTTAAATTTTCTCCGAACACAGGACTTAGGTTGTTGGTTTGGATCTGGATCTCATTCAAGTTGGGCATGATTCAAGCTCCTTGTAACAGATGACTCCTTCATCCTGAATTTCATCAACAGGTTTTAGAGCATCTGTGCTGGCTCTCTGAAATCAAACTACCATTGAATCATGGCTTAAGAGTGACAAATGCTCTCTAGTAGCTGAGGTGTGGCCATCAAATGCAGTTGTGTGTTTGCACAACATTGGCACTGAAGATCTGACCTCATGAACAATGTTTTCACATACCACACTCTCTTCTGACTTCATGAAAAGTTGAGCATCTGGTTTTCTCCAGGACCTGTGAGACTCTATGGTGTATATATACCAGAGCTCCCTGGAAAGTTGTGGTAATCTACAAAATAATGTTAATGTTTCCTTCCTTTTATTATTTCTTTCTTCTTTTTTTTTAAAGAATCTTTAAAATTCTTTTCTTCCGATGAAAAAGCTCTTAAATCTGCAAAACCACAGCTCTTCATTCACAACTACATAATATAATGTACCCTAACACTCCTTCAATTTTTTTTTTTTTTTTTTTTTTTTTTTTTTTTTTTTTTTTTGCTACGGGCACTAACACATGTANNNTGTCCCCAAACCCCTTTTATTTTTTTTTTTTTTTTTTTTTTTTTTTTTTTTAATTATATTGCTCAGGAAGCCTGAAGACTGACATTAACCTACAAACAAATCTACCAGGAGTGTGCAACATTGCAAAACTCCCTTTGGGGTGCATGGAGGACATGCTGCCAGGAGCATTGCCATCCCCAACCCCATCCATTCCTCAGCTCCCTGCCTGAAACAGCGGCTGCCTGATGTTCCCATTGCTTTTTGGGGTTCTGACTTGGGTGCTCAAAGCTGGACACAGGGGCCTGACCTCATGTGGGCCACAGAAGAGCCATGGCAGGGGAACAGCTCAGCCGGGCAGCACATAAGCAAACATCTCCATCAGCACATCAGCTGCCCTGTGAGTCAGGTAGTCCAGCAGCAGCCTCTTCCCCTAATTGTTTGTCCTCTGTAATTAATTAAAGACGAAGCGGCAAGTAAACCCCACACTCCCAAGTTTTCAATGCATTCAGCATCCAGGGCTGGCAACTCTTCCTCAGCAGCTCTCTAATAAATACCATCCACAGGAGTTTTGTGCACAATTTCTGGGTTTCAGGCTCAACTCGGGCTGTGCTTACAACACAGTTTCCAGCTGTTCAGCTCCAATTGGTGCGAGGAGCAAAAACCGTTTATGACTCTTCAGCAGGAGCTTATAAATAGTCACACGATAAAGTCAGTTGTGCTGGGTACAAGAAAATTCAGCAGAGGCATCACCACAGAGAATATTATTGCTTATTAGAAGCTAAAAGGGGTCTGAGGAATGTTTCCCAGCATGGCAGCTTTCTGCAGACATGGGCCTGCTGGGCTTCCCAGTGCCTGGGTTGGTGCCGGGGCTGTCATGAGATGTGGAGCAAGGAGGAAAACCCACACCCCATGAGCATGGGGTGTAAGGCACTATGGCCACTCAAGGGGCTTCAGTGTGCCTACTGAGCATCCCTGTCACACCCCGCACCCAGAGATACTGTCCATCCTGGTTCACCCGAGCAGCAGCCAGTCCCAAGCTGAGCAAACCCTGAGGGTGCCAGGAGGTTTCCGGTTTCCTTCCTGCACAAGACCAACTGGGTAAAGGACACAGCGTTTAGACCACAAAATCTTTTTTTTTTTTTTTCTTTTTTTTTCTGCACAGGCCAGCAAACAGCCATCATCTGGGAACAATGAGAGCTGTCAGGACGGGGGAAGGGAGCCAGCCAAACTGCGAACGCGGGCTTGAGAGCTGACAGAAAAAAAGAAACACTCCTCGGGAAAATTTTGCCCTGAAAAAAACCAAACTTCATTAGCTGGAAATGAATGCTCAGTCTATTGAGATGTGCCCTGTGCCCAGAGAACAGCATAGCAGGGATAGGTGACCTGTTTTCCCTGGAGAGGAGGGAGAGGTTGCTCTCTATCGATCCCACCCTTCTGCTATCAGTTTATATATTAGTTCCTATGGTCTGTGGAGGAAGCAGCCAGTAATGGAGTGAATCATTCACAATGAATAAATCATCTGACTAATACAGCTTGTTTTTCTTCTCATGGCTCTTCCATGAACAGATCACCATTTCTCTAAAGTTATTCATTATAATTGCTATATAACTTGCCATTTGGGGATGTTGTTTTCTTTTTCCTCTATATTTTTAACTCCTGCAAGTTAGCAAAAATCTATTAGCTCAGTTATGATCGGTCAGATGAGTTCCATGGAGCTGTTCCTAGCCCCACACTGGAAGAGCTCAACATGGCTGTTGCAGGTATTTGCATCAATAAACGGAGAGAAAAATTGCATTCTGTAAACTGCAGAGTCCAAAGTTCAGTTTCTACAGATGCACAAGTCCTTCAGGACAGAGTCCCCCAACATCTCTGTAACACAAACACCCACAGTACCAGCATAATTGAAAGAAAACTTGCTTGTATTTACACAAAGCATTTCTAAATCAATTTATATCATATTCTGGCTAGCAACCATCGCAATGAACAGCATATGTGGGGTGGTATCACCTAGAGGATCACTTGGCTTTGTCTCTTGCTAAAATGATGGCGAAAACAAAGGAGAAAGCTGCAGTGCTGGATTTAGATGAGGTCTGTGGGATTCAGACTCCATGGTCAGCATCTGAATGGATTTGGAGAGCCTGGTGTGTGCTCCAGCAGCTGCCTGCTGGCATGGATGGAGTGTGCAGAAGGAGAGGAAGCCACGGGGCTGAGGACTGTGATGGACCTGGGGAAGCCCTCTCTTGGAGATGTCTGCTCCCCCAGCAGAGCAAACTCGTGCAGCAAACCCTGATGGCTTCAGGCCTAAGTACATGCCCATATTTCTTTCAACTTGTGTGTGTATGTTTATGTTTCTTTTGCTTGCCCTGCATGAGAGCACTTCACCCTTTCATGAAGACTTGATGTAAACAAAAGAACAAACCAGAAAACAAACGGGGCAAGCAGAGCCCAGAATAAAGCACCACCTGCAGCACAAAAACACCAGGCAGCTCCCAACACCTCTCCCACCCACCACATCAATGGTGGCAGCATGGGGCTCTGGCTCTTAGCAAGCACCAACACCCAGGTGCCAGGCAGAGAAAATTCCCAACTCCATAGAAAATAGGGAAAGGCTCCCATCCTTGCACTGCAGGAGCTCCAGCTCCAGTGTTTCATGAGCAGTCTCTGCAAGAAGAACTAAGAAATGAAAAAGTCCAGTCACGCCAGATCTCAAGCTAAGCTAAGCTGAGTGAAGTTTAACACACACGCAAATTGTAAGCTGGTGCAAAATGCAATTGAATGGTGTGATGCTTCTCTGTATCAAGAGCTGCCCGAGGCTTGCCCAGCCTCCTCCCGCTTGGCCTCTGCTCCCTGAACAAGTGCAACCCCCCCTGAAAGCTCCATATTTCCTCACCAGTCTGGGCTCTATGTAATCACTGAGAAATGGCTGTAGGAGTCAAACTGGTCAGGAGCTGGGCTCCTCCTGCCAAGTTCTGGGGAAGTGGCCCACGACAAGGTCATAATCAAAAGTAGATATGATCCTTCCTTCTCTCTCCTCAAACTACCAATAAATTAAGTGTCCACTGTAGCCACTCGACC
The DNA here is from genome assembly GCA_013397935.1 of Dasyornis broadbenti. Lineage (NCBI taxonomy): Eukaryota > Metazoa > Chordata > Aves > Passeriformes > Dasyornithidae > Dasyornis > Dasyornis broadbenti. The sequence goes on from VZRN01000521.1 coordinate 1,406,150, forward strand.
AAGATGTTTAATATTGTGACAACAAGGCCATGCAGTCTTCTGGGGAGTCCCTTTCTTCCAAACCTTCATCCAAGTCTGTAAACTGAGCTCACAGCTGACATTTCCTATCTGAGTGCAAGTCAGGGCTCAAGGATGAAACTTAGATGGAAGCAAAAGTGAATATAGCGTTAAAGCAAGAAGAGGAGATTAAAAGCTGTGCTAATTTACACTACTGATTGCAGCAGCACCTTAGGCAAGGTAATGAGAACCACATGTAGCTGTGACACCCTCAGCCAGCACTGCCCCAGCTGCAGAACAGATTTACCTCTGTGCACCTTAGGGTGCAAATGGAGATGCTTCGGGACAATAGCATGCTGTGTGTCCCTGGCTGAAATAAGGGGGCTTTTCCCTCAGGTTATACCCTAGACTGAAGGGAAACAGAGATTTCTCATTCCAGAAGGGAATCATAAATATATGTAGGTGTGTGTGTGTGTGTGTGTGTGTGTGTGTGTGTGTGTGTGTGTGTGTGTGTGGAGTGAATCCCAAATAACTCTTCAGCTGTTTAGTTACGTATTTTCTTAATTTCCAACTGTCTTGTGTAGACAAGTTGTGATGGTACACCCAACAAATTCCAGGGGTCAAACCCCATTCCTGACTCAGTCTTTTCTTACATCATTTGACCAAACAGTACTCCTGGTTGCTCCTCTGTTCCTCCAGTTTCAATCACTTGCAATGTTCTATTTAACCACCCTATATCTTTTCTTGTTTCAATGTTGTTAAGGGATTTTTTCCCTAACAAATTCATGCACATGTTTAATTTTCCCCATTCCAGCTTAACTTTTTCCTCAGTTGCTTCTGGGAAACATCCTGTTACAGGAGGATAAATGACAAACACAGCGTGCAGGACCAGATGTGTGCCTTCAACACCAAGGGGATGGATGAGCCATGAACAAGCCACCACTGCAGCACAGCAGCAAGCCACGGGACTAGCCCAGCTACATGCTTTCATTCCTCAGTAAGTACTAGGTTTCCAAAAGCAGCTCAGCCTCCAAAGAAAGAACATTTAAAATGATCACAGTGCTCCACTTGACTTACAACTTGGTTCTCTGTTTGCTCAGAACACCCTCAGGAAGCCAAAGGGAGGTGAAAGTCCTGAAGATTCTCAATTAAAATATATTTTTAAAGAGCTTTTTCATCACACTTTAATTTTTTATTCTGGAGTAAGCAGCTGAAAACTGCTACGCAACTGCTTGGCCATGTCTAATTTGGTAGTACATTAGACAGACTTTCAGCCTAATACTCTTGAGTCTGTTGTAAATACTCAAACATTCCAGTCAACCAGACTGATAAAAACAATTTAACGGGGCTATTGGCAAGAGTGGGCTCAGATTTGCTAAAAACCGTGTCTATGTTCACGCGTGCAAACCAGCACATTTTCACTTACCAGACTGATTGACTGGTGAAAAATCTTAATGCAAAATAAAGCTACTGACACACACTGGAACTGTGAGACTATTCTTGGCTGGGTCTTGTAGGCGCAAAGAGCATCTGTAAAGTCTGAAGACATTTTTAAATGCTCTCAGAAGTTTTTCTTATGACATAACTGAAAAAAAAGGGTCAGTAATGGTTATGAGATGAATACTTCAAAGCATCTATGGCAGTTTTGTAAGATAAAAATAAGCTCATATTTTAGGGTGCTTTGTGGTGGAAATAAAGTGCTGTGTTATTTGGCATATGCTGGAATTTAGTGAAAGCCAAAGAAATACTTAAGACTGCAGTTGCTTTTTAAGAAGTTAAACTGAAATGTTTAAGGTCCAGATAATCACAAGATCTGAGACATTTGGGGTTAGGAGAGACTGTTGGCCTTTTCTCTGATCTGTTCATAACACTTCCTATCTTTTTTTGCCTTTGTATATCCTTTTGGCAATACAGAGAGGGCTTTTGTCTTGTGTTGTATAGATGGAAGTGGTGTTTCTAATACTTTGTTGGTGTAGGTGACATGAAATTATTAGAGCAAAAGATGATGAATTAGTGAGCTTCATGCAAGGAATACAAAATTTCATACAATAACTGTACAGAGACTAATGCATGAGCATTACTCCCAAGTAGTATCTACACATTCAGTTAAAATGTAAATCATGGAGTTATTTAAAAAACCCTATTCTTGCAAAAACTCCTCAATATTAACATAACTCTGGCATTAACTGAGCAATATTAGGACCGTGGAATGTACAGCTCATTACCCCTGGAATACATTCCTACCACTCATAATTAGATGTATTTTGAGAAAATCTAGCTGATCTTGTCCTCAGCACTGTTGTCTGTACTGGGTTTCTAGCTTCTGCACTAGCGTGAAAACTGTATCAAGATGGCCAGAGTTACACACCCACAGAAGGAAACAATATTATCCAGTTTACCATTCACATACATTCAGGAAGTACTGGATATTCAATATTCTACACTAACCAAGTACCTATCTCAAATCTGGCTGTAATATGATATGACAGAAAATTGGTTTTTGAGTTCAGAGAGAGGACAGATTTCACTGCAAATGTCCAGAGATTCAATTTATGGTTTTGCATGACTAATTTGGACAAATTAAGGGATTGAAATATAACTACTTTGGTACCTATAAACTGGAAGCAAACTGCAAGTGTGGTCAATGATACCATGAAATCCTCCTGGTGGTCAAATATCCTCTCTGGCTTGAGTCACCTTCACTAGCAGGCATTTCACTGGTCTTCTTCTGTTTATTTGCATCCATAAACCTCACCATGATGGTGAGTCCTGGCATGAAAGGAGTCACAACTGTGCACTAAGAGTTAGTGTGGTTTGATACCTGGTCTTGTATGTGCTACAAAGATGAAGCTGTGCTTGTGAAATGGTCTAGAAGTTTTTGAATTTCTTTCAGTCTCTCTGTCTTAAACTGCTGTTGTCCAACCTGAATACACATTGTTCTTATCAAATAAATCCTGCTAAATAGTAGTTAACAGAGACACACTACATCCTTAGTATTTCAGATATGATACAGCAAAAAATGCATGTATTACAGAAATTATTAGCTGTGCCTGATGTCCTCTTGCGTATCTTGCCCTGTGTTTGTCTTTATTCCCATGTGTCCCAATGAAGATTTTCAACTCATGGGACTCAAGTCCCACACGTGTTTTGCCTCTCCAAATCAGGTGGTCAGTACCAGACGGACTCCCATGGGACATCCTGAGGCCTGGCACACTCTTTCCTTCCAGGTCAGCAAACATTCCTGGAGATCTCCTGCACCCACAACTCCTTCTTCTGCCAGGGACAAAGGCAGACTGGACATGCTCAAGTGAGTTTATGTTTCACCTGGTTCTCCTGCCCTGCCATGTCCTACCAGACATAAACCAAAGGCAGAGGCAGCCCAAGGAGCAGCCCTTGGCCAGATACCACTCACGTAACTCTACAGCATGGCCACTTCAGTCACCACCTCTCTGTGTGAGGTCACACAAGTTCAGGTAATATGTCTGAAGGTTTTCTAAAATGAGGTCTTTCTACTGCTGAGACTCCTGTTTACTCTGAATACTTTTTATCCCAGCATGATTTCCTGGTAGCTTCATATCTGAGATGGCTCCTGCTTCTGTAAAGGTGAAGATGATATTCCCAGCCGATTCTAACCAAAATAATTCAACAGTAGATGTGAAATATTCATCTGACTTCTACTTTCCCTCTGGCCATTGAGCTTTATGGTGGTTTTACAGCAACCTTAGAGATCCCACCATAGGTTTCATCTTCCTTTTGCAAAGCACCTCTTGAGGCAAGAGGAGAATAGGCTTAGGGAGTGACTGCACACCTCCTCCATTGTGGCCCATTAACACAGATCAGGATTATTCCTTCTTTGATCTGCTTTATCTTCCAGCAATCAGATGTCGTTGGCTCCGAAACAGCAAAAAAATGGGCATCATCACATTTATTCGTTTGGCCCTGCAGTGTTGTCTTTGTGCAAATCTTTGGATTGCCCACAGGTTCTGAATCTGGCAAAAGGTTCCGTTCTGGGAATAGGCTGTCTCTGCTCTCACTTCACTCTTTATCATTTGTAATTATGTTTTTGTTTTCTGTAAATTTTAAAGACCCAAGGTCTTTTTTTCCAGTTGACATGGGTGTTTTCTTACACCTTTCTCTGCAAATTGTTTTATGTAATGATACAGCCTATTTTAGTATCCACTTAGATTTCTCTCAAGGAATTGTCTTAGACAATAAAATTAGTGACCTTAATTAGGCCATCTAGTTGGGAAGGCATTAGCGACATTGGAACAGGATGTTTCTGTCTGATTACATTAGTTAGATCAATTTAGAAAGCAAAAGCAATGTGAAATCAAACTCTCTGCTGGTGGGAGGAAACCAAGGAGTGAGGGAGCATCTCCATTTGCCTGATAACATTTCCATTGCTGGGCATGCTGGCACACTCTGCTGCATGTATCAGGCAGCAGCAGTGGTTCTGCTCTGTAGAGAAACAGCTGTGATGGCTTTAGAGATGCTTAATTGATAAAGCACTTTGGGGAATCTGTCAGCACATGGAAAGGCTCTGGTAATAGCTCTTCCTTCAACTTGCATGCTGCAAATGAACCAGTTGCTTTGTTCTTGCTTTCCACTGGCATTGCAAGATCAGATATACTGTACCTGGGCTGGCACCTTCCGCAGTGTATTATTTTGGATTTCTCAATAGCACTGTAATGGTTCTGATATTTCTGATATCATTGTAATTTTGCTAGATGCACAGGCTCCTCCCTCCATTTTACCACATGCACACCCTCTTTTTCTGTGCTCGTATTGTGTCTCTATGTCTTTTCATGCCACAGAAAGCCAGCACACTCTCTGCAGTAATGCCATGGACTCCAGACAATCTCTTTAAATATGCTTCAGCCATGGGCTCCTCTTTAAACACTGATTTAGCCAAACTTTTTCCTAATTTGAATAAACATGAACTACTTTGTTCTAAACAGTTCAGCTTCCTGATTTGTGAACTGTTCTCAGTGCCATCAAATTTGTCCAAACATCCGGTTACAAATTATTCAATCCTCCCTGCTCACTATATACTCTCTTAGCCAAGAGATCTCTCCTGAGCTCATCTTTTGGTGATTTTAGTCTGTGTGGCACAGCACACATCTCCATGATGAACTGCTCACAGCACAGCCATCCCCTGGGCTCACACTCCACCCACCCTGTGTGGCAAGGGATGGAGCTACACAGGCATCCCCTCCTGCTGGCCTCAGGGAATGGTTCACCAGGAGGAGACAGGGACCCTCTTTGCCACATCATCAATGTGTCCAGCACAAGTGAATTTCCCCATACAGCCTAAGCATGGGCAAAGAAAGAACAGAGCTTGGCAGTCCATGACTTCCCAGCTGCTCCTTCCCTACCTGCCCGTCTCACTCACACCACCCATGGCTGGACAAACCCAGCAGCAGCACAGCTGGTGGTCACTTCCTGGTCATCCACAGTGGTCACTTCCTGGTCCCTCACAGTGGCAGGCACAACAGCAATGTCTAGAGCATGGTGCCCAAACCCTCCAGAGGATATGAGGAGCAGGAGTCAAGGTATTCTGCACCCTTGTACCACTTTCCTATGCCAAATGCGACAAGCTGGCACATTCTTGATGAGAAAATATCTGCTGTGATTTTGTTCATATAAATAAGGCTAAAAACACATTTTTCAGGTCACACCATACACAGGAAATTATGAAAAGCAATTCCGGGAATTTTTTACTGTAAATATACCTAGAAGATAAAAGCCAGGCATCACCTGCTTAAAGATGGCAGGAGGACCACACTACATGTTATTATACTAGGAAAGCTCACAAGTGCTTTAAATTCTAAAACAACCTGGCAAGGTTCATTTTGAGAATTGAAAGCTTCACTACACAGAGATCACTCTTTTCCCTTCTCTAAGAGGATTTCTGAAAAAAAAAACCCTTGCCAAAAGCAGCTGTCGGCTAGTGTAACACACAGCACCACTGTAAGAATGGATCCATGAGCCCTGGCAAAACCTCAGTCCTTGTCAGGACCCATGAATGAAACCGTCCCAGGGAATCTGCGGAGCAAGGCTGCATATTTAGGAAGCTCAAAAGAGAGTCAAAACAAAACTGAGTGGAGGAGGAAAAGCAGCGCAGACACGTCAAAGGGCTGCCCACATGGCTCAACCAGAGGCCTAAAGCCACTGCCACACAATTCCTTGTGAAGCACACAAAGGAGCCAGATGCTCCTGTCAAAATTATACCTTCTACAAATCTACATTGGAAACCTGCCACCATCCTGCCTAAAAGGAGGAGAATTGATACCATTTTCTTGACTAAAATAATATCTTTTCAGTGAATTAGCCGAAGAAAGAACGAGAGCTGTTTGCTTTGGACAAGTATATTTCCAAGCATGTCATCCCCACAAAAGATCTTTCTTTCGCTCTACTTTCATGCGACCCTGAAAGCAAATATCTGATGGATATGATCTGGCTAGCTCCACATCTTCAAACAAGAACAGGGAGCTGGTGGCAAGTGGGATTCTTCCGTTGCTCTGAGCTAATAGATATTAGGAAGAAAAATGCAGTTCTTGTCTTGGCGGGCTTTGAGATGTACTTAACATTTCATTCACAACATGCTGCCTGTATCCACAAAGCTCAACAAGGCAGTGAATATCATTGGCCTGTTTCAGAGACAAGAGGAAAACGCCTTGCCTGAGGTCTCACTGCATGTCACAGCAACAGGGGCACGGATGGTGAACCTGAATCTCAGCCACTGGGCCTCATCACCCCAGTCCTTCCCATGGTGTTTTAAACGTTGATCAAAATTTAAGTTAGTAGAGGGCGTGCCTGAATCAGCTCCTGGTCTCACAGCTTGTTCTAGTTCTCAGATTAATTGTTCTAATTAGCTACTCCACAGGCAAATATATATTGACTCTTTCCTCATCTCAGACTTGGGGCCAAACATGATTCAGAAAAACAGTCAGCTGTGGCTTCCTCCCAGAATTCGCCACACATTTAAATTGTAAATACTGTAGCTCAACTCCCAGTTCATAGCACAAGTAAGCAAGCTCAGCTAATGTTACTGGGTGGTTTTATTCTCCATTTTCTTAATTTCAGAAGAGGGACATCTTAATAAAGCATCCAAAATCCCATGCACCAGAGCATGCAAAACTGCATTTCTGCAACAACATTGAGTCTGTTCAAATCTGGGTACCAGAAAGGGAGGAAGCATTGGCAACCTTTCAGCCTCATCTTCTTGGAGACAGGAAGGCCAAATAAGCTCAAAACTAGTCTAGGAAACTTGGTGGGACAATGGATTTGGAATCAAAACTCAGTGCTGTACACTAATTCACAACATAGAAAAGGGGATTTTTGGCACTCTCCTTTAAATTTTTAATGATTTTCCAAGATGAAAACATTTAGTGTGGGGAAAACTTAGCAGTCAGTAAGTACTGTACCTTCCACACAGAGTGTGCTTTGTGTATGTGTTACCTGTAGATTAGACTGCGTGGGCAGTGCACCTACCCCATCTCTGTTAATAACGTGAAGATAATTTAGCAGGTAACTAATGACTGAGTCATGTTCCTGACTTTGCTACGTGCTCTAACAATTCCAGTCACTCAGTCGTGTTCATAACCTCTCCTGCTGCCGCAGAGCTACACTTCCGGTGGCTTTTGCCTTGGTCAGAGCCTCTGATAATTTTCCATATGGGAAAGAGACATTAGCTGCCAGGTCTGGAAATAACTGCACAAAATGTTAATCACCTGTCTTGACAAAATTATAAATGCTTGATGAAGAAACAGACATTTTGAAGATAAACTTAGATGATGCAAAGAATTACAAAAAATGCAAAAGAAGAAAACAGTGTGTCAATTCACCATTGCTGTCAACGTATAGCTCATATTGGTCTGATTTTTGTGGTTCCTTTGTATCCATGCTGTAGTATTTTCTTGTGGTGGCAATAGAGATTCTGATATTTTGGAATTTAAATAAATAAATTGAAATGTTTGAACTTAAGTAGAAACGTATTTGAGCAGTCACATATGACTTCAAACGGCCATTATCTTGTAAATTTTGAGCACCTGAAAAAAAATTAACACCTACATCTAGATTGAAATTTAGGGGGAAAGTCTCTTACATCTTCTCATTCAGTATTTCTGAACTAGTAACCTTCTAACAATTTCAAAGGCTATCGCTGGAACTCTTGTGGACTAAAATTGCCCACTTTCAGCTACCATTTAATAAGATTTTATTTTTAAAACAGTGATGAAGAAATAGACTTGGAAAGCTATTGTACAGCAAAAAAAGGGTATGGGTGTTTGTAAGAGCAAAAATATTTCTGTCAAGTTTCATAAGTGTTGGGAAGGACCTCTGTTAATTAAAAACAAATCCAAAAAATCACAGCTGAACTGAAGAGAGTCTTGCAAATGCTTTTCATTTCAAAATTAGTTAAATTAAAGCACAACTGCAATTCACTTAATCTTGTAAGGCAAGGACAGACAAACAATATAACTACTGGATGGTGAATAGATAGGTAGATAAACTTCTAAAAATTAGAACATTATTCCCAGGAATGATAAATAGGAGCAGATTAGAATTCAAACATTTCAGCAGAAGATAAGCCTGTTCCTACCAAAAACATTTTGCTAATATTAAGTCTGTGCTGCCCAACTATATTCTCTCAAATCCTACACAATTTAATCACGGGAATAAAGCACTTGTACAAGATCAATGTAAAGGTATTTGGGCAAAAGTGCACCACTCTGTCAGTTTAACTTCTATCCCTAGTTCCCATCTATGCTATCTCTGTCTTATTTAGTAGTTATGAATGATTTCTATAGAGAAATCACTCACAAGTGGGCCTTCACTGGTAAAGCAAAGACAGGTTGTTATATGCAGTTTTGTGTTGGTATTTGTCTGCTTGGTGCTATTTTTTACCTGCTGTGGCAGTGCATGTGTGTCTGTGCACAGGGATGCTTGCACATGTGGTGGTGCGTGTGTGACACGCGACGTCCCGAGGCCGGGTGGGAGCAGAGCCCGTGGCAGGGACAGCCCTGGTGTCACTGTCCCTTCCCCAAGTGGGGCACTGCTCTTTTCCTCTGCTCCCACAGTCATTATTTCCCTGCATCCCACACTGTAATGCAAGTTTATGCACACTGGCAGACTCCTTTGCACGTTGTGTATTAACTTAGCATTTTATCGATCATTTGGGAGCAGAATGAATGCTAATCATTAAGTTTTATATGAATGTTTCTATTACATGAAACGTTATAGCACATATGCCGAGTTAAGTGATGTTGCCTATGTAAATGAAAGGTAATTCCACATTAAAAAGATGTTTTCTAGAGCATCTTTATTCAGTTACATTTCAGCTGATCTGAAGGACGCCTATCAGCACTAACAGAGACGGGTAAGGCTTAGGAATGTAAGTGCAGATAATAGTTTGCTAGGCCAAGATACTATTTCTCTTCCATGGATTTCAAAAGGACTTACTGTACATACTTGTACTGGCATTTGAAACTCCAGGCTTAGTTGGGGGTATGGGAAGAGATGGAGGAAAAAGAGGGTTTGATACGAACAAAACATTTTTTGTAAAAGGCAGATTCCTTTTTGTTTCCATGTGCCATACAGTCAGCATTTTTTGAGTCTTTACTGATGCCCTCACACAAGAAAAGTGACTCTTGAAAAATGCACCATTACAACTTAATATATCCAGTATGTAATTTGTACTTAACAGAAAGATATTTAGGACTATTTGCCTCAGCCATGAGACTTTCAGCTGCTCAGTGGGAGGTAGTGCTTCAATGAAACCTTTGTTTTTAATCTTCTGATACAGTCACTAAGGCAGTTGGCTGGCTTTAAAATTACATCAGTCTTCTTTTTTAATCTAGGGTTTGCAAGCAGTAGTTAGTTTGGGGCATCCACCAAAGCATATCATTTCATAGGCAGAGCTACCACCCTTTTATTCCTCTCTTGGGCAGGATGCACCAAAGTCAGTGTCTAAAAAAGAAGAAGGAAAATGAAGAAGAAAGTTGCCCTGGGAGCACGGATATTCCTGGGGACGCCATCCCAGACGGTGTGTACAGCACACTGCAGTTCAGTCACGTTTACTTTGTTTCCTCCTCTTCCTAAAATTAGATTACATTTCCCCGAGTGAGCACAATGATGCCAAAGCTGGACAACCCAGAGCCTGAATCACTTCAAAGTGTTTTCAGCGGACGTCACCCGTCTGCCGCAGCCCTGCAGAAAGCACATTGCTCTGCATAGCAAGTTGGGTGGCAGAGGGTCCATAATATAAAACTGTTGCCTAGTGTTCCTCTAAGCTCTGCCCTCCTCTGAAAAAAAAAAAAAAAAAAAAAAAACCCACATTCT
>VZRN01000521.1:1416500-1446124 GCA_013397935.1 Dasyornis broadbenti
AAAAAAAAAAAAAAAAATCCCTCATAATTCAGGCAACAGCTGGAAAGCTTAGCTTAATGGTCTGTGCTTAAATGTGGAAGGTCACAGGGTGCTGATCTAAGGAGCGGAGAAGTCTTGCTCAGCCGACTGTTGACACTTAGTAAACGGAGGAGGAGGGGACTGTGTGTGCATCTGAGAAAGCCATACCCTGGCCAGCAAAGAATAGGAAGCAACTTCTATTCAAGATTTGCAGGGGTCCTGGACCCAGTAGGGAAAAGCAACAAGGCCCTTCACTGCCTCTAAGTTACCTTGTATTATAACAGGATTAAAGTACATTTAGCTTCTCTATTAGCATACTTTAGCCCCATTTAGGCTTACTTGATGTTTCCGATGGCCTTTGATCAGCCTTGCATGGTGCTGGTCAGCTTCAGGACACAGCAGTCAAAAAGCGAGACTGTGAAATTATCCTGATGTTGAATCTCACAGGAGATATTTCTGGCTGTTTTCATTCACTCACCCCCAATATTCGAGTTTCTTTCTCTCTCTCTCTCTCTCTCTCTTCCCCCATTTCAGTGCACATTGTGAGAAAAAAACGCCATTAAGATTGCGAGGGGAAATGNTTACTCATTGTTAAAAAAACAGGGGGGGAGTTGAAGAAAGAAAGAGAGATATTAAAAGAAAAAGGTAGCTTAGTGACCAGTAATAATTAGCTCCTTGTTTGAAATCACTGCTGGCTTGTGTGCCAGTGCTGAAGCATCTATGAAAAATACTATAATTTCTACAGTGTCTGGCTTTTTATTGCTTACATTTGCATATAAATTAAATCCATATTGTAGCTTTAAGGCAAGCTAGGCTTAGAATGCAGTACAGCTCAGGGTCCTATTGTTTTACATCTACTTTCTATACTGTGGTTAAATGAAAACGGAGGAGAAAGTAAAGGAGAGAGAAAGTCAGCTTTGTAACATTTTTAATTGCTTCTCTGCCAATTATGGACAAATTAATATTTAAACTTTGTAGTGCTTTGAAAAAAATTGTTTACGGAATCCACTTCTTGGTGTTCAGTGCCCCCTGTGCCTACAGCAATATCTATATTGGAATCTTTTGTCAAAGAAAATGAAAAAGAATTAAAGATAAATACTGCTCCCCTTTAAAATATTTCATGGAAACAAATGCTGTTAATTGAACCTTAAATATTTCAAATATAGGCGTGATCCTTATTCCCATTAGCAGCCTGAAAAGCCATTACCAGACAACATTTTTTCACTTCATACTGTTTATGCACACGACAAGATCTTGTATCGTTTACTTCACTTGATCTTATTTTTGTCTTCCTCCTTTGCTTCACGCTGCCATCTCTGCTTGACCGACTTAGGTTGGCCGCTCTGAGTCCCTGTTTCAGCGCGGCTCAGAAATCCACAGGCTGCTAACGCTAACACATCAGGGCAGAGCCTGGGAAGACAAGAGACATTTGCAAAGATGAGTAACAAGAAGCAAATGGCGCCTCAAAGTCTCCCTTTAAAAATTCTTTAATGAGATACAGTGCATTTTTTTTTCATTCTTTTCTTGGGCTAATGCCTAGTATGTACCAACCACTGGGCCACATTTTTAGGAAACATCTAAATCAAAAGTCAGAAGATTACACAGGGACATAAGAAAATCTTAAGATGGCAGGAGGCCAGGAAGCCCAGCTAGGCCTATCCTTTCCTCCAGTTAACAGTTGTTCTCCATAATATGCTGTTTTTCTCCCCCTCTCTCTCCATATGCTTCTTGCTCTATTTGAAATCTGGTCAAATCCGTTGCTTCTAGAGCAGCATCTGGTAGCTTATAATATATACCCTCTGGAAAAAAAAAAAAAAATGTATTACATTTGTACAGGGCAAGACCTCGCTGGAGCCGTGTCCCTTGTCCTCATATTTGACATTAGCTCTAATAACTGCTGCACTGCTCCCTGCGGTTCCCCCCAGAGCCCTTCGCAGCTCCGCCAGGTCCCCTCTTAATCTTTTCTCTTTGCGAGAGATACAGACCTACTTTCACTAAGCATTTTGGAGTCTCCAGTCTCGAAGTCATTATGGGACTTCATTGCACTGCTTCCATTTCTGCAATATTCCTTCTGTAATTAGGTAATCAAGTCTGTGCATCTTTCCCATGTGGCCTTTTGAGATCGATTTTATTTATCAGTTTATTTATCTCTTATTACACATTTTAAAAATCCTGGTTGCAGTACCATCAGCTGGGCACATTGCTAGTCTTCACAGCTGTCTGCTTGCTATCGTAATTTCCTTTTTCCTCCTGCCCGTCACTCATTTGCTTCTTCTGTCTGAATTTTGCAGCTGTTCATATTAATAAAGGATGTTACAAGTGCTTGAATGCATGGTGAATTTCATGAATACTCTGCCATAGACACCAACAGCAGCATGGTGGGGGCTGACATGTGGGTGAAGGGGTTGGTGGGACTGGTTTAACATGAGTGCTTCTGGACAGCGATAGACCCTGGTTATGGGGTTAGATGATACCTCATCCAGAGAAGTCCTGCCTCTGCTTTTGTATGTCAGCAAAACCAGGCTGGAGATGCAACACGCTGCTGTCCAGCTGATTTCACGTGGACAGGGGTTACCAAGACTACATTAACACCATAAAGATCCTTCCCAAGGCAATTGATTATAGCCTGGGCTGTGGTGCAACAGTAAAATCTCACTTCCTGTTTCCACCACAGTAAAATTATCGCCTTTGACTTATAAATACCTATCTGTACATCCAGGTCTTTCCTAGCAACTGTAAAACAATGCTCTTAAATCCTTTCCTTCATTAGTCCTCGGAGCAATACAACTGGTAGCTGAGGAAAAGCCGTATTTGTTCCAACACCTATTATAATCTTATTCCTACCCTCACCTTTTGGTTTCCTGTAGCTTCTGCCCATTGCTGGGTGACCCTTTCTGCTCCAGAGCTTAGGGTCTGTCTCAAGCTCTAGTCTGATAACAACTTTCCTCCCTGTGCCTTTCCTTTCCACTGTTTAAGACCCTCGCTGTAAAAACCACCAAGTTCTGGCCCATAGGTGGCTGTGTGGTTCCTGGGAGCACCTGTGGAGATGACATTTCTGCACTGGGTTATTCTGGGCCAACCCCAGCCCTCACGGCACCCACCTGGCCGTGGCACATAGCCTTGGGACAAAGGGAGATTGAAAATCTACAGGGGTCCTTCTCCTGCAGGCCCTGATACATTTTACTGACGAAACACAAAAACCTGAGGATCAGTAACAAAATACTGCGGTGTATTGATGTGCTTTTTAAATGTTATCATTTTAAGCCTTTCTCTCCCTGTTTCCAAAGTGAGATACTGAATAAGGGAAGAAGGAGTCTTGGCAACACCAGCAAAGGCTTCAGCCATAACCAGACACAGGTAGTTCTGAGGCTTAAAAAAGTTTGGGGTTTTTTTTGCCATTATCATTGCATCTTTCATGTTTCCTGCTCCTTCTCACGGTGGACTGAATCAGAGCACAAGTGTCCCGTATTCTGTAATATCCTTGCAGGAGGATCCACTCGAAAATGCCCACTCTTGTGAAATTTTCAGTCTTCACTTGTTGCCCCCTGAGATTTAAACAACTCAGACAACTGCATTTTATAAGGACAAAATAAATTGAGTCCAGACTTCACAGCATTTTATATCCCCCTATGAGTGGCTTCAGTGTTTGTTACTTCAAATTTTAGCTTTCTGTGTGTTACAAACCCCATCTTCTGGCAGTTTATCAGGTGCCTCCAGTATCGGTTTCAAAACAGATATTAAATACTGCTCTCTCACCTTGTAGCTGCAGTCATTTCCAAACGTACTGAACAGCTTTTCTGCTCTCCATCCGTCAAAGATTATACACCGAGAATAAATTACTCAGCTGGGTGCGTTGTTTGTAGGCAAACCCAGGCAGTGACAGTATCAGTAGTCCCTGTGTTTAAAAGCATGTAAAACACTTTCTCTTTTTCTGTGCTTTACATTGTGGCTCAGATACATCCTCTGCACAAACAAGGATGCTGGCAAAGATGTCCTGAGGTATAACAGCCGTCAACTCATTTCCTCACCCTTCATGCTGTGGATGAAATCCCTGGCACGGGAGCAGGAACCTTGTAGGAGTGGGGTGCTCCATGGGACATGGGGGACGTCTGGCTGCCACCCCAGGCTGAGGAGCTGTCCCCATTTCATTCCCCTGAGTTCTTTTTGAGTGGCCATTCACCAATCCCAACTTAGATTCTTTTTCCTTCTTTTCTTTCCCAAGAAAATATCATGCTTGCTAAGTATCAATTAACATTTCCAACATCAGACAGATTTCTGAGATTTCCTTTTATTTTTCTTTTCGCTTTTGTAATTTCCTGTCACAAGACCCATGTTGCCCACTGCAACTGTGTAGAGCACTGCTGTCCTTCAATGACAACATCATATTTCCTCTGAATTGCTGAATTCCGCAAGACTATTCACAAACCTAGCACCAAGCTAGAAACCAGGCCAGAGGTTCTCTTACTCGTTATCTTGCCTTTCCACAAACCTCACTTCCTAGGATATTTCCATACAAATGCTCACAAACAGTGAATTTTGCCCTGAAGTTGGAAACAATTTAGTCAAGAGTTGAAATTTGGCTGGGACAAAAGCAGCACAGTTCATAAATACTACATCAGTTCGTTGAGGACCAAAAACGATCTGAATTAACATGACCAGTCACAAAATATCTCAGCTATCTTTAACCATCAAAATTTTAGGCTCCAGGTCTGCAAGAGCTGTTCCATAGATAATAGAAACAGAAAGGTACAGCCAGAGGAATTCACATCTTCTTCATCCTCAGAGGATGAAGCACCTTTTTTGAAACACCGTTTTTTTTACCCTTTGGTAACGCAAGGAGCTCAGAAGACAAGTTTAGGTATATTTGCAACTTTTAGCTACAGCCAATATCTTGCTATGGATGACACACAAATCATCTATAATTCAAATATGTTTCCAGAAACAATTTGTCTAACCATTTTGACAGAATGAATTTGAAAGGGAAAAAAAAATCTGCTTGCAGGCAAACTGCAAGCATAAAAGATGACTACATTCCTTTAATTAAAAAATCAGTGTAAATAGTACTCTTGTTGATATTAAGTACTTTTGTGAAGCAGAAGTAGCTTAAATCAAAACTTACGTGTAATAGATACAGGGACAGGCTACTCACTGTGCATATGATGCCTTCATTATCTCTAAATATAAAACAGATTATTTGTCTTTGAGTAGTAAGGATTGGAGAACTGTTGTTTTCTTTTAATTTTAATGCATCCTAAAAGCCAAGAAACAGGCTTTTTCTTCTGCTTTTTTTTTTGTTTGTTTTTTTTGTTTTACTTTCTGGCTGTTTCATGAGTCCTTTGGATATACTTGATTCTGCCTGATACATGAGACAACGTCCCAGGGTAGAACTGGGGGAGATGTCTCATACTCACTTATATTCTTGTTCTGTCCTATAATAGCTGTGATTCTCCATTGCTTTATCATCTGCAGCAGATCAGAAGGAGAACAGAACTGACTGACATGATGTGCTGCACCTTCCCTGGTAGGTCAGACATAGCAATATGGAAACTCCCTTTTTTTAAAGAAGGTGTCCTGTTTATAGGTGTTCCCTACATCTCTTGACACAAACTCCTTTTCCAGGTCTCTCATGTCAGCACCGATCAGTGGTAGCTCAGCTTCTTGGAGAAGGGTCAGCATGCTCTCAGGGAAAGAAACGACAGTATGCATGGATGGTTTGTCCTTTCCTAGTCCTTTCCTGTGCAGCTCAGCCTAAGCAGAAACCCAGTATTGCATTGCTATTGTGTAAATGCCTTGACTTATCTTAAATTTAGAGCGAAGGGATCCATTAAAGGTTTTTGGCTTCAACATTCAGTTTGCTCTCATTTGTATGAATACTGGAGATGTGAGGAGAGAAATCCCTTGAAATAAAGACTGTCCCAAAAAGTGTCTCAAAAATAGATGCTGCCATTTTTATTAGCAAAGTACGGGAGGAAAGGCAGTAAAAAAGTATGTTTAGAAAAATCACTCAGCTCATCAAATACTATCGAGAAATCCACTAAGAGAGATCTAAGCTTAGATCTGAGTTTAAGATATTTTGAAATCTTACATGGCAGAACAAATTCTCTTTCTCACACTAGTGGCTGTCTCTGTCTGTCTGTCAGCTCAGAGTTCAATCACGTATTCACAATAAAGTATGGGTCAAGTCCTCGAATGTCTGTGTCTTATAGTCTTATTCTTGGCTGACAAGTGCTACATCTAAATCAGTGTATGGCGTTAAGTTATAGCCTGAAAGCTGGCTGGAGTGGTAAGACCAGCTCAGATGATGAATGCTTCTTGTTCCCCCACAATTCTCCACCTTGCTCAGGCCACTTTTCCTCAAAGACACAACTTCCAGCATCGCTTATCTCATTGTAATTCTACAAGTGAAAGCGCAGCTCAATAGTAATACTGTAAGGGACTTATTTGGGCAAGTTCCTATCATCTGGCCTGAGTCAAAAGATTACACACCAGTAATAGAAATTTATTCAGAGCAGAGATATCCTGGCATAATAAGACCATCTTGCTTCATGTAATTATAATTCATGCATCCAGAGACAGCTGTCCATCAGATATATTGTATTAGCTAGCTTTGATTTCTATAATGAGTTTTATTAGTATATTTATGAGGAAGAACAGTGGCATATAAAGAAGTTATGAATAAGTTATTATGTGTGCACAACCAACATTTGGGATCTTCTAAGTCTGGCAGAGAAGCTAAAGTCTGAAAGGATACAGACACTGAAATACTCCCAAAACATGATCCATGAAGACCGATTTCATAATATATGGCATCAATGCCACCCATTGTTTTGTTTCACAGCCATGAAATCATTCCATTTATGTAAACAAGAAATCTAAAGGGGTCTGAAATAAACAAAATTGTAAGCAAGAATGTCAATTTTTAATTTCTCTTTAATATTAAATTGATGTGATATAAAAGGAACTTTTTTTGCATATGAGAACTGGTACTGTTGGCCCTGGTTTCCCACATGCAGGAGCACTCAGGCTGTGCTAGATGAGATACATTGAATTTAGAGAGTTTCTAGAGATGGCGGCTGATTCTTCCAGCAAAAATGGTGGAAAGGGATGGAAATGTGGGACCAAAATCAAAACCACTGTTTATGAAGATGAAGAGAGAATAACAACAGGAAGTGGTGCAATTAAATGATGCAGAGCAAGTAAAAGGGAGCAAGAACTGTCTCAGCAGCTCTGGAGACACATACCATTGGAGAAAATGTTCTGTAAATCCAACACAGAAACACAGAAGTCATTACTCAGTCTATTAGATAGTTAATTACAGTTAATGGGTTTGAAGCCTCAAGTGAGACAGTTGATTTTGAAAATATTTCTCCCATAACAGGACAGGCTCAGGACTACACCTGCTGATGTCTGTAACTCTGTACCTATTCTCTGCAAGGGTTTCACAGTGTTGCCTTCTGCAAAGATAAATTGTCCACTCCCTTGTCCCCCAGGTCCTCAAGGCATGCCCAGACCATCCTTGTCACACTGGTAGATTTAAGAGACTTAGGCAACTGAGGGCAGATGTTGCAAGATCTGGGGGAATATTAACCCCCATGCCAACACTTCGTGGTAAAGAGGGTCCTGCTACCCAATTGTACATCGTTAAAGCAGTTTGACCAAATACTGCAGGTTTCCTCAGCTACCAGAAAAAAGGCCAGATCTCTTGTGCAGCTGCAGACTGGACTACACACTACCACACCTCAGCTTTTCAAATTGCTCTGCCAAGAGCTGGTGCAGTATTTTCTGCATAAAATGTTATTGGCTAGGCCAGCTCATCACAGGCTCTTCACAAACCCTGGAGAGATAAAAAGATTGATCCTCATGAAAAATCCGGTTTTAAGGGGACAAATACATAGGCAGTTGAGCTACAAAAGTGGCCAACCTCTCCTTGGTCTTCCCACACTGACAAGTTCATCTACCACCCCTTCTACCTACGTCTGTGTATCCAGCACCCTACTCTGCTGCCATGAGCTGATTATGTTCACTTTGGTGATAGCTAAAGGTGACACGTCCAGTCTGATGTTTAGACCTTAGAACGTATTTCTGCCTTGCTGGCCAAAAATGCCACATGGACTGAAGAAGAGTTCAGCACCCAAGTGCAGCTCTGTGTCACCAAAGTTCAGGTTAACCTGTCAGTGTCAGGGAGAAACCAAGCGGAGTGAAAAGCTATCCAATTATTCTGTAACAATCTTCTCAAAAGTCTTCCTCAAACCTGAGACTTTTCAAGGGGGCAGGAAAACTTGGTTAGAGAGACTTCAACAACCGCTTCTTTTAAAGAAAATCTGAAGTTGCTGGCAAGAAAATCTGAAGTTGCTGGCAAGTGTTGGGTCCTGCATGATAGCTGCATAGAACTCAGAGGAGTCCTGGTGTCCCAAGTATTGCCTGACCTCCTGCAGGCCCCACGGCCTGAAATGGCAGTAAAGATTGCATTTGATCTTCAAGAACTTATTCCTCTTCCAGAAAGAAAGTAAAAACCAGTGTGGTGCTGAATGATCCTGTCAGGACAGTAATTGGAAAAATCCCCACAGTAAGAGAAGCTCAACTGTCACAGTTTGTGAAGAGCCTTGATGAGCCAGGTTGTTTACTGCTCACAAGCCTTGAGCTATTCACGACTTGGCTGACACTCTGCTGAAGGGCACGGCAGCCCTTCTTGGCCTCATTCCTAAGCACAACGTATTGTTTCCAGAGCCCTTTGTGCTACTATCACTCCAATTAGGAGCTAGAGTGCCTTCACAAATGTTCTGTCCTCCCACTTTGTCAGACAGAGATGATCTGAATACCATAAAAAGCTTTGAGAAGGGGAAAATCACAGGAGAGGGCATTTAGGGATCATAATGGCAATGAGTGGCAAGAACAGCTGATTACAGAACTTCATAAATTTTAATCAAAATATCAAAAGAGGGTTCTGTCAATGCAAAGATATCCTTCTCCTAATGGGACGACAAACTAAAGCAGTGGCTTTATAACATCCTTTGATGCCCTAGGACAGCAGGACCCCCGGAGTTGACTGTTGTGTCCCACAATAGTTCATTAGTATTGAAATTCCTAATTCCCTTTATTGGATCTGAGTTTTGGCTTCTAAGGTCTGACCCCTGAAGAGCCAGAAATTTCAGACTTCTTTTTGCTACACACTTGCTCACTTTGGGCATTTAACTCCACACTTTTACAAATACCACGTGCCTTTGCCACAGGGAAGGGGAAAGAATAACCCGTTATCTTTTAGAAAGATATTCCTAGTATCACTCAGGCAAAGACTTCTTCCACCGAATCATCCTTCGCATTGCTGTTCTCTTGTAACTGCAGGAAAATATGTCTGTATTAGAACTGAAAATTAAATACAGGAGGATGGAGGTTACTTCTCCTTCTGGCCATGCATTTTATTCAAAATGGAATTTTGTGACATACTCTTCAAGTACCTGCCTAGAAACAAGCATCAGCACAAGCCCTGCAGTCCAACCATCCACTCAGTTTCTTGCATGCCGTTTACTTTTGCCTCACATTTCCCAATCCACTGCCTCACAGAAACTCACAAAGAAAGCCAGTGACTTCAAAAAAGTTGGAAAAGGTATTAATTTAACTTCCTCTTTTTTCTTCCTTTTACATACAAGCCCTCAATTCCCAGACAAAGAAAGAATAAGGAACGCTACCCATATGACCCTTAAAACTGGGACAAAGTAGTGCACTTGGAAGAGAAGATGGGAAAGGGAAGAGTTAACTGGGTTTATAATTGTTTCCAGAGAGCAATTATTCAGTCCCTAAAAATGCTGGTAGAAGAACAAAATGGAAAATGAACATGGTCCCAGCAGACAAATGATTAATATTTAGGGAAGGACTATAGCAGTGTTTTATCCAAAAGAAATGGAAAAAAGCATTTTAATGAGATTGGTATTCAGACTGTACAAACTCATTAGATTTGGGTTTTACCATCTCATAAAAAAAATGAAGGATGTTTTGAAGGCTGTTTTCATGTTTGCATTCCCTTTACCAGCACCGGTGTCTGTGGGGAGCCGCACACCAAACATCGGCAGCCCTGGCAGCCTGGCGATACCAACGCAGAAACACAACCCGGAGCAAGAGCCAGGCCAATAACTGGGAACCAAACATGCAGCTGATTAATGCTGCCAGAGAATTTTTATAGAGAAAGTTGTTTTTCTTTCATTTTCCTTCCCCTGTGCAGCTTTCCTCAGAGCAATATCTGTGAGTAATCTCCGCTCTCCAGCTGATCGGGGTGCAGCTCTCCCTGTGTGCAGCTAATATTGGCACGGTGACATTTCGGCTGTTTTCGGTGGACACGAGCAGGTGCAAAGCAGGACCCGTGGGAGCAGCACAGCCCGCCCTGCAAGGAGGACGTGGAGGTGCTGGGGAGAGTTCCTGGCCACACCACTGCCTGCCTTCGGCCAGGACCGATGGCTCCTGCCCGTGCTGTGTACATCAGCGTCCATGTTTAATAAAGTTGTGGACTCTTAGCTTCACCACAACACAGTTCCCAGTTTTATTTCCCAAGGGTTCATAGCAACAGTAACACACAGTAGTTATAATGTATCATAAAATAAATATTAGCCAAAGCACACGTGAGCCTCCCCCAGTCTGGAATTTGCTTGGCATCGCTCATCCCCTAAAGCACGCCTCCAAAAGCCAAAGTTGTCTGCTGCTGGTGGAGGTTTGTTTGTTTGCCTTAGTTTTGTGTTTTTCCTCAGCTGGCTGGACTTACGCCACTGTCACAGCTAATAAAGGTAAGCACTGGTACAGCACTACCTTGTGCCTTGCCCTAATCACATTGCTCTTGAAATTAAGTCTGTCAGCGCTCCAGCCGTAAACCTGTATTGCGAGAGCTTAATAACTCCACTGTGAACAAAAGAAAATTACTTCTAGACTCAAACCTGGTGTGCAAGACTTCTGCCTATGGGGCGACATTTTATTTGTTGCAGGGAATATAAACAGGGTTCCCAAAATGGTTAAACAGATCAAATACATGAACAGAAACACAACGCATGTGTGCAGCACACACATAATGGCAAACGTGCACACGTGTGTAAGTAACCTCATGTGTTATATTTTACATTCACTGCTTGCACGGGGAGGAAATAAAATCATCAGGAGCTTTTGACTCCTTCTGATCAGTTTCCTCAGTTTCAGACAAATCTCAGCCTCTACTTCTTTTTCAAGTGGTTCTTTCCTTTTCTCCAGAATAATAAATTTACACTCAACCACCACAAAATACACTGGCCTGAAGTTGAGGCAGACAAGGTAAAACTCCATCCTAGAGCAGTAGCCAGTTTTTTGTGTATCAAAATGTCCCATCTTTGAAGACGAGTCTTAATAATGTCTTGCAGGAAAGCCCCAGGGCAGAGCCTTTCTCTGCCACAGATTTCTTGTACTACTTTGAGCAAGTCATTTAGCTCTCCTACTCCTCAGCTCCACTGCTGAAAAATGGGAATAATTAAATCGCTCTACTTCATCAAACAACTGTAATGATAAATACACTACAAAATGCTCTGAAGTGCCTGTAATGAAGATTACCTGCTGGACAGAGAGATATAGAGCTAGAAAGGGGAGCCTTGTACTGCTCTGAATTCATGGTGTTTTGAAGTCCTGTTTTGAAGTCCTGAACATAAATACTGTTCTAAACCAGTTTTAAAGTTTGTTTTCCTAAAAATACAGTGATCAAATAGATTTGTCTATATAAATACTACATGTTTCTTTTCTCTTTTTTCTCATTTATTTTCTGTTAAATAATAATATAGACTGTATGCATGGTGCAACACACAGCTTTGACAACATAGTTTGGGATGGCCATGCTGGAGTTGATGGGGCTTCTGCTACTGGAGATGTTTTGCTCTGCCAGGTCAATATTACTCTTCTTTAAGACACGCAGTCCAGACTCAAATGCTAAGTCACACTAACGTTGTCCACCCTCCTAAAGGAGTGGCAGGAAATATCTGCCTGTGGCTCGTGACACCCTACCACCAGGATGTCTGCCTTCATCCTCATCCTCATGTCACCAGGGAGGCTCAGGTTCCAGAGCATCAGGAAGGGAAGGGGAAGCACCATGCAACAGGGTACAGGTCTGGAAGTTCACCCTGTCCCTTAGAGGGCTCGTGCACCAGGAGATGACCCCCTCAATGACCACAGCTGTGGGAGTGAAGCTGTAGGTGCAAGAGAGCCTGGGGAAATGGGCACTTCCAGGGCAAAGGATTTCTCTGTGGAAAGTGCAGGTGAAGTAAGGCAATGCTGCAGCAGATGACATGGACAAAGGGAAGGTAAATGGCCAGAGCTGGATTAAAAAGAAATGAAACACAGCATCAGCACAGTGTAGCTGTACTCACAGGAATGACCATCATAAAGGGATGAGCTGTCCCGGCAGTAAAAACAGTCACCAGTTCAGATTTTAGCCATCAAACCCTCCTCCTTCTCGTGTTCCCTTTGCCTCACCTCCTTCTGTACATGGTTTCTACTCAAATTCTGAGCCTAGGGATAACTCATAGCATATATCTTCCCACTGCTCCATACAAACCCGCCCTCCATCATCAGCTCCCTTTGGACAGCATGCAAAAAGCAATAATGTTGGGATCAGCCAAAAAGTGTTCCTGCAGCTGCCTCGGCTCCATTTTGGTTGAGGATGGCCACAGCAGAGCTGCAGGGTCTGGTGGTGCCCATGGACTGACACGCCTGCGTTTGCCATGCTGGCCATGTATGGGGCACCAGCTGGGAAAGCCTGGGGTGCCGGGGCAGGGTCTCCTTGGAGCTGGCTCCTATGAGTCCTCCACCCATCAATCTTAGAGCAGTATGCCGTCATGGATAAACAGCAGCTGTTGCAGTAAGCTCATCAGATAACAGGCACATATATTAAAGTACCTTTAGCACACTTACTAAAACATATATTTAGCTAGGGAAAATAATCTCGCCCTGCCTATAAAAGTCAAAGTTTGCCTTTATAAATAACTCCTGGAACCCTGCACGCATCTCAGGAAATGGCGATGGTGTGCGTGCTCAGCCTCCTGCCCTGAAAAGATCTCTGAATAAAATATAAACACACTGAAATATAAAGAACAGTTTGGTGAAGATAATGAAATCTAGTGAAGCCAGTAATTTACTCTGTAAATCATATAGCTACTTCTTCCTTGCAGTTGCCTGCCCTGATTTACATCATGAACCTCATATCCAAGCTTCTCCCCGCCTTATTGCAAGCATGGGAGCACAGAGTAGAGCATCTGTGTGTCTTTGTGGCTGGTAAAAAAACATTTATTTATACTTGTGAAATGCCCTGCTCTAAATACACCACGTTAGCTTGACACGCTTGTTGTTTTTCCAGTCTTCTCTCAGGTCTTCCTGAGAAGGCAAGGAAAAACAGTCAACCCAAAATGCCTGTTTTGCACTCATTCTTGTCACAGCAGTGGGGAATGGGGGTGATCTGAGTGCTGTGTTGATGCTAGCTATGCGGAGCTGCACATGGCACCCCAAATCTCCCCTCTCTCCTCACTGACAGACTCTAGCATCATGTAGCCCTTTACCATTTTATTCATGGCATAAACCCTCTTCCCATTAGCATGCAAAGGCTTTGAACTTCAGAGTTTTCCGATACTGCACAGAATATCTTGAGAAGGGGCTGGAAATAATTGGGTGCTATCGCTTCCGTAGCACCGCCACGTACACTTGAGCGTGTGGAAATCCAAAGTGGCACCGAACACTCAGGGGCAGGCAGCAAGCCCCGAGTGCCACCCAGCTGCTGCACAGGGCTTGGCCCCAGCTTCATTCCTTATTCACGGCTCTCCTTTAAGTCTAACCACTCCGAGGTGAGGCTGAATTTCTGTGAATTCAAGTGGATTTGTCTCCCAGTGTATGCCCGTACATTAGGGAGGCGCATTATGCGCAGGCATCGCTGTGTCTGGCTCTGCCCAGGAATAGAGACTGCAGGGAAAAAATTGTATCTAGATGGGTCTTTATGATGTGTGCTCCTTCAGTATTAAGATCTCTTCAGGCCTTGTGTATCTGGTAATATTGCTCTCATTTTAAATTCTTCTAGTAATAATTTTAAGAGGAAAATTCTTTGTGACAACTGCTGTTGATTTAAAACTAATGTTTAGCCAGTAATGGGTAATTGTATTAGACTAAAAAAAGCTGCTGTAAAGTCGACTCCAGTCTGATTTTTAATTTACTGCATCATCAGCTACTTTTATGATACTATTTAATCTGCTGAAATAAAACTATTGCTCTATGAATATCTCTAACATTCAAGAAAAATTGTTTTTAGTTGTTCTGCTCTTGGGGCTGAGGAGTTGTTAATTATTATATGAATAATTCCTGTGAATACATTTATTTATATTTGTTTTAATTGTCACAATACTCAGAGAAGGAGCATGTTATATTTCACTATGAACTCCCTTTTAACCCCTAAACACGGAAAGGGAAAATGCCCATCATGACTTTGCAGACATATAGAGTTTTCACAAAATGCATTCTGCATTTCCATGGGGCAGGAAGAGGGGTGGAGGATAAGTCAGAAAACTTCCCTTTATTTTTTTTCCACAAGAACCTGCGTCTCCCTCCTCCAGGTTGGTCGTGCTCGCAGCTGCGCTCAGAACAGCAACTGCAAGAGCAGGCAGAGCTGCTCTCACCACGAGCCTGGTTTGCATTTCCAGGACCCTTTCCCACCCCGTGGCAGCTCAGGGGCCTGATCCCGCTCTCTCCTCCCTGGAGCTGTACCCTGACCAAGGCAGCCGTGGCACGGCTGTGGGTTTGCCTCCTCCAGTGTAAAAAAATCAGCCCCACAGGGCCTGTTCCAACTCCCCCAGCATTGCTAAAAGACCCCACTGAATCCAGAGGGCTTTGGATGGGTCCCCACAGCAGGTTACAAAAGAGGCTTGTGAGCCACCTTTACACAAATCATAAAACCCAACGTTACAAATAGGCATTTTTATGTTTCTTCTTGCTTATTAACTTCCTGCCGAAATAATGTGCATCAAGGTCATGCAAAACAGCTTTCTGTCTATACCCAGCGGCAGTGACCTTCTCAAAACAATACATCACCAGTTTAAAACAGCATCAAAAATGTTGTGCTGCTCCTTTTCAGATGAGAAAGAAATCTTCATTAGAAAAAAAAAAAAAAAATCTATCACGACGAATAATCTGCACTAGTAATAAAAAAGGATAGGTTTTTTTATTTGCTACACCTTTTAATAAACAGCAGGCTCTCGTAAAGATTACCTAGAAGATAAATGGGTCTGTTGGAAGAATAAAAACTCAGGGTGCAACCAAAAATGTGTATCTGTAGCACGTGTGTTGCTGATTTTTAATGTTACCAGTACATTGATATTGTAGCTTTAGGTTTCTTTACCTTGATAAATACTTGATTACCTGCCTGCAACAACTGCAGGAGAAGGTTGTTGTCAAATCTATTATAATATGATCAAGTAATGGTTACGAGATAAGGTATGGTAAAACAAATAATTCTTAATGCTGCGCAACCACCTATTATTTTATCCAAACAACCTCTGTTATCTCCTTATGGTCGAATGCCTATTCCCTAGAAAGAGAGAAGAAGTCTCTTTTTACCTCGGTAATTAGCTTGTTTGAAAGCTCCCACAAATTCTTCCTATCATAAATTTTGCATTGCTTCATGCACAATAATGCACATAAAATTAAATAAACAATTTAATTAATTTAATTAAAATTAAATATTAAACATATTGTGTATAAGAAGCCCATGTCTGTGATTTAATTGGGCAGGAGTACCCAAAGCAGTTTGGGTAACAGTGAAAAATAATTAAAAACAACAAGTACGGTAGCCTCTGGGTACGAAGAGTAGTTGGGAGCTTTCTCCTGAGAAAGGTTTATTTAATTAAAACTAAACTAATCTTTGGAAAACACTTGATAAGCATTTCATAATACAAATCATAATCCAAAAATGAAGCTTATACTTCGTCTACATGATACGAAAATAATATTAAATAATTCAATTCTGCCATGAGCTACTTTCCCAGCACACACAGAATAATTCAGCAGACAGCATGTTTACCACCTTTAAATTTTCAGTAACATTTAGTTTATCTAGATAAATATTACTAAATTATATGAAGGCATAATGGATCAGTAAGTGATAAGGCTGAGAATTAATGCTTTATTTAGACTGTTTATTGCTTCTTGTAGATATTATGCCAGACAAGGAAAGCACAGCTAACTTAGAGGGCAAGCTGTGCCTCTGTTGGCAGGTAAGCCATTTGGCTGTGTTCACGTTTTCTAGCCTATTCTTCGACACCTTTCATTCATAATAGAGAATATTTTTTCCAGGATCCCATATAACTGGAGGAGGAATAGATTATTTATAGGATGGTGTCTCTATCTATACTTCACGTTGCCAAATGCTTGTATTTCTATACTGTCTGGTGATAATTTCAGCTCCCTGAAAAACTTGGATCCTGCCCAAGGTCGCAAACGATCCGCCTGGACATCAAACAGTCTGCCTTGCACAAGCGCTCACAAGCTGGATTGCAAATGCTGACAGGCTTTATAGGTCATTTCAAAAACAAATGCTTCATTTTAACACCTTAGACGGCAGCAGCTCCTACAACAAGCCGCTGATGCCAACTGGCTTTTTCAAAAGTGAATGTATCCAAAGAGATCCTAATTGACACTTTCAGGCAAGTGCCCAGCATAACTGAATATTACTCAGGTTTCTGGAGAGCATTTTTAAAGTGACCATATAATTTAAGTGACCTTTAAATATAATTTAAAATGCTACTGTAAAGCCCGATTCCTCTCCCACTGAATGAGCTCCATCAATGGGGAAACTCCCATTGATGTTAATGAGGGCAGGAGCGGGTACTTCCCCACTGGCTCCCATTGAATTATCCAGGTTGCTTTTTATGTGGGAGCTTTTTTTGATACATTCCTGGGAAGATCCTGTTAACTGACTCGGAGTTACTTTGGTTCATATCATACCCACAGCTTTTTAGCAGAGAATCCAGTGATTTAACAGAGATTTCTGTCGAGCAGAGATACAATAGGGCCCTTTACAGGGTGTGGGAATTTCTCGCATGTTGATTAACTTCATACTGTAAAAGGCCGTAGGCCAAATCCTTCAGTCCTCACGCAGACAAAAGTCCACATTGACTTATCCAAAATCTGCCTGCAAACCCTCATTAAAGTCAATGGCATTTTGCTTTGGTAAGGACCTGGGATTTGGCCCTCTGGTTGTCTCTGCAACTGGGCATCGCCAGGAGAAGGGGATAACCTCAACACTGAGCTTGCAGCAGGGACTGCCTTGCCCCAGAGCTCAGGAACGACCTTCCCTTCAGCCCCGAAAACTTGTGGCAAAACCACAGGTTCAGTGCCAGCCCCATGCTCCAGCGTGTGGTGCTGAGTGACGCCCAGCATCACCCCTTGGGCACCACCCTGATGTCTCCATGGAGCCACCCCCAGGACTCTGCCATTTGCCCCATGGGGCAGGCAGAGAGCAGGCAGGGTGTTAACCACTGACCCACAAGACTCCTGTCCTCCCCACCACTATCCAAAAACAGTCTGGCTTACATCGCCTCCAAGACAAGATACCCAGTTGTTTAGAACCACCTTAGAGGAGGATACATCTATCCAGAAAATAATAGAAATATAACCCCCAAAAAAGTAGGCTGGTTTCTATTTGTTTGTTTTAGCCGTATCATAGCTCAGACCTTCCTTGCCATTGTGGTTCAATATTTACTGATCGAAAATATAGACTAGCTGCAAGTCACAGTATTTGCCAGAAAGAACGATTATCATCAGAAAGAAATGGGCATTAAAAGAACAGCTCTTCTATTTCCAGAATATAAAACAGACATTCAGAAGAACAAACAGAGCAGAGAAGAAATGACGGTCATTTGCAAGTAAAATATTACTAAACAATATAACATTGGATTAACTGTTTCATGTATTTATTGTGAACGAATATATAGAACTTTACATGAGAAACTATCAGTACAAGCAAGAAACAATGCTGCCTTTTAAACAGCCTGCTTTTAAATTTAATGCTTCTGCACGTAGAGCACACAAGCTTGCTCCCACTGAAGCCTATGCAACAGCTCCTCTTACGTTCAAAGGGATCAGTATCAAGCCCTGAGGTTTTGAACTTTTCTCCTGTAATGTCCCTTTCACCAATATTGCAACCCCCCTGGTCCTAATGTGCTTGGGATGTGTTTATGGTGGGGTATGTGCAGTACAGCCAAGAGGCACCGTAAGATGCAATTTGGGAGGGGCTGATTCTGAAAACTGTGGAGGGACTTTTTCTTTCTACATAAATTTAAAAAGAAAAGGAGGGGACAGAGGGGCAGGATAAAGAAAAAAAAGCAGGCATATATTGAGTCCAGTCCTGCATTCGAGTGAAGCAAAGCATTGAGCACAGTAGTGAGGGTTGACTGGACCGGACAAAACCTGACTCCATTTATTGCCTTTTGTTGTGGTGTGCCAGGAATGCAGGAGCTGTAGTTATTCTGTAGTTATTCTGTAGCTGGCTCTGGGGATGGCTTTGTACTCTCAGGACCTGTGGACTGCTGAAAATTGGTGCAGCTCTGATCTCTGGCTTTAGAGACTTTTCTTCCTTCCAGGACTATTTAAAATAGTCATGTAACAATTTCAGTAACTCTGTGGCAATTAATTTTGTGAATTTGTAATTAGTTTGCTACTCTTACATAAACTTAAATTGGATTAATTTTATACCCTCTTACCCAAAATACAGTTCAAAAGAAGGATTTCTAATAAATTTGATATGCAAGTCTGTTCTTGTACTTGTCTTGGTTTACCCAGAAATCATTCTAAACCATTTACCATTCAATGTATGCTTTAGCACTGACAAAAATTAGAACCAAGTTAATTCTATTATTTAACTAAATATTGAAGAGCTACTGGAATTCCCACACCACCGTATTATTTCTTTTTAATCTATCTGACCAGAAAATCCATTTAACACACAAACATTTTCCTGTGACTTCTTCTAAATGAAAGAATCTTTGCAGGAACAGAAACGTAAAAATGATTGCAGTGGTACAGTTGATCACAGCTTTCCTGGCAAACACAATAATTACCTATTGAGATAATTAAGGCACTATTAGAGATGCATAAGATAAAATGGAGTTTAGGGCTGGATTAGTACAACCTTTACTCTGTGTGATGCAAAAGGTTGGGTCAGGCGTCTTATGAAGTTGTCTCCAAGTCCATCTTCTTTCATTCTATGCATTCTAAGAGCCATATTTATTTTTAGTGCTTGTACTCTCCCTTCAGGTTCACTCCATCCAAATTAAATAAAAGCCCTAAGACTCTTTTGAATTGCTTGGAAATAGATCTTGAAGCCCTGATTTACTTTTAGCTTCACATACACAAAATTCCTGGTGATTTTGCCAGACATAAAACAATGGTAAGTTCAATTCTCAGAGTCACTACTGCTCTAAGTGTGGATTTAGGAAGAATTTAAAATAAAGCAGTTCTTAAAAACAAACAAAACCACAAACCGAATTGGGCTCCTAATAAACAGTAATAACAATAGTGATGTCATTCACGTTCAATCATTTTCAAGTTCTCATAAATAATTTTTAATAATTTATTTGATATAAAGAAAAGCTTGCAGTGTGACAAGCTGCTGTAATTTTAAATAAAGCTTACAAGTAACTTTTCAAGCTTTTCAGGCTCAGGATAGTAAAACCCACCCACTGAGCAATGTGTATCAAAGCACAAAAACCCACAGCACAGGTATAAGCCTTCTTGAAAGGCAGAAGCATGGGCTGGGTGCTGCACTCTCCTTTTCACTCAGCATCAGCACTACAGGGACTAATCTGGAGCTGGTGTAAGCCAGCACGCAAGGGAAGGGAACCCATGCTTTCTGCATCCACCTGGTCACACAGCAGTGAAGCCAGCAGGGCTAAACCACTTTAAACCAGCTCTCCATTCAGGACTCTGCCTTCAAAGCAATTCTGTGATGGATTTGGAGAGCAGCAAAGGGAGCACCCAGGAATTTCAGTGCAGTGGTCAAGAGTTAGTGGATTAAAGAGGATCTGCAGGTTCCTTAAGCTTACTATAGCACCTTGGCTTTCACTCTTTTGGGCAAAAATCTTTCACCTTTGCTACTAAACTCCTTGGGAAGTTAGAGCTTGTCCCTGGCTTGTGACTGACACAAACAGTTTACAAGGGCTCAGCAATCCCACTGGAATCAGCACTCAGGAATGCCCTCAGGTGAGAGGAGTAGGTGCTTGGCACTATCAACTGTAATTGTATCATCTCCTGGATACTCAGAAAGCTGCAATATGCAAGGCAAAGAGGAATGCTCTACTTTCCTCTGGCATTGCTATGTGCCTGTTATTTTTGCCAAGATCTTTCCTATCTACTGTAATATTCAGGCCAATAGTCTACTGCTGTAGCTCAGGCTGAGCTGATGCTCATTTTTAAATTAAACCTCAGGTGAAAGCTGCAAATCCGCACGTGCAGATGCTTTGTCTGTGCTTGCAATCCTGCACGCGTGCAACTTAGCACAGTGCAGCTCCCCTGACCTCTGGCTGCTGGGGTTTTATTCCTGACAGGCTAGATGTGAATAAAATCATATGGAATTGTGTTTTTACAGTTCAGCCTTCTGAGTCCCATCCTGCTGCCATTGAAATCAATGGCAAAATTCCCAACTTCCCTAGTCATATCAGATTAGCTTTGTTCCACAGACTGAAACAATCTAATAGATACCAGGTGTCTTCCACAGAGCTTGTGTGGTCTACAAGTAAGTGGAACATATTTTAAAAAGTCAAATATGAAACAGCTACATCACAGAACCTGTAATAACCTCAAACTGATATTATTATCTATGGAGGACATGATCAGTATCTAAAATGTGGCTCATTATATATTTATATGATGCATCCTATAACAGACATTCTGGGGTAAATTCAGCTGCATGTTCAACCACTACAGAAATGTATCCATATTTATATTCATTTCCACAAGAAAGCAAGGGTCTTGTGTGTTTTTACTTAAGGGAGGGAGCCTCAAACAGCCTTACATTAATCCAGAAATCCACTTTAAATATATGACCCTGTATGTAAAAAGACCTATAGAAGTTAAAGGCTGCAACTGAAACCACTAGGTTGCTACTCTAACATCCCTTCTTGCTCCAAGCTATGAACCTCCACCATGAAATTCCCTACCTGCTTTTCCACAGTCATGGAGCCTCACCAGCTCCTCCAGTAGCATGGAGATCACACAGTGCTATAAATGTCCAGACCTGGGCTGCACCAAGTCATCCATCACTGCTCAAAGGGTGTAGCTGGAAAGCGCACGAGGAATTTCCTTGTGAGGTCTCCTGGTGTGTAGGTGGCCCAGGAGCCTCGCCTATCTCAGGAGAAACTCTCAGTGCCCTGCTCTGCACCAACAGGGACAGAAAGAAATTACTCTATCCACTCCAGGGCCTGACCTGATTCACACCACCTGCAGATAGGAACCTCAGTGCAGCTTCTCCTTATTTTGCTCAAGGAAGGACCAGCATTTGCAGCCCAGGACCCATCACGCAGGTACAGCCAGGCTAGTAACCTAGGAACATACAAATAGGGTGATCCCAGGCAAAATGTCAGACATTTCTTGGGAACAACAAAAAAATATATTGATAATTTTTCTAATCCAGTTAAAGATCCTCAAATGTGCCAAGGTCTATCCTGGTTCCTCAGACAGAAGAATACACCTGGGTCCAGTTCTTGGGGCTGTTTGTGTGCAGGTGCTCAAATCTTCTGCTCTGCGCTTGCCTTGCAATTCCAGCTCTTGGGGGCAGATTCCATGGATGTCCCTGATTACAAAGTTGGCCCAGGGCTCTTGTGGGCATCTGATGAATGGAGAGCTGAAGTCAGAAGGTTTCAAAACTCTTTCCACTCATTTTCTGCTAGGGAAGCCTCACATCTAACAAGCCTCCCTCTTCCACTCAAACCACTGACTGTTGTCTCCTAAGGGTTGATGTTCAGCATGGACTTGCCCCAGCCTGGCCTAATGGGAAACACCTTCTCAGGGGTCCAGGTACTGCTGCAATAGTCCTGCTGGAGGAGACTACTGCAATAGCCGAGGTGTGATACTCCCAGGCAATATTCTAGGTAGCTGAAGCTGCCAGTGGAAAGGGCCAAGTTGACAGTGCTCTTCAGCAAAACTGTTGCTGGAGTCAGTGCTTGGCTTCTGAAGCAAAAGGCTACACCTTCAATCTTTTTTTTTTTTTTTTTTAAAGCAGCACCAGGAATATATCAAACCCCAATAAAAAGGCATGATCCAATCAGTATTTAATTTGTATCTGAACATCTAGTGCTATCTCCAGTCTTATCTTTTACCAGTCACCCTCTTTCATTATGGTCTCCTTAAGAGGTTTAAATAATTGTACTTTTCCAATAAAGATCTTGGAAAGTACGTACAAGGGTAGCTTATTTTAACATTCATCACATTTAACAAGACTTTTACCAGAGCGGAGAGAACGCGTAACTAATTGTTGGAAGATCTGGTCAAGTTTATTGTGACGGCTAACTGTCGGGCAATTATGATTTATTTATTCAGAGGGAGATAAGGCACGCATTGTTCTCTGGAAGAAAAAAAAATGAGGCTGATTTTAAAATTAATATTATTTCCCATGCCTTATTCAATCTTTTCATAACTGAAGGGACCCACCAGAGCACAGTCCTCATTGGCTCCATTTGCTCCAAAGTTTGGGGTTTAAGTTTAACTTCTCCCCCAACCTCTCCTGGGCCCAACAAGGCCATGCAGGTGCAGGTCCTCCTCCGCCTATTTCTTAAAAGGTCTGTTGGTGTGAGGGGACTCCTGAGAGCTCTGATGCCCCCACAGAGTTCCCGAGCCTCTCTCCCTGCCGGAGGGAGCATGCAGTGGACGGGAGCAGGGTATCAATTGGGGTGTTCTTTTCATCAGGCACTCAAAGAAAGAGAGAGGAGATAAAAATGTCCCGTTACTGCCAGCTTTTCTCGGGTCCCTGCGGTGTTTTCTCCAGTGGCAGCATGTCCTCGCAGATAGAGGCTCCGGGGAACGGCCCGGGAGTCGGCACTGGGAGGCACGACGGACAGGGACTGGCCCCATTGCAAGCACAGACCTTTCCCACACCCCACCCCCGCCGAGGAAGAGCAGCGCCCGGCTTCGGGGCTGCCTTTACCTCTAGGGTGACCCAGCTGACCCCCGAGCTCAGCTGAGCAGCACGACCGAGGACGAGAAAAAAACAGGGAAAAAAAAAAAAAAAACCAAAAACGAAAACCACCAAAAAGTGCCCTGGCCCGCTTGCACAGCCGCCTCGCCCTGGAGCAGAGGCTCCTTCCCGTGCTCGAGCCGAACCCTGCGGCAGAGCCCGGGGGCAGAGCGGGGCTGCCCCCAAGAGCCCCGCCGAGCCCCCACGTCTGTACCGCCGGCACCGGCATCGCCCCGGCCAAGGCCCGCAGCACTTTGGGTCCGGCAGCCCCTTGCCTCCTTAACCCTCCCCGAAGGCTCTGCTGCTGCCTCGGCTAACAAAGTTTTTATTCGCATCTTCGTTATCTCCAAACGGATCAAGTGGCCAAGAACAAACAAGTTAAGTCTTTTTAATGTAAGGGCTGCTCACCTGATGTAGTAAAGATCAGTTCTCAGAGCAAAGGACTTCTACTTCCAGCAAAATCTGGTTCGCCAGCTTACTCAGCCGGAGGAGCGAGCACCATTAGCTGCTTTACATACACTTTTTTAAGTCTGTGTCAAAGGCATTTGATGTAGAGCATAAAGATGCACCTTGCGCGCTTCTGTCAACAGCCAGCCCGAGGCTGGGGCTCGGGTGCTACGTGTCCAACTCCCCAACAGAATAAAAGCTAAGAATTTTTTTTAACACAAAATTTATTACCTTTTCTCAAAGTTTCAGCCCTTCGCCATTCGACAAAGCTTTTTTAAAACGGTTTTAGATTTAATCGGAAACCGTTTGAGTTGCGTTCTGATCCGACCGCCGCTCTGTGTTTATTTCTTGTAAGACAAAAGTTAAATCGAACTGGTTTCGCCGACAAGAAGTCGGAGCCCTGGGGCTAGGAGGTGCTCTGGGCCGTGCTCCCCTCTGCCAGGACCCTCTCCAGGCACGGAGGGAGCTCCCCGCCGGGACCGCCCGCCGCCTCCGCCCGGAACTCCGCCGGCGGCTTCGGACGCTGCTGAGCGGCTCGGGGATGGGAGACTGACCGGGGCAAGGCCAGTCCCTATAGTCCCCCCCAAGCCGCGACCGACTCCGGACAAATGATCGACGAGCAGAGCTCCTACCTCCGCTCAGTCACTTGCTAGCGCTGCCTCGGACCTTACCCGACGGGGAGGGAGAGGTGAGTGCTTGGCAATATTCACTGTAAACCACTGTGGTGTTCACTCGCTTAACTCCGGCGTGGCCTCGAACACCGCAGCGAAGTACGGAGGGAGCCCGGGGCCGGACCCCTGAGGCCCGACCCCCGGCGCCGTCGTCCGGCTCCCAGTGCCCTTCAGAGAGGTGGACGCGGCGCTCGGTGCCCGGGGGAAGTGCATCGCCCCCCTGCCGGAGCCGAGGCGTGAACCCTCCGCACCCACGGCCCTCCAAGCAGAGGGGAGGGGAGCGAAGCCCTGTTGTAAAGCTCCCGGCCGTCGAAGCCCGCAAGATAAACATCATTAGAAATCATTGTAATTGGGATTGTGAAATCTGACCTCTGACCCTCGAGGCTACGTGTCACAACCGTGTCTGCTTTGATTCCTCGAAAAGCGTCACAAAGGAACAAGCTCCGTGACAGGAGGCAGCGGGATCTGCGCCCCGGCCCGAGAGGACCGACGGGGGGGACCACGCGTGGCCTTCCCCTCCTCCCCCACGCCTCATTTGCATATGCAAATCAGCAGGCCGCCGGGCCGCGCCCTGCCGGGGGGTGGTCGTCCGGCCAGGGCCGGGGGCCTGCAACAATTGTACTCGACTTTCGGGGTGACTTGGACGGAGACATAAGCGTCGGTGCATCCTTCCACCACCGGAGGGAGGACGGGGGTGCTGAGGGTTGTCGTTGACTGATATTCACATCCCACAAACGCGCGGCTGACTCCTGAGAGTCGTGGTGTGGGGGAACAGACCCCTGAGGCACAGAGGAAGGAGGGGGAAGGTAGCGCTTTTCCTCCAGGGCTTTTCCTCCTGGGCTAGCTGGTGCTCCTCCCGGGGCTTGGGCTCCCCAGTCCCATCCGTCCATCAAACTCCCAGCTTTCCCCCCCATACGGGGGCCCGGTGCGTGTCCCTCGCCTCCCCCCGCCTCTCTGCGCACACCTGGTCACTTTCCTACGGGGAGGATGTTGCGCCTTCTGCTCTTATTTCTCAGCTCGGGCTGGTGCTGAGCCACGGTTAAAGGTCTCCCCCCCACCCCCGCCCGACTGCCTGCAGGAGAGGATTCCACGCGTGGCTGTTTGCCCTTGGCACCCGCAGGGGACCAAGGTCACTGGTGTAGCCAGCGAGGGCAGAGCTGGGCCTCGCCGGCCTGCGTCGACTCCCCAGTATGCCCCGCTCAGCTGCTCTCGATGAGAAATCCTAAAAGCGTAATTACATTAAAAAGTCTGATTTGTTTAAATAATCCTCTTTAGGCTTCCTTTAATCTGCCTTGTATTTCCTTCATCGGCTTTATTGCTGGCTCGTCCAGCTCAGCTGAGCTTAGCTGGACACCCCGCGACTGAGGAAACCTTTCTTCGTATTCCTCCTCCTCTGGAGCCCCCAAGCCTTCGGGCAACCCCAGCGGCCGGGAGCCGGCTCCAGGCTGCAGGTAGACAGCGGCTCCCGGCTGCAGGTAGGCAGCGGGCCCCAGGGTCTGAAGGGGAGTGGCTGGGGGGGCGACAGCCCTGCTCGACCCACGCCGAGAGCCAGGCTGAGCATCACCCGTGTCCCGGGGACAGGGAAAGTGAAGAGAGTCGGTGCCCTCTACTCTCGGCAGGTCCGTGCCAGATCCGGCCCGGGAATGCTCTTGGGGAGGATCGTTACTCGATTTTTAAGGAGAAATGCCATTTTTCGCCTGTACAGCTCCAGGGGAATGCGAGACGGCGTGTATGGCAAAGGAAGAGGATTGAACTGCGATTGGAGCGGGTGGGAGCAGGGGAGCAATCTCTCTGCGTCTCCCCGACAGCAGCAAGTGAAGGGGGGACTTGGGGGCAATCTGAATGCAGCCCCCGAACTCTGCAGCTGCCCCCGCCTGTCTGGGTTCTCGCCGACCGCCTTACCCGCGAGCGGTGGAGCTCGCACTTTGAAGGACGGCTTTATTTTCCTTAGTGCGAAAGATTTGAATTCATGTTCCAATCCCATCGGAAAAAAAAAAAAAAAAAAAGGGAGAAAGAAATGCACAACTTTAGATGGCGCTGTACAACATTTATTTAAGCCCTCCGAGGATTCCCGGCTCCTTGGCCTGCAGAGAGAAGAGCCCTCGGCGGGCAGAGGCGGGCTGGGCTGGGCGGGGACGGGGTGGTATACGCTGGGGTAGGATGGCGTGGGATGAGGTGTAGGAGGGGTCCTGCCCCACCGGCAGCGGGCGCAGACGGCAGGGGACTCTCTCCCCAGCCTGCGCCTCCATCCCCGGACAGTGATAGCAAACTGCAGTTCTAAGCAGGAAGAGTTAAAAAGCACAAAAATGGCAGAAGTCATCTCCCACTTCCCCACTGCTCCCCTTCTCAAACAGACGGAAACTACAATGCCTCCGACGGGACGAGGAGGGGGGAGCTGCAGGCTGCGCCGATCGGGAGTGCTGCTGCTTGCCCCCTTCCGCCCCCCGGTCCCACTGACCTGGGCATGGCCTCGGCATTGCCCCATCCTCCGGGGTGCGCAGGAGAAAGGGTCCTCTGGCTCCAGCTCTGTTCTCTTGTTCTCATCGCCCTGCCGGCTGCGGGCCTAGGGCAGGGATACAGAGGAGCAGAAAGAGAAAGAAGGAAAGCCGACAGACAGCCTCGTCTAGAGGGTCGGGCAGCTCTCCACCCGCCTCGGTGCCCGGTTTCATCAGGGGCAGCGAGAAGCGAAATTCCATCTCCTGCCCACGGCTCGGCGGGGCCCCACGCAAGGCCCGCCTGGGCTCAGGCCCCGCTGTCCTCGATGGCTCGAGGACAAGGCCACGGGCACAGCCCTGTCCCGGTCCGTCGGTGACCCCAGGCCGGCGGCGAAAAGAGCCGACCCGGGACTGGGCACAGCCGCCCTTAACCGGGGCGGGTGGAAAAGTGGAGCGGGGTTCATAGTCGGGAGCCCCGCCGTGCCTCCGGCCCTCCGCCACCCTGCGCGTCCCACACACACGGCAAGCGTGAGCCCGAGCCCTGGAAGAGGGAGCGGAGGGCAGGGACCAGCGCCAGGAGCGCTCCCGGGTGCGGTGGCGCAACTCCCGGCACCGAGTGCCGATCGCTCCGGTCCGATCCTCGGGAGAGGTCCTCGCTGGAAACAGCGTGGGAGCAGATCCTCTCGGAGCGAGGCAAGGAGCTGTCAGACAAATATCTTTCCAATACATCCCGGTGCTCCAAACGTCCAGACGGTTAAAGGCAATTTTTCAGCGGGAACTGGTGATATATTGTCACCATTATTATGAGACAGTTTTTATTTCTGGTTAAAAAGGGAGATGCGGGAGGCGAGGCACAACCGCAACTGCCAAAAAGAAGGTTTTTTTAAAGGGTAGAAAAATTAAAAATAATTTTTAAAATTTCGAAGGTCTCAGACAGGGTTTTTAACACAGAATGAGTGGTTTAAAAATTGCTGCATCTATTGAAAGTAAAATCTAAATATGCCACCAAAATGGCACGATGTACACAGTGTATGGTGTATGTACATATACATTTATTTATTATATATATATATATATATATATATATATATATATATACAAACATACATGCACTCACACGGTGTGACAAACAGACGTACACAGACACCGACAATCTCCATGCGGATTCTTCTCTCCGTTTTCCTCTTGTCCCCACAGTTCCAAGGATTTTCAGCAGCAAATATATGTNATGAGAAAAGTCCGACATTTACTGTAAAACAGGAGCAATGGACATCGGGGGAGGGGGGGAAGAAAAAAAGGAAAGCAAACAAAACGAACAAATGAACAAAAGAAAGGAGAAACAGAGAGAAGGGAAGAGAGAAACTGTCCAGCAAATAGAGATCGCTACACATATTTCTTACCTGAAATTAAATATATACAAGGTCATATGCTGTTTGGCTATATAGAGATAAATTTTTTTAAGTGTTCATATTTATTTTTCTTTCTTAATCGGAGTCCTTATACTATGGATAGACAATAGATCTGCTTTTAAATCGCACCTGTCCGCCTCCCGGCCGGCGGGCCGGCGCCGCGGCGCAGGGCTGGGCTGCGGCCGCCCGCCTCACTCGCTCTCCTCTTTGTCCTGCACCGTAGTGGTGGAGTGGTTGTAGAGTCCCTGGGCCATGAGGTGCAGCGCCAGCCCATTCTTGATGCCCGTCGCCTTCTTGATCTTGGCCCGTTTGTTCTGGAACCAGATCTTGATCTGGGACTCGTTGAGGCTGAGCTCCTGGGCCAGGCTCTGCCGCCGCTGCTCCGTGATGTACCGGTTCGCCTGGAACTCCGCCTTCAGCCGCTGCAGCTGCTCGGCCGTGAACGCCGTCCGCGGCCGCTTGTCCTCCTTCTCCGTCTTCTTCTTCTTCAGCTTCCTGGTGCGGGGGCCTGCGGGCAGGGCACACACACGCCGCTGGGCAGGGCCGCGCCGCCGACCGACCGACCGCCCGACAGACCGACCGCCCGACAGACCGACCGCCGCCCCCGCCCCGCCGGCCGAGGAAAAATGGCCGACGGGCGAATTTGTGCTGGTTCCGTGTGTCCCCCCCAGACCCCCAACCCCGGCACCGCCGCCGCGGCGCGGCAGAGGGAAGGATGGGGAAGGAACGGGGAGGCCGGGGCCGAGCGAGCCCGCGCATCACCCTCCTCCCCGGCCCCGCCGAGCCGGCCCAGCAGGGCGAGAGGAGCGGAGCCCCGCTCGCTCCCCACCCCGGCATACGTCGGGGCGCCGCTCCGCCCGCGCTGCTCGGCCGAGCCGCTCTCCTTGTGCATGGCCCGGGACCGAGGCCCGCCGGCCTGGCAGCGGCTCCGCCGGGCAGAGCGGGGATCAAAGGTTCCCGCTGCCAGGCACGGGGGAGCCACGGCCAGCAACAGACCGGCTGAAGACGGCCCAGGTCTCCTTTTGGGGGGCAACGACCCTCTCCGCAAGGCCAACCCAGTCACGGGGGGCCCTTCTCCGCCGCCACCCCGGAGCCCCCGCCGCCACCGCCCGGGTCGCCCAGGCTCTTCGGCGGCCGATCCTTGCCGGGGACCTACGGCCCCACTTGCAGGTCCCTCCGCGAAGCTCAGCCGAAAACAGAGCCCCGCCGCTCCACATCCAGGCCGCAAAGGGGCCAGCTGAAGTGCGACACAGCTCGCCGGGGAAGCCACCCGGTCCCGGGGAGCATCCTGAGGGCAGCGCCTGGCCGAGGAGAGGTACCCCCGGTCCTCTGCCCGCCGGCCTGGCCCGGCCATGGGGAAGAGGAGC
Organism: Dasyornis broadbenti; assembly: GCA_013397935.1. Lineage (NCBI taxonomy): Eukaryota > Metazoa > Chordata > Aves > Passeriformes > Dasyornithidae > Dasyornis > Dasyornis broadbenti. The sequence continues at coordinate 1,446,048 of VZRN01000521.1, forward strand.
GGGGAAGGAACCGTGGAGAATGGGATCTCCGAAAATTCCCCGACAGCTGCCGGGCTCGGCGGGCGGGGCCCCGGCCC